>JAREIS010000097.1:4200000-4548220 GCA_030060385.1 Muscicapa striata striata | reverse complement strand
GGCCCGTCCCGCCCGCCGTGGGCGGAGCCGGCTGCGGGCCCTTTCTCCCGGCCCTGCCGCGGCCCGGGTGAGCCGGGGCTGGGGAATGGCACGTCAACCGCGGTCCGGAGGGTGCGGGGCGATCCCGTATGCCGGAGTGGAATCAAGGGCAGGGCAAAGGGAGTAGGGAGGTCGCACAGCCCCGCTTTGCGGCAGAGGGGACAGAGCGGGATTCCACCCGGAGTTTCCCTGACTGCGGTGGTTCAGAATCCTATTCACAGAATCGTTTAAGATCGTCTGGTCCAACCTATGACCGAATCACCACGTCAACTAGACCATGGCAGCAAGGGCCACGTCCAGTCTTTCCTTAAACACCTCCAGGGAGAGCACCTCCCAGGGCAGTCCATTCCAATGTCTGATCACCCGTTCTGTGAGCAAGTTCTTCCTAATGTCCAACCTCACCTAACCACGGGTTAAACCCGTGTCCTCTCGTCCTATTGCTGGTTTGCCGTGCTGCCCGCAGCTATGAGCGCCTGCTCCTTCT
This sequence comes from Muscicapa striata striata, assembly GCA_030060385.1. Taxonomy (NCBI): domain Eukaryota; kingdom Metazoa; phylum Chordata; class Aves; order Passeriformes; family Muscicapidae; genus Muscicapa; species Muscicapa striata. Next base: position 4,547,697 of record JAREIS010000097.1, on the reverse strand, counting down.
GCCCTCCGTTTGGAGGGACCTCGCATGGAGGCACCATGGCTGTTTTCTGTGCCCTCCTTGGGAGCTCTGCTGGGAGCTCCTCGCCCCGTTGTGCTCCGGGGAAAGGAGATCCTCGTGAGAGCAAAGGGTGGCAGCAACAAGAGGTGCCAGGAAGGAGCGCAGTGCGTTTTCACCACTCGCGGCACGTTATACAACGTTGCTTTTACAGCGGATGTTTGTTTATCCAGGGTATGGGCATGAGATGTTCTGCCAGAGCAAGATAAAGTGCGCTGGAAGTGAGTAAATTGGGATGGCTTCTCTTCATGGCTCTGCCTCTTGTTCGCGAAAACCATTACCTGCATTTACATTACATTACATTACATTACATTACATTACATTCTTTGGAAATGCTCGAGACGACTCCGTGGGGTACGTGAGCACCAAAGGGATGAGATCTGTACAGAGGGGACACAGCTCAGAAAAGCAGGAAGAACCTCTGCCTGCTTTGGGAACCTTGACCCAGCTGCAGGAATGAATCAGGCTGGGGGTAATTCCGTGATTCACACCGTGTGTTGCAGTGCAAGGACAAGCACAGGGTCAGGTTCAAGAGGGAGAATGAGGAAGGGAGGTTCTCATGACTGCTGAGGTGATCACGAGGCTGGGGCAGGGTGCCAGGCTGCTCCAGGGGCTGGGAGCAGGCAGGCTGCCTCAGCAGCCAGCCAGAGCAGGTGCAGCTCTGGGGCCATCTGCAGTACAGCCATGCCTGCAGTGTGCGCGGCTCCAGCACATGGTCACCACAGAAAAGAACTTTTTCCCAACCAAGCATGTGCTTAGAGGGGAAAAAAAAAAAAAAATTCATTTATTTTTTATCTGGCCAACCCTAGCTCATTTATTCTCTTTATCCTTGGAACTTCTTGGTGTTTTCTGGGAGTTTAACAAGTCTTGGCTTGCAGTAGTCTCAGCTCTCATTATCCAGTTCAACCCATGGTGAGTGCTGCATCGTGGCTGGCGTGACTCTACTTATCCAGCCAGGCATGGTCAAGCTCCTGGCAATATTGGCAAAAGCTGGCATGTTCCATGTCATTCTGATAGATCTCCACCTGAATCTTTGGCCCATCACTGTTCTAGGTTCCTGAAGTACCCGTAGAAAGCTGTCTACAGCAAGATTGACCATGGTATTTTGTGAGTTCTTAACTACAAAATGGTATATGATACCTTGAACAGGTGCCTGGTATGCTCAGGATCAATATGGAGTTTCTATCTCGCTTTAAAACATCAGCAAATCACAAACTTGGAAGGCTCAGGTCTAACTAGTAATTTCACTGGCTATTAGCTTTTGAGCCTGGTTCAACTTTACATTGAATCCAGGGAGCACAAAATGCACTGTGAAAAATACAGCTTTCAGCTGTACAAAAAGAACATCAAGTGTTTGCCTTTCACATTGTTTTAAACAATAGTGGCAGCCAGTCACATTGAGCTGAATCATCACACAACAGGGGACGTGCCAGAAAAGGTCAAGAAAAAAGGGTTTTGGAGTAGCTTTGGGAGATCCCATTGAGCTCTGGCAATTAAATTCCCTCAATACAATTTTTTAAAAGAGCAATATTACTAGTGTACATGGAGAAATATTGCTAATATATTGTAATTAGCATGGAGATTTTTATCAAATCAGAATTTTTCACCTTAAACTGCAGCAGTTTTTATCCAATACTTCCAGCCCTCAAACTAACTTATAAGGCCTCATGCAGACAAGAATATTATAAAACTGCTGGACAGAGTTTTTTTCCCTTTCCATGATAGAAGCAACAGTTGAAATCAGTAAGGGCTTTAGAGATAGTTCTCCATTACTGCAGTAAATAGACATGTTTCTGGTTAAAGACTTACTACATGGCAGAGCCCTTCCTCCATAGCTTTGACACAAACAGAATGGTTTGGTGTTTTTATCTCTTTACAGCTGTCATAATGAAAGGGAACATATCTCTGACTATCTGTTTGCTTTGTGTTATTTTCACTTTGAAAGTACATGTTAAAGATAGCATTGTATAAAGAAAAATGGAAACACTGTGAGGATCAAGCTCAGCCATAAATCCTCAAGGTCACTTTAAATATAATTTATTTGGTATAAGCTAAAATAATTCAGGGAAAACAGAATAAACAATAATATAAAGTATCACACCAACTGTATAGTCTTGGGGAAAAAAAGAGAAAAATATGTGGCAAGAAGATGTAAAACAGAAGCAGTGCTTAAATATGTACTTAAAATGTTACTGAAATGAGACACTCAGGTTGGGATAATCAAGACAGGGGTTGTATGATTATGAAAGAGTATTTTTCAGTCAAAAGATACAGAATGAACAAGATCCAATATTGCATGAACTGAATAGATTATGCCTAGGTGAGGATTGCCTGCTTAAACAGAGACACAGAAATTAATCAGTTCAGAAATACATGGTAGAGGGGTGGTATGCAATACTAGTGCTAGTAGGAGGGGTATGAAGCAGAAATACTCAGCAGGAGAGAAGCTGAAATCATCACCTTTGGACTGAGTTATGGGACAGCTGCAAGTAATATGATCTCTTAGTTCTCATAGATCACTAAAGGAGTGCAGTTTATACTTCAGATAGTACATCAGTAAAGAAATCCAAGCAATGAATCTGCTTTCAAGTTGAGTTTTGTGGCTGGGATATGATAAGTGAGTCAAGGCCTTGAAAGGTCTGGAGTTAGCAATCCATAAAGGAGCTGATTGCACCAGCGTGCAGCCTCCCAGGTCCTGCAAGCAAGAGACTTAGACCCTAGAAGTACCAGTGAAGAATTATATTTACTTCTAATTTTCTCCTAAGATGGATAGCAATCCAGTAATGTTGGTTATCTGAAAAAACTTCAGGCTGTCCACATTTATTTCATCCTTTAGGAATATGAGCCACTGATTCTGTGAATATTGAAGGTAATGAAGTCTGTTTACAGTTTCTTCTTGGTTGGCTATAATTTACCTGAATTATATTTTCTGTTATGACTGCATATACCTAACATCTACTGCAGAGCATTTTGACAGCATCAAGCAGACTGCCGTGCTCAGAAGTGGAAATTTGCAGAAATTTGCTGTCTGGATAGAAAGTTTTCTAATGTTGGCTCCTAAATGTTTAGTTCCTTGTGTCTCCTGCCTGGTTATCTATTCCTATGAAATTTCTGTGGGTGATATTATCTCTCAAACTCCACTGAAGCTGGATAACGCTTTCAAGGTTATTGGAACTTGGGACAGACAGAGACAGAGATTGCACAAACCTTGTTTTCATATAGCCTACCAGGCTATAATTGGATGGCATCCTACCTGAAAGCTGAGCTGGGAACAGAACCCTTTTTTATCTGCAAGCAATCTCCAAGTCCAGAAAAGCAAGCAAACAAACAAACAAACAAAAGAATGTGAAAACTGTAATCCCCAACTCATCTAAAGTATGAAGAATGGGGAATTGTGTCCATTTATCTGTGGCTGGTGGTAAAGAAGATACTTATAATTTCCTTTAATTGCTTTAAGTTCATCATTACTTCACTGGGAGTTTTATATATATGGAAAAGCAGGCTTTGCAGAACTATGCCAGTTGTTTATGTGGATTTGGTTCCTCCTCCACCTTAAGTAGTCCAGGGAATACTTATGATGCCATGTTAAAAAGACTCTGGTTTTTTTTCTAAATTTCTCTCTAGTTTATGAGGACACCTGAAAGAAAATTTTCATTCCCTATACTACAGTTTTCTTATCAAGAAACTTTGGAAAATGGATATGTAAAAAAACCTGATTTTTAGTGAATTTACCCTTTTTTACTGTTTTTTTGCAAGTCACCCTAGTTCCAGGATATACTAGACTGATTTATAAGGGTTTGCAACAGTGACTTAATTGCAGTTTTGCAAAATGCTAAGTTTCATCACTGAAGGCAAAGTCATACTCAGGCAAAAAAACCCACCCTAATATTAATGTATATTAAATATTATACTAATGTGTATTAAAAACTAATTCTGCTGTCTTATTTCAGACTTTTAAAAGTTCAGTTTTGAAAAATCCTTTTTTCTCCTACTAGAGTATTATCTGTACTTGAGAATTGCTGCTTTTAATGGTATTCTATGGTAAATATTGTAGACACAATACTTGAATGTAATATGTTACAGATATTTTCAATGCTCTGTAATTTCTGATGGTGCAGCCTGGGCCCTGAGTTATTTAGTATGAATAAAACATAAGCAGTATTTTATACCTGATGTGTTTCTGATATATTGCACAGCTACAAGCAGCTGTCGTTGTTGCAATACTCCACGGTCTTTTGCTGTGTATACTTTATAGTTGGTCTTTGTTCATCACATGTGCACAAACCTTAAATTCTGCATTAGTTGACAAATGAATGAGATGATTATATTCTGTAAGAACATGGCTTTTGCCCACTTGCTGCAATACATGCTTCCTATACCTTCTGGGGGAAATGGCCTCTATTTCTCCTGTTTACATATTCTCACCTTGCTTTTTGAAAAAGCATTAGCTGAATATTGATGAGGAAAAACTAAAACTAAGACAACAATCCACAGATCTAGACAAAAAATAAATCTTTGGATTGTCTGGGTGAGTATCCTTGTGATTATACTTCTAATGCTTTTGATGAGCTTCTTTCAGAACAAGGTTTTTATAAATTATATGCATTTGTCTTTACCTTAGAGGAGTGGCATTGCATGGCAGATGTGGCCACCTTCAGCCATGCATATGGACATAGAATAATACTATTGTGAGCAGTCCCATTGATCTGAGGCTCATCTAATTTACATGTGATCTGTGCTGCAGTTTCTGATGGAGGAAAGTACAAACAAGGATATTCTATCTTTATTTCTAATGCATGACTTGTCTAGCTTTATTCAAATTGGTTTTCTGCAGAGCTAAACCTGTTACTGAGAGGCCTTAAAATTGTGTAGCTCCTCAGAGGAAGACTTCAACTACCAATGGAATATTTGGCCTTTAAGCATTCAAAGTTATTTAAGTTTTAAAATGAATATGTTTTTTAACACATATTTGCAAAAAGTAATGGCATATATATGAGTTATATAAACTTCTGAGAAGATCTACTTTCATGTGTTTGGAAAGTTGTGTGAGTGATGATGACTGCCTTTCACTTCAGTAACAACAAAATCAGTATGCAATAAATAAATGAGTTTTGCTATTTTTAAAAACATTTTTATTTATGTTGATCAGCACCAAGAAAATCTGCTTGTACTGAAAAAGTTCCCGTATTGTTCTTCTAAAACACCTTGGGAGAAATCTGGCATTGAGTTCTCCATCTTTCATTTAGGACTCTCTCACTCAAGAGTCAATCTGTGCAACCTTCTGTGCACAGTTTATTCCATCATTTATATAAAGATATTGATTATGGATTCAGTCTCACAGATACATGAAGTATTTTTCTGAGCCAAAAAATATGGCATTTTAGCTTAAGTGTTCTTTATTTTATGCATTCCAGCAGTAAATATGATGTTTGTCAGTAGCATATGTCAAGATATCTTTGATAGCCTGCCATTGTAGCAAAATGAGAGACTGGTCAACTGTTAAAATCACATTGTGTTAGCCTGCCAGCTAACCAACCTGCAAACACACAGGTATTTTGGGAGTGCTGTTCAAAACACTCTCAGTGTAATCAATGGTTTTGTGATCATGTCTAGTCCCACACAGTCTCTTCTGCAAGTTTGCCAGGTGAAGGTGCCAGAAGATGTGAGTTTTTATTTCTTGGAAAATAGATAGATGCAACCAATTCACAGAGGTTACTTATGTTTCTAGAGGTTTAGCTTTCCAGCAATTACTATTTTTACTTATTACTGGCTGGACCCGAATCAGAAGCTTTGTAAGGGATTTAGAAATTTGTGTCTTAGAAATGGAACACCCTGAATTCCCTTATTTCTTAACAGGGTTTTCCACATAATGGCGATGGTAATTTTTCATTCTTGCTCACTCAGGTGGTCTTTAGCTTTAATACTTCAGTCAACAAAAGCTGTTTTTTCCCCTATGTCCATCTCTTATAGGTTTTATATTAGAAAACATTCTTTCTTAAAAAAACCCTGCATCACAGTTTGTGAAGGCAAATGAAAATAAATCTGTTTTAAGCAACTGCTTAGCTAAAGTTTATACTCTAAAATTAATTTTATTTCTTTAGAAAAATACTGTGATAATAATTTTTAGTTGGGATATTTACTGTGCCGAAGTGCTATCAGAGAGTTCATGTTTCTGTTGTTATATGCTCTGTAGTATTTTAGTGGAATACATATAGAAGAGATGAAACTAGAAATTAATATTCTAACGTATCATGACCATCAAAATAATTTGTCATGGAAAAGATGGTCATATAATTACATTGTGATTATCTTAATAAGTATAATTTGTTACGTCTGATTTTTTGTCCACTTTTGCACTTCTTCAAAATAGGATCCTATTAAAATGTTTTTCATTACTGTAATGAGAACTGCATTGAAATATTTTATTTTATTGATAATTTAATCAAGCTATTGTTGTTTATAATATCTTACTGCAAAAGTAGTTCAGTCTCTGTGGTGGGTTGACTCTGGCTGGATGCCAAAGCCTTTCTATCAGTTCCCTCCACAACTGGACAGGGGAGTGAAAATACAGCAAAAGGTTTGTGAGCTGAGATAAGGAGAGGGAGAGTTCTGTCACCAGTTACTGTTACAGGCAAAACAAATAGAACTTGGGGATGTTAATTGAATTTATTGCTAACAAAACAAGAGTAGGATTATGAGAAATAAAATAAATTTTAAAAACACCTTCCTCCCACCTCTCCCTCCTTCCCAGGTCTACCTCCTCTCAAAATTCACCTCCTATGCCCCAGCATAGGAGCATGTCTCCAGTGAAAGGAGACAGGGAATGAGGGTTATAGTGAGTGTTATAGTCAGTTCATCACATATTCCTGCCACTGCTCAGGGAAAGGGGCCCTTCCTCTGCTCCACCATGGGGTCCTTCCCACAGGAGACAGACCTCCATGAACTTCTCCAGTGTGGGTCCATCCCATGTGGGTCACTTTCCGTGGGTGCAGTCCTCCAGGCACAGCCTGCTCCAGGATGGATCCCCCACAGGGTCACTTGTCCCACCAGGAGCCTGTTCCAGCATGGGTCTCCCTTGGGCTCACCTCTCAGGCATCCACCTGCTCCAGCAGGGGCTCCTCCCTGAGCTGTGGCTGGATCTCTGCATCCCTGTGATCCTCCCTGGGCAGTGGGACACAGCTGCCTCACCATGACCTGTAACATGGGCTGCAGGGGAATCTCAGCTCTGGCACCTGGAGCACCTCCTGCTCCCCCTTCTCCACTGGTCCTGGTGTCTGCAGAACTGTCCTTCTCACATATTCTCACTCCTCTCTTCCCTGGTGTCAATTACATCTGCACAATAACTTTTTTTTCTTATCACAGAAGCAATACTATCATGACTGATTGGTTTGGCCTTGTCCAGCAGCAGGTTGTACTGGAGCTGCCTGGCACTGGCTCTGGCTAACATGGGGAAAACTTTGTCAGCTCCTCACAGAAGTCACTCCTGTAGCCTCCCCCACTACCACAACCTTGCCACACTAACCCAATACAGCCTAGATGAACTTTTCACAAAGCATGTGTTCCTACACAATAGTGTCTTTAGTCAGCACATAATGACAATGTATTCTTTCCTGTAATACCCAACTTATTTTAATTATTTTTAAAGGAAGCAGGGAATTCCATTCCAACAAAGAGCAATGCCATTTCTAAACATAATACAGTATACAGTAATACAGTATAAAACAATCCATGTATTTTTTGTTCTGTAATACAGGGGAGAGCTTCAGTTGTTTTTTCAGTTTTTGGCACAGTGGAGAATTGAAGAATACAGATTTTAGTTTCTTAAAGATTAAACTTTTCTCTTTTTTTCCCCCAATGAATCATGCTTATTTCAATATGTACATAGTGCTCACAGATCTCTGATTCTAGATAGAATGTTATTCATTCATAATTGATTGCTTCTCTGTTGCTATGGCTTTCGATTTCAAAAATTAACCTGTACATTTTCCTTCCTTTTTTTGAGAGGAATAATATGCATATGAACAAATAATATGATTTTGTTGCCAAATAGATTAGAGAATTTCAATTTTATCTGAGGCAGTTATGAGCCTCACAGAGCTTTGGTTGACCTTAAGTGTTGTCTTAGCAAAGGATCCAGTAACAGGATTATAAACCTGCAGGTAAAGGTTTGGTGTCTCAGATAAAGCAACAATCATTAAGAATAAGTAGATCTAACTGTGCATTTCCCTTCTAGATGTTTAGTATGTTGTGTGTCCTATAATCTTTTAACAATCAGTTTCCCATGTGTATATATATCCTTAATAGTGTCACCATAACTGGGAAATAATCTAAAATAATTAGAAATAATTTTATTCCAGCTGTGAATGGGAAAAGAGCTGTATAACATTTGTATGAAGGAAGGTTTTAGCAGTGGTAAAATACCCCTTTGACTAATTACAAGTAATTCAATTAATAGATAATTATTTGAAATTAGAACCAGAGTTGTGATAGAGATAGACTGAACATTCAAAGGCAAATGTACATTTATGTTTGTGCATAAGGCAAACAGCAGAGTGGATGACATGAATTGCCCATGAGTTAGAGGTGAACATTTAAAACCATATATAGTTACTGATTAGGTTGTTTGGAAAATGGGGGGAAAACTAAATGCTTGAGGGACAGATTTTATGAATTGAGAAGCTTACAGTTTATTTTGGAGGTGTGAAGATTTCACTGATGTAACACAGTTACTGAAATCTGTGTTTCTGAGAATGTTTATGTGCAAAGTAAAGTGTTTGGACATTTCTGTTAGCAAGTGTGAAGAGCAAGAAAATTTTATCTCTCAATTTAATTTAAACATATGGAAAAAGCTGGCTTGCATTTTTCCAGTCTGCTGATTTGATTTTCTTTCATGTAATTTCATGCTCTGTAAGAAGAATTATGTTCTTCAGGGAGCACACACCAGTATGAGGATAGGTGGACTCTGGTGGGCAGGATATCTAGCTAACAATTAGTAACCTTGAAAAACAAAGACAAGAAACAAGAGGAGCATTAAACACTGATACAGCAACACTGAGGAAGAGGAGATTGCAAGACAATAAGAAATACAGGGGTCCTTTGGACACTGATGGACACTGAAGGAACCTCTGAAGCATGGCCTTGAACGGGTTCAGCCAGAAATTTGTTGCTGAAAGAACAAAGAAAGCAAGAAACAAGATTATCCTAGAGCTCGTGGGAAGGTCAAGCTTCTGAATGCTTGAAGGGACTTCAGAAGTTCTGTAAAACTTACTAAGGCAGGTTGAGGGAATGAACAGAATTTATTATATCACATATAGAAAAGGGGCCAAATGCAGGAAAGGAAGAGATGGTGAAGAACCAGAGAGAAATGAGTGGAAAAAAGGAGAGGAGGATAAAATGAATCAGTCATGAGTTAAGCAAGCTGCTTACCAGGACAGTTCCTTGGCTGAACCTTTGGGCTTGATTACTTCAGTGTAGCTTATCATGCAGTTAAACTATTGCTCCCATGTGGATGTGAGCTTTACAACAGACTAGCTGGTGGCTGGGATGAGCATTCAGGATGCTGACACAGGAACACTGAGGCCAGAGGTTGAAGGGGCCCGCAGTTGCAGCGGACAGTGGTGGGAGAGAGGGGTCAGCTGGCAGAGGGGCCCATCTGTGTGTGTCTGAACAGCACAGCTGGAGTAGCTGGTGAGTTGAGTAAGAAGATGTGGGCTTGGCACTGGATGGGTTGGGGGTCTGATAACTGGTGACAGAAGGGACCTGGACCAGCTGCCAGCAAGCCTCGTGTGCGTGCTAGCAAGTATTGTGCCTGGTTAGCTGGTGAGTAAGGCATGATCAGGTCACCAGTTTTGTTCATGTCACTGCTGTCTCCTTGCCAGTTTTGTTCATGTCACTGCTGTCTCCTTGGGTGCTCTGTGCTGCCAGATGTATGTCTGTGCACATTTGGGATACCTGCCTAGCCAAACTTCTGGACCTGGGAAAGGCCACAGCAGCATTCTCAGCAGCAGGAAAGAGCCCTGGGGTCTCACAGTCCACCTGACTTAGCTTACCTTAATAGCCAGCTCATATCTGTGAGACTACACCATGGCTTGGCTGTGCACAAAGGTGGAGCTGCATGTTGGCAGATGCACTTGTCTATATGGAGAAGTCATCATGTCAGTAATTTGTGGCCTTGCTTCTTAGCTCATTCTCAGAGGTAGTGATAATGATTTTATAAACATACATATGTCCCAGAATTTGATAACTTTCTGGAGATAACTGAAGTTATCTGAAGTGCAGCAGAGAAGTCTGAAATGTCTGTCTGAAGTGTAGGTGTGTTTATAGGAGCCCTATTCATATATTACAGTAGCACATTGATTTAATGTCTTATTTCAAGTCCACCTTGTGCATCTCTGGGAATGACATAGCTTTTGCCATCAATATGATCAGACTGAAAAGTTGTTTTTCTGTCTCCATTTTTATTCCCAAATGTACACTTTTGACACTTGATTTGTGACAGCTGACACCTCAAAGCTTATATATGTCTCAAGAGTTAAGCAGCACAGGGCCAGACAGAATGAGCTAGCTATAATCTCTCAAACATACAATAGTCTCTGACACTGAGTGTGAAAATCATCAGCTTGTGAATAATGTCATATAGAAAAAATACTAAAGTTAAGTAGAAAATTAATAGAGGTTTGACTTAGAGAATGTTACACTTTTAAACTGCCTTGTATATATATTTTCATCCTCTTCTCTTTCTTTTCAAGGATATAGTAATAAAAAATTTATTCCTGTATTTCAAATCCATTCACATTTCCTTGTTGATGAGAAAAGGGAGGGGAAGGGAAGGGAAGGGAAGGGAAGGGAAGGGAAGGGAAGGGAAGGGAAGGGAAGGGAAGGGAAGGGAAGGGAAGGGAAGGGGGAAGGAAGGGAAGGGAAGGGAAGGGAAGGGAAGGGAAGGGAAGGGAAGGGAAGGGAAGGGAAGGGAAGGGAAGGGAAGGGAAGGGAAGGGAAGGGAAGGGAAGGGAAGGGAAGGGAAGGGAAGGGAAGGGAAGGGAAGGGAAGGGAAGGGAAGGGAAGGGAAGGGAAGGGAAGGGAAGGGAAGGGAAGGGAAGGGTCAAAGTCTTTCCCAGCAGGTTTCTGGATTTTTCAGTGCATTAGGAGACAACTAAACTACAGACTTTGTTTTCTGTATTTGCCAGGAAAAGGATAGTTAAAATGAAGGCAATGAAGAATTTATCAGGATTTTAACCAAGAAAGAAAAACTGAAGTTGCTACACCCTGAGTTACTCTACCAAACTTTTACATCTGTTAAAATCAGTTTGCTGTAAATCTGTATTTTTCCTAGTAGGAAGAAACATGTTTTGTATCATGAAAAATCCAGAAGCTGACTTTGAAGGTTTGGAAATACTTAATTCCAATACCAAGTGTGATCTGTTTTTAATGCCTTAGTATTGATCAGATTGGAGTTTGGGTGAGAATGGGCTGCCTTCATCCAAGTAAACAAAGGATGGTAGGTAAAATGTAATTCATGACCACTAAAAATGTACAGATGGATAAGAGGGTTAGAAGAAAAGACAAGTACATTATTTCAGATCTCAGTATATGATCAACTATTTTGAGAATATTTACAATCACAGTTTAGAGAGCAAAACCTGAATGCATGGAAAAGGCTATTTCAACCTTCTAGAACTGGGAAATTTGCAATAATGCAAGAAAGCAATTCCCTGACACTGAAAGGATTTTTTGTGTCAGAAAGTCAGAAGGCCATTCAAATAAGCCAGATTTCATAGAATTGTAGAGTTGTAATTATTATCATAGAATTATATAATAGTTTAGGATGAAATGGACCTTTAAAAGCCCTGCAGTACCCCCAGCAGAGAGAAGGGACACCTTCAACTCCATCAGATTGCTCAGAGCCCAGTGCAGCCTGACTTTGAATATTTCTAGAAATATGGCATCCATCATCTCTTGAGGCAAGCTGTGTCAGTCTCACCACCCTCATAATAACAAACTTCTTCCTTATATCTAGTCTAAATCTACTCTCATTTAGCTTAAAATCATTACCCCCTGTTGTATTGCGACAGGCACTACCAAAAATTTGTCCTCACCTTTTTTGTAGGGCCCTTTACATATTGAAAGTTCTCCACTGGAGCTTTCTCTTCTCCAGATTGAACAACTCCAACTGTCTCAGCCTGTCTTCATAGGAGAGGTGCTGCATCCCTCTGATCAACCTGGTTGTTCCTCCTCTGGACCCTCTCCAACAGGTCTCTGTCCTTCCTGTGCTGGGACCCCAGAGCTGGATGCAGCACAGAGCAGGGCAGAGGGGCAGAATCTCTCTCTCTCCCTTGCCCTGCTGGCCACACTGCTTTTGGTGCAGCCCAGGACATGTTTGGCTTTCTGGGCTGTGAATGCACATTGCTGGGTCATGCACCAGGATCCCCAAGCTTTTCTCTGCAATGTTTCTGCAGTCTCTTCATCCCCAGTATTGATACCAGGGACTGACTGCGCTGGCCCAAGTGCAGAACTTCATTAGGTTCACATGGATCCGCTTCTCAAGCTTGTCCAGGTTCCTCTGGGTGGCATCCCATCCCATCCCATCCCATCCCATCCCATCCCATCCCATCCCATCCCATCCCATCCCATCCCATCCCATCCCATCCCATCCCATCCCATCCCATCCCATCCCATCCCATCCCACCCCATCCCATCCCATCCCATCCCTCAGACATGTCCATGCCCCCCTCTGCCCTCTGCTCTCTGCCAGTTTGCTGAGGGTGCTGCTCTCACTCCCGCTGTCCCTGCTGCTGCTGAAGACATTAAACATGGAGACATGTTTTAATGAAGACATTAAAGTCCCAGCAGGGACTCCTGAGGGACAGCACTTGTCACCAGTCTCTGTCCTGGGCATTAGCCTCACTTCTGGTTTCTCATGCATCAGAGAACAGAGGGAAGATGTGCCATTTCTCCCCAAAACAGATCAATAAACAGGTTTCAGCAGAAAGAGACAGAAATATACTCTAAATGTTTTGTTTCATTTAAGAATGTTTAAACAAGGATCAAAAGCAACCACGTGTCAGGAAAAGGTTTGCTTTCATTCAGCAGGGCAGCTATTCTCCATTTTGACCTACTAAAGAGAAGCCAGATTGTTTGGCTCACTAGAGTCCAGGTCAGGAAACTGAGATGAACCCATTGAGGTGGTATCAATCTCGCTGAAGTTTATAACCTAGTAGTGAAAAATACTAATTTACAATCATGTTTTTAAAATAAACCACCTACTAAAGTATTTTGTGGAAGGTTCAGTACTGCAGCTGAGTCCTAGCTGTGCTGAACACACTCCTTTCTTAGGTTTAAGTTATTTTATTGCATTTCCAGGTCTTACTAAGGATTACAAATAAGGGTAAATTCTGAACTCCCAAGAAGAGTAGTTTGGAGTTTGCACCAGGCATCACTCAGGGCTGTAGCAGGTGATGCTCAAGGGGCCTTCCTGGCTCTGGGCATAAAGTGCATTATGAAGCCTAAGTCTTCTTTTGCATATGGATGATATTCTAAGAGTTTATTTTGAAGATCTCAGGAGAAGCTAAGCAAGCAGAAGGAGATTGAAATCACAATCTGAAGTTTGTTTTTTAAACTTGGAGTTGTTAATGCAGGGTGCAAGACCAAGTCTGCTTTTCTTTTTTTTCTTCTCTCTCTCTCTTTTTTTTTTTTTTTTTTAACTTGTGTAACTTTCAATAAAAAAGAGTTACAGGTTTATATCTTCATAAAAATCTCTCCCCTTTGCATTCACTAAATCTGCTGTCTGCCTGTACAAGTGCAGGCTGAGCAATAGCAGAATATCTCTTCTGCCTGGGGCTAGGGTGACTTCAACAGAGGGAGAATCCTTCTGCAGTGCTCTGAGTATCCCATGAGTGGTACCCTTTAGCCCTTGGTCATCCTCTTCCAGCTCAGCATTTTGGTGGTTTATAGTCACTGATGCCTCAGATTGAATGTACTAGGTGAATTTATCTTTCTTTTGTTTGTTTTTTCAAGCTGTTAAGGCTAAATAAACCATTTATTCTTTTACTTTCTAGCCACAAATTGCTTAAACTTGATTTTGTTTGTTTTTGGATAACAAAAAGCTCCCTTAAAGTAAGCTGTGTAACACATGTAAAGATAAGAGTTTTCTTTACAGTCTAATTATGGCTTTGGACAACATTTTAAAGCCTACTAGCAATTGTAAATCAATACATGTCAATTAAATGTACGTGTGGCTGCCAGATCAAATTTGTTCTATATTTATTTACTCAGTTTGGTTGCTACCAGTTATTTCACTTTTTATCAAGCACAAGCAGCATGAAGCTAACAATGAAGAATGATGCAAATGTAATGATCCTATTGACTGAGTCAGAGATTGGTTGCTTGAGAGAGATTGACTGCACCTACTGAAACAGGAGATACTTCGGTAATGGACTTAGATGAGCTAAATATCAACTGAAACTCTTACAGAATGGACACCATGGCATTCTCCTCCTGAGAATATCTAGATAATAGTCAATTCTTTTCAGCAGCTGTACCACAGCCCTGCTTCTGGGAACACTAAGGCTCACCATAGTGGCCTCCACAGCTCAGGAAGTTCAGAAATACCACAGAATGAAAACACAATGTAGTTTCACTTCAAAATACTAAAAATAATTTACGGCTGTGGTTTTCCTCAGCCATATGAATATAGCCCCTTCTTTCTTTTCCTTTACCATTTGCATGGCCAGCTTTTCTGTGGCTTGATTTCAGTCCCACCTGTGATTCTACAGTGAATAGTGAATGTAGAGCTGTCAAATACATCACTATTCCTCCTCAGGAACAAGTGGGGAATCAATACTGCCTGAACTCATTATCTGCCTGTATAAATTGTTATTCTTAATAAGTGACTAACTCAGCATCCATTTGTCAACATTTATGTGGTTATTTCAAGATTTTTCTCCATTTCAAAAAATCCTCTAGACAATTGTATAATTACAGGAAGGTACTATCTCTGTGACATTATGGCAAAGTTAAAATGTGTGATGGGAACTTTGATTCAGATGCTAGAAGGGCTCTTTCCACATTCGTTTAATGGCCAGTGTATATGAAATCTTATCTTTCTGATGGAAAAAGAAGTCCAGTCATTTATTTACATAAACACTGAATCACTCAACCATCTTCAATGCTGTAATTTTAAAATACCTTTATAAGGTAGACTTGTCAGTTTTTCAAGCTTAGGAGGTGACTGCCAGTTCTTGTGCCCCAGACTGACATCTGCTCACAGCACCAAATCTGTTAGGGGTCTCACCCTTCACCTGCCCTGTGCTAGGACTCTGTCTTTGGTAGATTGTTGTAATTTGAGTAAGAGATGCCTGTATGCACAGGTAAAGAAGGAGATTCAAGATCTGGTAGTAATGCTCTTTCTTTAGCAGTAGCAAGATGCAACTCTCACTGATTTTGCCAATAGAAGTAGTAGGTGTAATTTAGCTAAGTTTCTGTAAGCTACAGAAGCAGATCAGTTGCAGCAGAACATGCTGTAGTCTCCAGAGGATCACTTATATGGGCTTTTATCTGCACCTGTACTGCAGACAGAGTAACAAAATGGTCTTTTTGTTCCTGTGGTTTACACAGAGCAATGCAATCTGTTCATTGCATTGGACATTAATCATTATTCATACATATGTGTGGAGTTCTCATTTATTGGCCAATCTGACTTTGATAAGAGGCATCATTAGTACAGTCTCCATGAGTTAATGAAGTGGTAAATGCCTCTGTCACATGTTTTGGAAAGGAAGGCCAAAGAATGGGGTGAGATGAAGCATTGTAGCTTGCACTGAGCAATTTTTTTTTTTTAATGTAGCATTTCTAGTAATGCAATTATTTATATTTTTATACATTTTGCTTGGTTGTTTTTGGGGTGTTTTCGTTGTTTGGTTTGGTTGGTTTTTTTGTTTTTGTTTTTGTTTTTGTTTTTGTAAATTTACATCATATGATTTCAAAGCAAAAAGATGCCCTCCATATTTTATCCACAGAACAGGGACAGTGCAGTGGCAGCCTGCTGACATGCAGCCAGGTTCAGACTCATCAGAGCTCCCTTATTAAGAATTAGAAGTCCCACACAAAAAGGAGAATGTATAGTTAAATTTTTATCTCCTTGCCCTTTCTGACAGCTCTGCCCAGACTCTCAGCCTGTGTTCTGACCCTGAAATGCTTACACTGGTACTGATCTGCATACATGTGAGATGTTTCTGTGAAGACGAAACCAAAACCTGAAAGGCTTTGAGTCAGCGATGTTCATGTGCATAAAATTGTGCCAACATCTGCAAGATCAAGGCTCAGGGGAGCAATTAGCACAGATGGTTTTGTGTGGTACATGACTGTCTGTTAGGGCCTGGCCTGAGACCAACAACTCATTTTACATTGGGCAGTGAGCAACATTTCATATCAGCTGTAGTTTACTTCTGGTCTGAACTGAACTGGAAATGGTGAAATGAGGTTTGACCTCTTGATGGGCCCATTTCTCTTTTCAAAAATTTGAAATGCTAACACATTATTTTTTAATAGACTTATTTGAAATTAATTTGAAGGTCATGCTCCGGCTACTATTCCTTTATTATACATTCTCATGAAACATATAGTAAGGATAATTGGACTAAATGATTATTTGGATATGTTCATGGTCTAATTCACTGTAGTTTTCCTCTGACCTGAGTTAGCATGGTTTGGATTAATGGTTTTGGTTTTACTTTGGTATTTTTTTGTTCAGGCTATTTTTTTGTTTGTTTTGTTTATTCTCACTTTTTTGAAAGAGGTTTTCAGGTTCTCCTATGTTACACAAATCTCCCTCTTTCTCAGAGGTAGAATATAATTTATGTTAGGACTACAAGGCTATTTTTTGCATGTGTGTGGCCTTTCCTTCTGAAGGCCCAGTTAAGTGACTTTTGGTCTCCAGTTTATTCCTTTGAGAAAATGTGATAATCGCAATGTATAATTCAGCTAAATTAACAAATCTTGTTTCATTAGAACTCCCTCACTAAATGAGCAGGGAGCCTAATTAGATGTCAGCCCCCTGGGGTACACCAGCACCTGCAGAAACAGGCTTAGATCTCAGGTGTAAGCCTGGGGGTGATTTATCTCTCCCCTCCCAGCCCTTCCCTTCCCAGACTTGTTATTTTACCTTTAAATGCTGATGGATTGCCAGCTCCTGAGCTGTGATGGATTCTGTGTGCCAGGGTGGGTGACACTGAAGCAGCTGTGTGAGAACAAAGACTGGTTTGTTGGTGCTTGTGTGATTCTGTCTGTAGGGGCTCTTTCTTTTAGTGGCACCAATTTAGACATGCAATAATTTGGCAGCTTTGTGGTTATATTGGACTTCTGCACACAGTTTGGGAGAACAGCAAAATTTTGGAATCTCTTTAAAATAAGAATGTTTATAACATAACTATCTTTGTTAAGAGCACATTTCTACTATTCTTCATTGATCCACTATTAATGGATAATCTTTTATCCTCTAGAGCAGGATAATCTTTTACCTCTTTGTGCTGGAGAAATAGAGTAAGAGAATGTAGATAAGGTGTGGTGGGGACAAAAGCATAGTGAAAGGAAGTAAGAAATACATCATAAAATAATCTATGTAAAGTATTTTCAGAATTCTTTGCTGTTCAGCAAACTTTCAACAATAATTTCTTGCAAAATGCTGTTTCCTGCATTTAATAAGGAATATTTCTCCTGTCTGTCTGTAACTTTAAGTGCACACTACAGTTGGATGAATAAGATACTTGAATGGTGGTATTCTTATTTAACCTAAAATGCAAAACTCCAAGCATTCCAAAGATAAAGGAGCCCAAGGGTAAAGTAATTAAAATGTGATAAAGGTTACTGGGGGAAAAACAACCCTCTGTATTTTTGTATGCTAATGTGAATTAGAAATTAATTAATTTCTAGAATAGCAAAATGATTTAATATTTACAGCTTTACTCAATATTCGAAATTATGCTGCCAAGTTTTTAAAAACCACTTGTGCTCTCAGCAAGGTGACACCATGAGAATTACTTTTAATATTTGTTCTTTAGTCTTCTTTATAATTCTTCTAGTTTTACATTGTAATTGATCACAGTAAAGAAGTGATCATTCTCCTGCTCCCTTTAAAGGTAAGCTACCCTGAGAATAATTTGCTTGCATCTATAGTAGCCTGTTGGCATATGGCTTTACTAACAAAATATATACACAATATAGACAATATGAATGAAACTTGTAGGGAATTTTTTTTTGTATAATTGAAAAAATGCCTGAACTTTTAACCATGTAACCAGAAAAAAAAAAAAAAAAATGGTATAAGTACTATTATCGGGGGGAAAAAGAAAATACAGAAAAAGCAATATGGAGTTAATAGAAAACCCAGTGAATTAATGGGTTCTTCTGACAGCAATTTTATATCAAATAAACAAGTTCCTGCTCTATGATGGTAAACAAGAAGGAACCACAGAAATTTCCAAGTTGCCTTCTAATTCTCAAATGTTTTTCAGGTAAAAAAAAAAAAAACCACTGAGAGACTTCTTAGGTTCTTCAGCCTTGGATGTGTCGCAGCTTGATCTCAGAGTCTTATCACAGATTGTTTGTGCAAGGTTATATAAATAACCAAGGCTTCACCAGTGAAGTGTATTCTTCTTCCTATTTCTCCCTAGTCTGTAACAAATTTACTCTTTTTTTTTTTTGTGGGTGTTACTCTGAGTTGAAATTGGATTTTTGATTACATACTAAATTTAAAGGCTAACAGTTTCTGAACAGCAAGGAAAACATGCTTAAAAAGAGGAAGAGAAAATGGAAAGGAGGCTGTAAAGGGAAGATTTGACTTTGCCTAGCGTTGGCAAAAGGCCAATCAAACCTCATGTTAGCAGGAGCTTTTATGGTTGGAGGCTTTTTGCACCTAAATTATTTTTATTTGTGTAAAAAAAGAAATTTTATGAACTTTTAAGAACTCAACTCTAGTCTAAATGAAAGGTAGTCTTAGATCAGATACTGATGTAAAAAAAAAAAGAAGAAAAAAATATTGTGTCCAACTCAAGTTGGAAAGGTTTTTCAAACTAAACGTTTTTTTTAATTGTGTTTTCAAATCTTTAACCTACCTGAGAAACCAGCTGATATGTTTTTAAGTGTTTGGAGTGTGAATTTTCAGGAGAATGCCTTCTACAAAGTTCTACCTATCTGTAGTTCTGTAGTGTGCATGCAAGCACAGATGAAGTTTGTGAAGTAAGTTTTGAAAAATGTTTCTGAATGTTTTACAGATATGGAGATGAATTCTTGCATTTCATATTCAAAGTGTTGTGAACAGAATTCTTCAACAAGTATGTCCTTTCCTATTGCTCATTTCCACTGGGAGAAACTAGTGACATACTTAACATCTGTGATTATTCACATATAACACATATATATATATCAACAGATTCTTCTTCAGGAATTGCACCTTCTTCAGGAATTGCACCTTCTCCTTAAGCAATTCATCTTGCTGGACCAGAATCCGTATATGTGTTCCAATGAGCAGAAGGCATGGGTTATTTAATATCATGAGCTATTTAAAGGGCTCTGATACTCAGAATGCTTTATGTTCATATTCAACCAGGCAAACACAGATGAGGAAAAAGTTTCAGGAATAACTGTGGTTGTCTAAACCAGTAAGGCTATGTGGCTGGAAGGGAAATGACAGATTGCATCTCTTACTACTCAGAGGCATAAAGAATTTGTTATATTCTTTATTTTAGGAATTTTTAAACAGGACTGAAAATTATCACCATTATTACCCTTTGGATTCACTAATCTTACAGGAAAAAAATTTTCCTGTGCTTTTAAAATTCTTTTTGCACTCAGAGCATGGCTATGTAGTAGAACTAAAGCACCATAATGAACCAAAAATACTGTTTATCCAAATGTTTATTGGCAGAATTTAGGAAGTAACATAAATTGGTTTAAGTCCATTAGTGCTCTAGGACATGTTTTGGGTTGCAATATCTGTGGCAGATTATATACAAAGATGATGTGACTGTCAAGCAAATTAAATGAATCATCTCCATCATGTGAAGTGACAGAATAATGAAATTTAAATACAAATAATGACTTCATTTATCTTAATTTAGGGTCTGCACCCTAAATCAGGTGCAGATATGAGATAAAATAGTCTGAAAAATTACAGTTGTTCTGTAAACTTTGGAAAATGATCTGTTTGCCCTTTTTTTGATCTGAAGGATACTTATTTAAATAGTAATTATATGTTTGATCAGAACAGAGCTAAACAGTTCTACTAAACTTAGAGCTGCATAGATCGTATATATTTTTAATTTTTTTTAAAAGCTTAGTGTCAGGTCTAATAGAAGCTATTTGACATATTGTCAAAAATGTGATTGCTGTGGGCTACTTTGCAATATTCTTGTTGTCAGAGCCAAGCACTTACAAAAACAGATTGTAGGGGAAAACCTTCTAAAAACTGATTCAAGAGCATAAACATTTCTGGGTTAAAAATTTGAGCTAAGAACCGGGGTGGGAATATGACAATTCTTAATAGTTGTTTATGGATGCTTTTGTAATTGCAGTCCTGCTGCTTAAATTAACTACAAGAAGTTCAGGTAACAAGGTAAATCTGACAAGTGGGTCATACAGAGCCACCTTCTTGATTCTTTCATTCTTTCATAAATAAATGAAGAAAAATTCAAGCTGTTTGTGCTCAGATCTGTAAGATCATTTGCAATACAAGCGATTATATTTCAAACAAGATTGGGGGCATTTTTTTTGCCCTGGGTTTTGAGACCAGTATTAACATTTCATAGTTTCCTTAATAATGAAAGGCACAACAGGGAAAACTAGTATCTATCTAATGAAAAAGAATATCTAGTGATTGCTATGAATAAACCAACAGATCTTCTAAAGTGTGTAATGGCAAGCTGCAGAGTTAAATGAAAGCTGGTGATGCTCATTAGAGCCTGCTATGACACCTAGTTAGATTCATTAGTGCCCAAACAAAGGTTTAAACTGCAGAAGACAGGCATATAGTTTCATCTGCAAGGGGTTGTAAGTGAACAAAAGGAAAAGGGAACAGTTAAGAAAGAAAATGGTATTGCATAAGTGCCATGTAGGAAACTAATTCATTACTGGTTGCTTAGTTTAAAAAAAAAATTCTCCTTGGGCCACTTAAACTATAAATAAGCATCTAAAACTCACAAAATTCAAAATGAAATAATCAAAGCCTCTGAACTTGCCTTTTGATTGCTAACAAGCTTTTTGTTTTTTACTTGTCTCAAACCCATAAACCCAAAAATATCCATTAAGGGATATTTCTGCTGCTCTGCTTTCCAGCAGGACAGCCTGCAGCAGGACTGTGTGATGATACCCTGTTTTAAAGGATGCTGCCGAACTTTATTTTTTTCAATTTTACTTCTACCCTTGTTTGTATCAACATTTTAGGTTATTAATAAAAAATATATTAACATGCTAATTTTTTGACACTATTTATGTAACTCCTTTCTTTTTGACCCAGCCAAATACAATGGCCTAGATGATTTCATTGCATTTTTGAGCTGCTAGCACAACAGCATTGAATTTAATAATATAGCTATAATCACAGCTCCTTACAACAGGAAGGGAGTTCCTGGGAACTCCTTTCAAAAGGACTTCCTACATTGGCACCCACAGCTGGGAGCAGGCTGGGGCACACTCCTTTCCTGAGCAGGCAGAGGAAGCCAAGAGGCAGCCACTGCCCCAGGATTTCTCACTTGGAAGGTGGTGGGAAGGCAGGAGCAGAGGAACTGGGCACAAGAGGTGCTGTTCTGGCTTGTGGTTCTCTTGTGGAGAAGTGGTGAAGGATAGAGGAGCAGATGCAGCTCAGCACTCTCAGGGTTCTCTTCCTCAAGCCTGTGTCTGCAGCATCCTTCAGCTTCTCCAGAGGGGAACCTCTTACCACAGGGAATGTGAATTGGAGAGCATCCTCTTCCTCAGTGGTGGTATCTGACCACTAGAAACCAACAGCAGTCACTAGGCAGAGATTGATGAATTTTTTCTCAAAATTTTTTCTCAAAAATAGCAAAAAAGTTAAACTGGTCTTGGTGCTAAAAATATTAACTATATATATATTTTTTTTTTTTTTTTTTGGGGAACTTTGCTTACTTTTGAGTATTTTCTGGCTAATGTATTTCTTGACCTTTTTTGTTAGGTTACATACAAGAAGATAAGGGAATTATAACCAGAATTTCTAGATTTAAGTTCAACTACAGGTCTGCTTTGCAAATGAGCTGCTGTAAACACTGCAGACAAGCATGCAGAGTTATATCACTCCTGTAAGTTTGCAGAGCAGTTGTCTCTTCTGGCTTTTGTCAAACAACAGGAGGCTGCTGTTTGGATCTAGCTGCTGGAGTAAGAACCTGTTTTTCAGGAGAGTGTTTTGGAAAGGGTAATTATGTGGGAAGAATCATTTAAGTGCACTACTGCATCATAATTAATAATAACTGAATGAATGAGTCTAGTGAGAATGAATTATTAAATTGCAGTGCTACAACGTGCAGCAAATCTTAAGCCTTTCTGCTAGGAAGCTTAAAGTTTTTCTTAGATGTTAGAAATCCAGTGTAACTTTGGCAGTGGTGGTGATTTATATAATAATAAATACCTGAGTTCTTTCAGTCATTGCCACATCTCTTTATAATTCCTTGTCACCAGCCACAGCAGTTTCAAAGCATTTAGGCAACTTCTGGGGCATCGAGTTTTAAGTGAGGCAAATGATGGGTTCACACTTGCAGGCATCATGTTTTATGAGAGCCTGTTGAAAAAGAAAGGTCACCAAATGCCCCAAAACAAAGAAAGAATTTTAATTATTGGTCTTAGCAAACAAAATAATTCAAGTTATGCAAATTATCTGAGTAGTGTCAGGTTAACTCCTGACACCATAAATCAAACATACAGGTGAGCTATGTAACCCTGTGAACTAATCAAGGCCTTCACAGAACCTGAAAGGGCATTCTCCAGCTTATGGGCTCTGAAAATAAGACAATCTGGGGGGATGGAGGGGGAAGTTGTCTCCCCAGAGAGCTCTCTAACAAGAGAAATCTTGTGTTACAAAAGCTGAAGAGCAGAAATTTTCTGGGCTTCAAGGCTTTCCTCAATGAACTGTTTGCATAGCTCTGGAAAATTCTCATTCCTTTTCTTGTCAACCCAAGCCCTTGTCTCTACCTATGTGTTTTTTTACAGTCACGATAGCCACAAAGGAGCTACAGTGTCTGATTAGGAATCCAACCGTCAGGAAACAGTAGAAATTAAAAAAAAAGTTTTATTAACCCAAGTCAGCATGCTAATATGATGACAGAAATGCAGACAGACAAAAGTATCTTGACAGATGCTTTAGTGTAATCCAAACATGAATATATTGTAAACAACACTGTACTTCCTGCTGGTGGTGAGGATCTGCTCTGCATATGGATAAAAGAGGAATTAGAAAGTGTTGCTGTGGTCAAGAGGTTATGAAAGGGATGTAGTCACTACATTTATGGACTTTGGGGTGACCACAATTCTGAGAGCAATAGGACTGGATTTATTTTTTCCAACTTCTAGCTTGATGTTCACTGAGCTCATTTAAATGTGAACTCAAATTCATTTCTAAGATGTGAAGTGTGAACTCATCCTTGTGAACTGCTAACATGGCCTGAGCATAAACAGAATGTCCATTTGGGTTTGCTGATCACTGTTCATACATATCTAGTGCCAAAGTAGAGACAAAGTGAATGTGTTTTGTTGAGTCCAGATTTCTCTTTTCATACAGTGTCAAACAGAATCTGTTTCTTTTAATTTGTTGGTTGGTTGGTTTTGGTGGTTTTGTTTTTTTGTTGTTTTTTTTTTTTTCTTAAGCAAATCCCATGCTGCAGGCTGCTATCCCATCTCTTAAGAGGTAGAAATGTTACAACCATAAAATGACCCAGCTATATAGAAATATGGAGATAATTTAATACGATGCTGTTGCAGAGTGGGTAACATGGATGAATATATAATTTAATATAGGTAAGTGCAGGAATGAACTGTTGATGAAATGAGACACCATTACTTCTTGTTACTGGGGATTCAAAAAGATGGAAGTTTATTTCTGTGGGACTCAATTATTCTTTTTTCCTTGACTGCACAGTAAACAGCAGTCTAACTAATGGGCCTGACTCATTTAAGGATAAACAAGTGCCACCTTCCTGTCTAGACATGTATGGTATGTAATGACCAACCTTCCAATTAAATGCCTTTGAAAACTAGAGTTAAAGCCCAGTTTTCAGTCTTGGACAGACAATGTGCATCCAAGATATCTTTTAGTGTCGTTCAAAAAGAAAAACATGAAAAAAAATTGCTGAATATATTGACTAAAAATAAATGATACATCTTTTAGAGATATTAAAGGCATGTGGTAACAAGGATGACATCATTTTCCATCTTAAAGATTTAAAAATAGACTGTTAGGATAAATTAAAAAGACTTTTAACATTTTTACAAAATAATATGCTGACTGACCTCAGACCTCAATGATACAATTTTGCATTTGAATAGTATCATCTAGTCAATCAAACTTGGAAAAACACATTTTTAAACAACACTGTTAACAGGATTCGACCTGTTTTCATCTTGACCAGTTTTAGGTGCTGTAACTTATTAAAAGGTATCTCAACTCTCAGAACTGGCAGAAAGTTCAGGGTTTTGGAATGTTTTGGAGATGCAGTTAGATACAGTAGCCCACAGATGGAGATGGTGCTTTCTTTTGATATTGTTTTGTAATTATGCCTACCTCTATAGAAGAAAATTTAAATAAGAAGGTCTCAACAGTTATCACTAGGTGAGTTTCTTAAAATAAAAAAATCTATGGCAATATGTTTCTTTTTGAGTTTTATTATAACTGTTAATGTGTTCTTAAAAGATGAATTGAAAGATGAAGTAGATTGTGCAGATAATAAATTCAGCTTTGGAGAGGAGAAATTAAATTTAATTTTAGTGTTCACAGAATTTAAATGTCAGGCTATTTGTTTTTTGAGTCATATGTGTTTTCAATATTTAAGATAATCTTTGTTTTTGAAACAACAAATCATATGAGTGTCAGTTATTTGGGGGTTAATATTTGTATATCTATTCTTTAAAAGCATTGCTGAGTTTATTTTTTTTATTGAACTTTATATCCTTCATGCCTTACAGCTCTGTCTCATAAAGTCTTCTGTCATCTATTCCCAGATAAATATAACCCTGTGTACCATTACACACTTTTATGATTTTTTTTTTCTGCATGAAACAGTGATTCTTGATGTATTTCTCCTTTCATTTCATGCTATCTAAGCCTCTATAATTCAATTGCATACTTTAATCACAATGTTACCATTAGAGGATAAATTTTCTGTGGTTTATTTAAACTACATTTTCATTTTGCTGTTGTTACTTTCAGGGGTCTAGAAGGCTACAGCTGACCCTGAAAGAAAAGGTGATCTAACATAGAAAAAGTTTCACAGTAATGAAAAAGATTTTTTTTTTTTTTTTTGGTTTACCACTACTGTCTCAGAATAACCTGCTTTAGCCATTGTAGGAATTCCAATGATAGTAGCACGTCTACAATATTTTTAATGCAGATTTGACTTTAAAAGGAGGAACCAGTTGTAGGAGAACTGAAGGCATTTAAATGTTGCCTCACAGCAGGGTTAGGGTTCTGAGAAAACCATATAGTACTGACTTTTCCTGACTTCCAGGGATTAAAGTTTCTAAATATACTGTCTTTTGGGCAGCATATTGCATGATGTAATGCCCATAACAGTGCAGATAAGGACATATTCTCCCCATGTTGTGCAAAACAATACAGAAGGGCTGTTCAGAAAATGGATTTTTTTTTTTTTTTTTTCTGCCAAAAAAGCAAATGTGAATACTCTAAAAAAAAAATTTAAGGCATGGAGTAGCCATGTCCCATCAACTTCGTAACTTGAGTTGAGCACTTTGCAGTGTGACTAACTTACAGATTTCAATGTTTTAGAAAGGGGGTTTTGGACTGGCTTTAGAAAAGAGCCTATCTTCAGGATTTTTTTTTCCTTTTTTCATTTTTTTTACAAGTAAACCTGATTAAAGCTGCAGAGTGGGATGGAATCATGAGAACCCCACATGGAAACAACACATGGTCTTACAGGCAATTAGAGGAAATGACTACAAACTTCAGGGGCACTCAGTGAGATTCTTAAGACGGGTGAATTAGATTTTCATACTTATTAGTTTGGTGATTGAAATTTTATATCAAACCTCTTTTTTTTCCTTTTTTTCCTTTTTTTTTCCTTTTTTTTCTTTTTTTTTTTTTTTTATTTTTCTTTTTTTTCCTTTTTTTCTTTTTTTTTTTTTTTTTTTCCTTTTCTGTTTTTTCTGGTTTTTTTTTCTGTTTTTTTTTCTGGTTTTTTTTTTCTGTTTTTTTTTGGTTTTTTTTTTTTTTTCTGTTTTTTTTTTTCTGGTTTTTTTTTGTTTTTTTTTTTTTTTTTTTTTTGGTTTTTTTTTCTGGTTTTTTTTCTGGTTTTTTTTCTGTTTTTTTTTTTTTTCTGTTTTTTTCTGTTTTTTTTTTCTCTCTCTCTCTCTCTCTCTCTCTCTCTCTCTCTCTCTCTCTCTCTCTCTCTCTCTCTCTCCTCTCTCTCTCTCTCTCTCTCTCTCTCTCTCTCTCTCTCTCTCTCTCTCTCTCTCTCTCTCTCTCTCTCTCTCTCTCTCTCTCTCTCTCTCTCTCTCTCTCTCTCTCTCTCTCTCTCTCCCTCTCTCTCTCTCTCTCTCTCCAAAGTTTTACATTAGAAAAAAAATTCTACTTGCACTTTGTTGGGTAAACTATAGTTTTATGCAACTACAAAATGATTGAGCTGAGTAGCAGCTGGAGGTAAAGTTTGGAAAGCCAGATGAAAGTTGGTGCACTGGCATACTGTCCATTATGTGGTCACCATTAAGATTCCAGGACTTTAGAGCACACTGTTATAATTGGCAAAAATTGAGTGGCCAAGCCTGGCAATGAAAACAGAGGATGAAGTAACTGAAACTGGTTGCTAAGTTATGAAAAGGGTTTTGCCAACAGGTGTACATGAATGGAGGGCATAAATAGCAGCATCTTGGATATACTAAAGCAATAATTTCATTATTGCTTCTTAGCAGAGGCAATGCAGGTTGTCTTAATAAAAAATACGTTTGCTTTTGGCTAAAGGGTGACTTTCTAGTGAAAATGACTGCTTGGCACTTTCTACTGTTTATATCCCCCTAAAAGCTGTTTCTTAAGTACAATACAATCCCTTTGGTTTTGTTTTTGAGGAACAGAATAGCTTTTATGCTAAGAATCTTGAGTGCTTAATTTGCAGATGTTATTTTATTTTTTAAGCAAAAACACAGAACTAAATCAGAGTACATCATTATATATATATATATATTTTAAAAGCTGTTATTTTAAGCAGTATTATTAAATAATAGCTATTTAGGAAATTGCTTCAGGCAACTTGCAGTTCTGTAAATCAGAAAATAAATGCAGAATTAAGCTTCACAAAAAAAGTAGTTCTAGAAACTCAGAAGGCTCCTCAATACGTAATGTTATCAGCTGACTTATTTTTCGAAGTGTTTCACCGGTGAATCAAACATAATCAGCAAATTTGTCTCTATAGAACACAGAATTAGAGTTGATCAGGTCTGTATTACTGAAATGAGTGAAACATAGTAATGCCTAAAATTATGGGAAACTCTATTTCTGTATCATGCTAATTAGCATAGCATCTGTCCCCTCACCTTTCTTCATAAACAAAATTTACTTTAAACAACAATTTGTTCCAGAGATGTGCATACAATGTCCATTATATTTTTAAAATGATGAAATATAATAGATGCTTCCAACCTCTCTTTGAGAGGAAAATAATAAACTAATTATAATGATATAAGGAGCCCAGTCATTACAAAGGCTTAAGAGAACCTAAAGTTGAAAGATTTTTTTGAGAACTCTTGAATCTCAAAGAAGTTCTTCAAAGCTACATATACTTTCTAATTTTAATTAAATCTCTCTATTAGAAAGGCAAGACAGCTGTGTCGTGTCAGGTTCCATTTTTCTCTCTCTGTTTGTTTTGTATTGAAGGGTTTTTGTTTGGTTGGGTTTTTTTATGTTTGTTTGTTTTGGTTTTTGTTTTGATGGTTTTGTTTTCATTTTTTTTTATTTATTTTAAGGGAAATATTTTTCTGACGCCCATTTCCATCACATATAATTGTTTACTTGGCAAGATAAATGCCATCACTAAGATCATCCCTCACTTCCTTCTTCTTCCCCCATATTATATGCTGGGCAGGATACCATAAGGTGAGGAATAGCCCTTGGGTCAGTTGGGGTCAGCTGTCCCAGCTGTGCCCCCTCTCAGCTTCTTGCACACTCCCTGACTCCTTGCTGGTGGGGTGAGGATCAGAAAAGGTTTTGGCTCTGTAAGCACTGCTCAGCAACAACTAAAGCATCCCTGAATTACCAACACTTTGCAACACAAACCCAAAATACAGCCCTATACTAGATACTGTGAAGAAAATTATCTCTACACCAAGAAAAACCTGCTTAATTCCTTCCTACATTTTCTCTGGAAAAGCAAAGTAACTTGAAACCTAAGAGTTCAAAGGGAATCACCTATGAAAGGGACTTCCATTTTGCAAGCTGGTTAATCTTGCAAATTGCTAATTGTATGTGCAAGCAGGTATTCACTAATTGGATGCTCAATTATCCATTTTTCTCAAAACAATGGACAATCGTGTACATAAAATTAAAGGACAGCTAACTCTTCCCCAGGTAATGAGCAGCAGAGATCACCTTAAAAGACATCATCAACATTTCAAGGCTTCAGAGAAGTCAAGGGGGATGAAATTCTCTTATGAATAAGCACCATATAGTGTTGCCTAACAATTAAAGTATATATGTGGCAATATTAATATCAGAAAGCAGCAGAACCCAATATAAATGATAATTAGGAGAAATGACAGCTCTGCAAAAAGGAGCGATAACATCATTAGTGCCACTAGGGGCTTTGTGAAGCACACTCTTGACTGTGCAGCTATAGAGCAGGGAAGGGGGTGGGGAACAACAGCTTTTCATCAGGCCAGATAGTTCTCTGGAAATTCAAACCATTGCCTAGACAGATTGCAATAATTTTCTCATTTTTGGGAAGGGTTTACATATGGCTTTTCAATGTGTTTTCAGCACGACAATAGTGCTTTTTGAAAATAGGACTTAAGCTTGATTCCTGAGCATTTCTTTTGCCATCTTTCCATGTTGTGTTAGGATGATTACTCTAGAGCTACAAACTGATAGCCCTGGAGGCTTTTAAAAATACATTCAACCTAAAGTATAATGAACTATGCTTTGTGGAGTAGAAGATAGGATTACAGAGATCCCATTTAATGTTTCTCTCTTCCTGTCACCTGCAGATTTTGCCTGCTTTGTGGGGTCGATGTGAGTTTTATCTATGTTCATAAACCACTTCCTAAGCTCTGAGGTAAATCTAAGAAGGGAAAAATAAGAAAAAAAACATATAAAGATAAATATTGTTGTTACTTTCTAGCCAATACTATGCTCATACCTTTAAACTACATCATAGCTGAATAAAAGTTTTAAATTATTTTATTTAGAATATATAATGGCCAATAGTGATTTCATTTTATAATAAAAAAATTAGAAGAAATATTTACATAATTTTCTGCATACCTCAGAGCCTATAAAGATGCTTATGACTGGCTTTTTCAGTCTCGTCAGTAGGTGATGTGCGTGTAGTGGAAGAAAAATAAAAGCTGTAACTGAAGTCCTAAATCCCAGAAGATCTCAGTTACTGAAACAATTTTCTGCTTTGATTCTACTTCCTCTCTGTCATCCTCCCCTTTTCCCTCTGTTTTTCCTGTGTGGGTGATGACTGTTCAGTTTTGGGTAGATTAGAAGCTGTGGAGAGAGCAAGGCTTGTCCCAAGCCCCATCCATCCTAGGAGTCTTGCAAACTTTTGAGTTCAGATTTTGGTTTTATTTTTTTGTTGTTGTTGTCTAGAAAACACCAACACCACAAAAAAAAAAACAAAACCCCAAACTCTAGCTTCTAAAATCTTGATCCTTACACTGGGCAATAATTAAGTTTCTCAATGCAGAATTCATAGTTCAGAAATTAAATTTCTATTATTACTTAGGTTATATGTATCTGTGCGGCTTATCAGCCAATATTTCTGGCTTTAAAATAAGTAAATATATTTACATGAGCTGACTGAAGTGACTAGAACCAAGCCTGGGATGGCAGGTGAGAGAACTGCCACATTTTGATCAAGAACTGGTGGAGCAAACAAAAGGATCACAGAATATTCTGAGTCAGAAAGAACCCACAGGGATTGTTGAGTCCTTAAGTGAATGACCCATATGGGGATTCACCCCAGAGCCTTGGGGTCATTGGCACCATGCTCTGACCTACTGAGCCAATCTCAGGGCATAGCAGATGTGGCAGCAAAGAAATAATTCCCTCATCAAACCTACAGGAAACTTGGCTTTGAATCTCAAAGATGAGAGGCTGTCCATTATTTACTTATGTTTTATAAATTCCTTTTTGGACATTTTTACTCCATTTTAGGTAATGCTACTGATTTCAGCTGCAGTGCTTGTTAACAGAATTTTGTGTGGGATAAGGCAGATGAGTTATTCCTGCCTTTTCTCTTAGCTGCACCTCTCCTTTCATTACATGTGTGTTGTTATTGCCTCATTTAAAAACAAACAAACCTAACTCTGATCTGAATAAAATCTGAAAATAAACCACCCCCAAAAAAAAAAAAAAAAAAAACCCAAAAATAAAAAAACCAAAAACAAACCACCAACTAGCAAATATTTCTTTAGTCAGGAAAGGAAAAATCCCTGAGGTTTCAGAAGACCCAGTCATAAGAATAGACATGCACAGTTATTATTTCCTCCAAGGGATTTTAGAAGGCACAAACATAGCTCTGCAACCATTTCTGCTGGACAGTTTTTATTATGATTTATCTTCTTCTGGTAATGCCTCTGTGATACTAGCTTAAAGCATGACAGCACTCTGTATGACAGTAAAATGTCTTTGAAGACTACCACACAAAATGTTTCTATTTCTACGTAGTCTAAAGAATGTGCTAAATACTCCATATCCACATTTCCAAAATAATCCTTTATGGACCATTCTCCACCATGGCAGTTTATACTGTATTACTGATCAAGTCAACTTAGACAATGTGACATATTTTCTGAGATATTGGAATAAAGCTCTATTGAAAAATTACAAAATTAGTATTTGTGTATGGTATACAATATTGTAGTCCATTAGAAAATTGTCATATTTTGTAAAAAAAATATTATCACAGTAAAATTGGTAATAAAGTGCAAATGGAAAATTCAAGGGGGAAAAGAATTCCTATTTGACAGATACACCATCTCTTGATTGTGTCCCTTGGAAGAATGAACCATTTTTCTTAGCCAAAATTACAGTGAGGTATGGCCTACATTTGGCCATTCTTGAGCAATCCAACACAGGAGAGGCCACATGAAGTTTAAAATTTAAAAAATAAGTTGTTTATATTGGAGTGCATTAAAAAAATGACAACTCCAGTGGTTATGATCAGTTCACATATCTTAGTGATATGATGACTTGGGACCTGCTTTTAACCCACAACCCATAAATGTTTATGTTGTCAGACCAGATGCAATAAATTTTTATGTAAAGCATGCTACTTATATAGCATCTGCATAAACATCAGGTACTTGCTCCACTTGAAAAAAAATCAGTCTATGGCTAAAAATTGAAAAAAAATGAAAGCCTAGATGAATTTTTCTCACTACAGCTACTCCCAGGGCCAAATAGCATGACCTTACACCATATAGCTATAATAGGTGGATTCCCTTGAAAGAAAAGTCGTTCATTGGAACGTCACTGAATGATGTTACATTTCTTCTTACTGATGAACTAGTGATTTTTGCCAGGACACTGGCAAAGGGTGCTGTTGGGGATACATTTTTAGCTCCCTACAGGCAAATTTGGGAAAATTTTGCTCAGTCTACTTCAATGAGACTGGATTTTTACAGTTCCTGACTTAACTATGAATAGTGTCCTTTCTGCCTTTGGTATGTGACCCTTTGTAGTAGAGTCAAGCCTTGTTCATTCTGTCAAAATTTCAGTTATGCTATATGTCTTGAAATAGGATTATCCACATCTTTCCTAAGGGATGTTGAGAGTAATGAGCAATTAGTTCACAGAGGGCCAGCTTTTCATGTAAATTCTTCCTTCTATGTATATTCTGCTTTCGTTAACAGAAATTGACCTTTATTTTTCAGATTTCCAGCTCCCTGGAGTTTTTTAGTCTCCAAACTATACTGAAAAAAAAAGAGCAATAAAAAGAGAATGTTTCAGTAATTTATCCTTTGCCAGTTTAATGCCAGTGTAAACATAAAACTGGCAAAATAATAATTCTCTATTTAGTAGTTAACTAATGTTAAAAAGGTTCATTATTATTAAATAGAGGTGATATACAGCTGGTGTTTGGAACAGGCATTACAAATGTAGTAAAGTTGTGTGATAAAGGTTCTTGTTAGATTTTATAATGCTAAAATTGACATGCTATTGTTTGGTATGTATTGAATGTACAATGAATGATAGAGCTTCAACTTTCCATGTAAGTAATTGTGAAAGAAGAGCAGGAGGTCCAGTGCAGAGTGTGTTCTGGGAGTGTCAATCCAGGAGCAGAATGTTCTCCTCACACTTGTACCTTCAGCATAAAGCAATGGAGAGGTGAGTTAGAATACCTTAATTTGGGATGAAATAATCTATTTTCTTCCCCTTGTGGAATATAGATAATCAGGGATATATATCCCTTTGAAAAAATACATTTAAATCTTTATGAAATTAATAGCATTTCTCTAATAGTATAGGTAGGGTAGACTTTGAGCTGTCCCATCTCATGATATTCATACGAGTCATACACAGCAGCAGCTGTGTCCTGTTTATAGGAATGTCCTCAAAATACATTCCTGGGAGAGACAGTATGATAATAATATTTCCTTCAAGAGACCAAAGGTGCTTATTGGCATGGCAAGCACAGAGGATCACAGAGAGAAATTGAAGTGGATGTTTCTCACTTTATTTCCTCTTTCAATTTCTTTAAGTGTCAGTGTTGGAATGATTCTATTAACCTCATTGATATGACTAAAATTTTCACTGCCTGTTGCATAAAGCTTTTAGCAGCAAGGCTTGCAGGCCTTAGGCAAAATAAATTTACCTCAGAAGGTAAATCCCTGTGGGGATTTAAAAAAAAAATTATCTAGTTCTGTTCTGAAGCATTTTCTTCCTACACTTACATAAATGTTGTTCTCAGATGTCAGCAGCTCCTTTGTGCACCCCATTTCTTTTCTGCCCTTTCACATTGCCCAGCAATCTGATCTGAATCTTCTTTCTCCCTTTCCTGCCTGGTGTCTCCAGTCTTTCCTCCTGTCC
Source organism: Muscicapa striata striata (assembly GCA_030060385.1). Taxonomy (NCBI): domain Eukaryota; kingdom Metazoa; phylum Chordata; class Aves; order Passeriformes; family Muscicapidae; genus Muscicapa; species Muscicapa striata. The sequence goes on along the minus strand of JAREIS010000097.1, from coordinate 4,514,180 downwards.
CTACAAAGCTTTCTGTATTTCTTACTCTTGGTAGCTGGCAATATTTATTGCTCTGATCATCACTGCTGGAGTTAGTGGTAGATATAAAATATCATGGTATCTTTCTTAATAGCTGATTCAAATATCGGTTCTCCTAAGGCAAGCCTTTATGGCAGGGCAGGACTTTCCTCAATGACTGATTTATAATCCAGTACTTTCAAGTATTCAGTTTTTAGGGAATACACAGAAAAATGGATTTGAACAGAATTATGCAATGTCTGTTTTCATTCAAGTATATTTTTATAATTATTTCTAGTAGATCAAATGTGCTGCTAACCATTCAAATGATGTCCTAGGAAAATTCTCCATTAGAACCCTTTTCAAAGATGCTAATTTGTTAGGAAAACTAAGACATGGAATGTTTCCCAGTTTGTATATTTCAGATATGATAAAAGACATCTTTGTTTCTGAGGCAAAACCAGAGGCATCCATAAATAGATGGAAAAACAAGCACTATCTCATGTTTCTTTTGTAGCCAAAATACCAAGGGAATGCCTTCAAACTGCCTTACTGCTTACACTTGTGAGGAATAGTCTGTGAATAAAAAAAGAAATTACTAGATATTTGATTTTATGTGGGGGATAATGTTTCACGTAGAGGAAGGAAAAATAAATTTATTCAGTAATAACTTGTTTTTGATTTTAAAATAAAACTAGAAGACAATGGTTTGTAAAAGAGCAGGCAAGTGCTGAGCTGTATGTTTGGCATGGACAATGTATATCTGCCTGTGCTCTACCATTGCTTTGCCTTAAATGATTTTCCTAAAATCAGGGGTGTTGTTGGGTCTGTTGTCTGTGTCCAAATGGTGCTAGAAAATTAAAGCTTTCTAGACTGAACAAGAATGCCAATTAGGGTCTGCTGTGCAGGTGATTTCTTGAGTAGACTTCTGCCCACTGCAATAATGAATTAATGTCACATAAAGCATGGGGTATGTAAAATAGTGACAACTCAGTCAATTTATCACAACTTTACTGAACAGAGGAAAGGGCTTCTTTTACTTCTCTACAGGGGCACTCCAGTTTGTTGGATGGTTTAGTTCCTTGGCTATGAACATATATTTTCTGTTGTCAAGTCTCTCAGGGATGATTTTTTTACCATTTACTTTCTGCATGATTATAAAACTTTTGAAAGGTTTCAGAAGTTCTTGACAGACTTAAGAAGATTTTTCTTTAAAGTCTCACAGAACATTTCAGCTAATTTCTTTTTAGTTCTCATCCTTGGTTTGCTCTAAATGGTCTGAAAAAACCACACAAAACAATTTATGAGCACACCTTGCAAGGCTGATATATAGAATGTGATGGTGATTCTGCATCCTAACAGAATATTGCATTTCAGGTATAGCTGCATGCTTGTTTCTAGTGTGAAATGAGGATTCTTTCAAACAAGAATGTCTATATCCACGAGATACTTAAGATTATTTACCTTATATGTATTTTTATAAGGTATATGTGTATATATAAAGAAAGAGCATGTAATTTATGCAGTGAAAAAAATAGAGAATAAGTTATAATACAAATAGTGTTAAGGAGCATACTGATAAACATGTCCAATAGTTTAAGATGAATACAATGAATAGAGATCCAGTTTTCTCTTTTGCTGAGATGGAAGCCAAACCAGAACTTTTATGAGTGAAAGGGAAAAGTGTTTCAACCTAGGCTACTCTCTTTGCCTGTTGTTCCCTTTCTCAGCCTCTCTCTGTGTTACTGCCCCTGACAGCTTCAATTCATGGCCTATCTCAGAAGAAGCCCCTTTGGCTGTGCACAGGCCACATGCATAAAAATATTACTAATTTTCAAATATAGCTAAGAAACTTCATCTCAGGCAAAAGTCATTATGGTCAGAGCAAAAACCTAATATTTACTATTAAACATTTCTTTAGGTAAGGCTTGGAAAACTCTGCTCTGTAGGTAGTGCTGATACCCTAAAAGTTACTATATGACCAACTTGTATGGCTAAATGGCATAGAAATTATTTTGACCTTTATCTTTGCCCTTTCAAACAGAAATAAGAACTTAGGATGAAGCTTCACTTTGACCATGCTGATTTTTGTAGGAATTGTCATAACTACCCCATTTAGAAGGGGGATGAGTCATTTTGACCATCCATTTCTAATACTCTGAGAGATAAGAGAAAAAAGAATCCCAAAAATAAGAATTTTGCCTTATAATATTAAATTTAGTGTGATTTATTAAAAAGAAATAAGGAAAGAGTAGTGAATTCCTGAAAAGTTAATAATATTTCTGAGAGGTTTGAAGAAAAGGAGGCTAAGGTGGGGGATGTAATTGTCATCTTCAACTACTGAGGGAGTGTTTACAGGGGACACAGAACCACATTCTTCTCAGGTGCCCTGAGGAAGGATGAGAGCAAACAGATCCCAGCTGCAGCAAGAGAATTCTTTATTAGGAAAAACAAAAGCATTCCCTACAATAAGAAATAGTCAAAATTGAACTATCTCCCCAGAAAAGTTGGAATCTCCATTCTTGGTGATTTTTGCTGAGGAGGCTGATCTAGCTTTGAAGTTGTACTGCCTTGAGGAGGGGGTTGAACTAGATCATCTCTCATCAACCTAAATTATATTGTTTAATTATATTGCTGATTGTAGATAGTGGTATTTCTAAGTTATAGCAGTGATGTAGTTCTCCATTTGAAGTGTTAGCTTTGCCCTTGTGATTTGACTGTTAAACAGCTTAAACCTGATTTTCCCCTAGAGTTTGCAGCAAAGTTTGGAAAGGCAATATTTGTGTGCAAGGATGTTTCTAAATCACATACTGAAGCATTTAAAAGATGATTTAGGGTAGAGTACTTAAAAAATCCAAATGCTGATTTTCAAAAAGAAGGCTCATTTGATATTTTGCACATTGGTTTTCTTACATCTAATAAAAGTCACATTATTTTTTTCTGAAAGAAGCTTTTAATAATGGGTATTAAATAATGAATATTAAATAATGGATATTAAATAATGGATATTAAATAATGGATATTAAACATTTAGTTTACATGTAAGGAGTTAACATTTGAATATTTTTTAAACAACTATTATAGACTGTTTTGTACAGTGATCCTACTAATGTGGTAGAACAGATGCTATAATTGGATTTATAGAGCAGGTTTCTGTGGAATTCTGAATGTTGCTGTAGATTGATCACGTTATTGCAGGACATGCAATCAAGCTTACAATTACTCAGTCATGGGTATTGGGGCTAAGCTTATATTTAGACAAGCATTTGACATATCAATCAATATTTTATCATGAAAGATTTACTGAAGTTGATCACACCATAACTCATTTTTGCTATGTGAAAAAAAAAATTAGGGGAGACAAATAGAAAAAGTTCTCCTCTCCACTTGCACTATTTAGATTCCACAGAATGTCTAATGTTACTTTAGGAGTTATGAATAAAAGTTGCTTTGATTCACTCCTTAGCTCAAAGTGTATGAAGAAAAATAAAACCTAAATAAAAAATATTTTGCTGCAGTAGTTACTGCAAATAAAGATAAATCTACTGGAGATATCAGGACAAGCCTATTAACTTGCAACTTTTTCTGCTTATTTCAGAAAGGGCATTGAAGCAGTGGTTTGGTACTCGTTTGCCTGGCTTCGCTTCTCATCCATGTCTTGAAGGACGGGAAGTGTGAAAAGTCAAGTTTCTTTTCTGGGCTTGAAGTTTCTGATATCCAGGAAGGAAAACCAAATATTTTCATTATTTATAAAGAGAAATGTAAAAGTGATTGGGAAAGCTTTCCGTGATACAAAATGAATATTCGTCTTTCTAAGATACACTTCTCTTCAGGAAAACGTATGAGGTTCTGTCATTGGCTGTTGAATAGTTCCAGACATTGATGATTTACGCCAGACCTGGAGAGCGCAGTGTTTGCCCGCCATCTGTCCCAGCTAATCTCCAAATTCCATCTACAAACGTGGATGACTTACAACTTCCCTGATTAATGTCATCTATCATTTTCTTCATAACACAGAGCAATTAATCTCGGCTGGTCCCTGGGGTCCGCCGCAGTAATAGGTTTGTGGAGGGTAGAAACAACCCGCCAAAGTCCGTTTGGAAATAACACCCTTTAACACCCTTTCCATCCTTTCCTCACTCCTCACCCCATCCCGGACCCCTTTATTCTTCTTTGCTTTATTATTCTTTTTGGGTTTCTGTGTGTGTGTGTTTTTACCCTTCTCTTGTCTTGCTCTCCTGTTTCGCCCTCTGCCGTCTCTCCTCGCTGTCCCACACCCGTGACGGGCACCGGGAGCTCGCTGCCCGTGGGAGCGGGCGGGGCCGGGCCGGGGTCCGCATCCCGCAACGCGCACCGGGGGCAGCGGGCAGGTGCCCGGGCGGAGCAGGGGAGGCGGGAGGAGGAGGAGGAGAGGGCGGCCGCAGCTGCATTGCGGATGGAGCCGCTGGCTCCCGGGGAGGGGCGGATCCGTGATGCCGGGGCGGGAGGAGGCCCGCGGAAGGCGGCGTGGGCGGCGCGGGGCACCGGGGGCGCGGAGCCTCCGCCCCGCCGCGGGAGGGAGGGAGGGAGGGAGGCGGGGGAAGGAAGGAAGGAGGGAGGGAGGGACGGACGGAGGTGCCGCCGCCGCGTCCCGGTGCGGGCAGCGGAGCGGTGAGTGCGGCAGGAGGGCGGGCGAGAGCTCACGGCAGGCGGCGGTGCGGAGTGTCCGCTCCGGGCAGCGTCTGCCCTGGGCAGCGTCTGCCTGCCCGGGCTCAGGCTCCAAGGGCGGGGGCGCGGAGCCGCCAGGGAGGTGCGGGATGAGGAGCAGAGCCGCCCGGGGAGGTGCGGGATGAGGGAGCAGAGCCGCCCAGGGAGGTGCGGGATGGGGCGCGGAGCTCCGAGCGGGATGGGGCGCGGAGCTCCGAGCGGGATGGGGCGCGGAGCTCCGTGCGGGATGGGGCGCGGAGCTCCGAGCGGGATGAGGCGCCGAGCTCCGAGCGGGATGGGGCGCGGAGCTCCGTGCGGGATGGGGCGCGGAGCTCCGAGCGGGATGGGCGCGGAGCTCCGAGCGGGATGAGGAGCGGAGCCGGGCTGTGACCCCGCGCTTCGCCCTCTCCCCGCTCGGCTCCCGCCCCGTGCCCGCCGCACTCCCCGGCTGCCCCCGCGTTCTGGCTGCGGGGCCGCTGCTCCCGTCCGGGCGCTGCTGTTCCCGGCCAGGAAAACTGTTTGCTGGGGATCCTTGCAGATGTCGCGCAGAGTTTAGCACTCTGAGAGCGGCTGCTTGGCTGTGGATGCGCTCTTGTGGGGAGGCAAAGCAGAAAGGCATGCTGTGAAGCCATGGCTATAAAAAGTAAAAAAGCCGTCAGAGGGGGTTTGCCCAGCCCCTCGTGAGCCAGCCTTTGGCGCGGCACTGAAGCTGTCAGGATGTTTTGTGAAAGCAAATAATTGCAATTTTAAGGGAAAGAAATCTCATTTGTGAGGTTAATTTGTGCGTGTTGCAGGAGCAGAGTGTACTTGCACCCTTTAAACACACGAAGCCCCGCTCGGTGCCTGGAGCGCTCCGTGCTGGTACTGACGCGCTTGTGCCGCGTTTTGTAACGGGACCAGCGCAGCTGATGTTGCAAGAGTAGCGAAGGAGCATCCGGAAAGAGACCACAGGGCATGGGCACAGTCTCATATCGCACACGGTTAGACGATTTCTGGAGCTCTCTTAAACAACGAAAAGGAATGTAAAGAACAAGGTATAATTAAAAAGGAAAATAACTCTTGTAATAAAGGCTATTGGTATAAAGTTAAATTCAAGTCACAGGCGTTTTTAATAACTCAGCCTAAATGAGTTATTAAAGTCTGTGTTATTATGGAAACTGAAAAAAGTGGTTCTGGGTTATGGGTGTGGCTTTCTATGTTGTATGAACTAGTTCATGTCTAATGCTGAGACTGGGAGGTTTAATTCTGAGTGAAATTTCTGATGTGACACCATTTAACAATTTATAAATCAGCACTAAGTTCAAAGAAGCTGCACTGAAGAAAGTTGGCTTAACATACTCCTACTTTATTAAAATGTCCACTTTCTAAAAACTGATCAGGTCATCCTTTAGTTTTAATGTATGTAAGCCAACATATTAAGCTAATTTTCTCTTTATGTATTGGTCACAAGACCTATCTTGTTCTTTCCTGACTTTAGTTCTCTTTCCCAAAGACTCTATTGAAAAAGTCTTTTTTTCTAGGAGATCTCTTTGAGAGCATCTGGAAGACAGTCAGGGACAAATGTGATGAAAGTCACTTGAGAACATCATGCTGTGCTTTGGAAGCAGGTGATTTCCTTAGGTACAAGTTGTCCATGACTTGTTCCTGTTTCAGCTATGCTATTTGCTTTATTTTGACTTTCTCTTAAGAACATTTTAATAATAATAATAATAATAATAATAATAATAATAATAATAATAATAATAGTAGTAGTAGTAGGCAATAATTGAAGACTTTCTTTAAAAATCCCGATTTATGTGACTAGTTAATTTGGTGAGACCTGTTCTGATTTGAAGTTCAGAACAACTGCAGAGATCTTTCTTTTTGTTATCAGCTGTTTCATTGGTTTTATGGCACTACTCTGGAGTAATGCAAGTTTTCTGGTGGGATGGTATGGGATCTCATTCATCGTTACTTTATCTCTTAGGAACAGATTAAGTCTGAATATTGTCAGGGCTTGCCTTTGAGCAACCTTAGCAGCTACCACATTATTTCTGATGTTTTATAATTAATTTTCCAGAACAAAATACCAGAAATTCCAGCTGTGGCTAGGCACTTGGATTCCACATTTATCTTCCCACATTGTGCATTTTATGACAAGGGGGAGTAGTGGGAGGCTGACAAAGTGATAATACTCTGACATATTACTTCCATAGCCTATATATCACACCAGTGTACCATATATTACATCAATCATATGTAGTGTGTCTGTCACAGCTGGCCATAAGAGCTGGGGGGAGGGATCTAGGATTGCTGCAGTTAGGCCCTCCATCCAAATCCACAAGAGAACAATGAAGTTTTTATATGGATCCTATTGAAACATTAATAGATAGTAGAGATAAATAGAGATAGTAGAGAAAAGGATAACTTTATTGAGTAGATTGTACTTGATACTAAAAGTTTTCAGTTAAAGTAGTAAAATCCCATGCTTTCCATTGTTTGAAATTCCTTAGGTCAATGTGTGCTGGGTAAAATACCTTTTCACTTATGTCTTCCTGACTGTTTTAAATTTTAGAGGTGTAAGGCATTGGTTTATCACACTTAATCAATAGTCAATCAGTATCCCAAAAGTATTCAGAATGTAATCAGGAAAAGAAAGCATTTTAGTTTTTGTTTTAACAGCTGCAAAACTGTTTTAAATTGATTTTTATCCATAGCAGTCTACCTTCTCCAGCTCTATTTCATTAGACTGACAAGTAAATCTGTAGATAATATAAAAGATATCCTAGAATTTCTTACTTTAATAATTAGAAAACAGTTCTTACTTCTTCATTTACTTTCTTCTATGCTTGAGACTTTTACCTGATGGAGGTTGAAACCAGGATTGAATGTCTTGTGAAGGAGATGCAGGAAAAGATGAGCTAGAATGCTAATACTCCTTCAGTCTTCTGTGATGGATTGTGCTGATGTAAAAGTTACTCTTCCTTTCAGAATCAAAACTATTCATGAACAAAATATATTCAAAATCTTCTTTGAGCTGTTAGTTTATCATAAGCACAGAATCCCTGTCAGAACTGTGCCCTCAACTCAAATTACCACATACAAGGATGGTACCCCAAAAAAAACAATAATAAAAATATATAGTTCTCACATTTATTTTGATTCACAGACCATGGGCAATTCTGCAGTAGAGTCAAATTTCCATTTAAATTTTGATTTCAGCAGGCCAGTTTTTCTTAATTGTGTGTATTAGAGCACTTGGAATTAATTTGCATATTACAAGTAGAAAATTACTTTCGTAATATATGAGTATCCACTTTAACTTTCATATGGCTGACTGGTGGTATGTGGATATATAGTAGCTTTCTTGAAATTTATGTATAAAAACCAAGTCTCTCTTTCCAGAGTTGTCCTTATCTCCTCTACTGTATATTTGGCAAAGATTTTCATATCCAAGTTGCTGAAGTTGAGGTCTTTGAATTATGTTGTAATTAATTCATCAGTCCTTGTATTCATATATGAATACATAACCTATATAAGACTTGTTCAGTGACAGAAACTTGGGGGAGAAGTAAAGGAAATATTCACCTGGATGACCAATGTAAAGTAGCAGTGGGAAAAGCAAAATCTAACCTTATTGTGCCTGTGTAGAGAGGGTTCTGAAAGATCTGATCAAAATAATAGTATAAACTCACACTGATTTATGATGAGAGGAAATGTTCATCTTCAAGAAGAAATAACTGAAATTGAGTCAGGTGCTGTAAAGGACTAATAGGATGGTCTGGTCATAAGGAGATAAGAGGTCCTGATTTGTTTGACCAAGTGAAATGAAAACGATGTAGGACATGGACTCCATCTACAAACTCAGGAGATTTTGGGACTCAACAGAAGGGAATCAGAGGCTTTTGATAAAGGACATTGATGTCAGGAGGACAACTGAGTACTACCCTTGAAAAAATTGTCTTGCAGAAATTTGGAGAACATCCTCCTGTTGGAACACATGGGTTGTGAAACACCCAGTGACAGCAGAGAGTGGCTGGGAAGTACTGCAGAAGTTTTGAGATGGAGTTTGTCTCTTTTTTCATCACGGGATTATATGTGCCCAGGAAGTGTTTGCATTTAGCTTCTGTCAAAGCTTTAAATGTCATGCCATGCAGCATGCCAGTCCAGCTCTTTCAGGCTGCTTATAATGAAGCTTCAGAAACTCTTCATTCTTTTTTGGTGCTTGCCAATGTTCTGCCCCTCTTGAGTGACTGTTCTATGTCAACTTTAATCTGCTTGTTGCTCTTTAGCAGGCTAAAGCTGCATTGTGTGCAGCCTGCCTTTCTACTCTTGATTCTTTTGACTTTGTTTCAGCAGTCCTCTGGGTTGTCTGAAGTGGGACATAAATCTCTTCTGCTCTCTCACTCCTCAGCCTGTGCTTAGGTCTGGTTCTTCCTCTGAATGGCCTTACACACTCTTATAAGTTTCTTCTGAAAACATATAATATTCAAAATGTTTTCAAATGAGAGCTGTTTTGTAAAGGAACATGAAAAAATGGGCAATGTAGAGATTTTTAGACATTATTCTGTCACCCTCACATACCAAGGACAGTGAGGAAAGTGAATGTAGTAGTTTGTGGAATTGAAATTCTGCTAAAAATGACAGAATTTTAAAGTAAAAGACAAGTTTAGAAGAGCTTTAGTCTGGCAAATCTTGTTGGCTTTTTTGTCTCTCATTTTGTGTTGTGTGTAAGAGAGTGTAATTTTGCTTTTGTGTGGCATGCCAGCATCTCTGGTGGAACTACTCACATTTCAGATAATAGCATGGGCTTCTGTCTAGCTCCACTGTTCCTTAGAGAAGTCTTATGGATGAATCCATTAACAACCATAGCAGAGTGTGTGCTGTGCTCTTGCTGCTTCAAGTCAAGATGTCAAAGTTTGGCAAACCCTGCTCTGTCCCTCAGAGGGTACTTGGGTAACCTGTATGCTCTGGGACCAGTTGTTTGTTTGTTTGGGTAGAAAAGGGTTTACTTCTAATGTAGTTTTGTTTAGTAGAAAGATACTTTACATGAGTAATTTTAAGTAAATTCCAACTGGAGAACGGTAAGTTTTTCTCTCTTCCCTGGCCCAAATGGTAGCAGTATGGAAATGGAAATCCAAAAGTCATCAAATGGTTGAGTTTGAAACAGGGGCATGTTCACCCTGGCCAGAGTGAAAATAGCTCTGAGACCCGTATTTACGCCATGGTTAGGAAAACTTGGATTATTTTTTCCATTATGTTTATGAAATTAATTGCCTCCTCTTTGGCTTTTGTGTCCTTAGTCTTGATCGCTGTCCACTCTTTTGGTTTTTATTTTAACTTAAGTAACTTCTCCCTTTTGCTTACTCTTCACTTTATTCTGCCTACTCTTATATCTTTTAGTGTCTGCAGCTCCAGAGGCAGCGGAAAGCTTAAATTTGCATTTTAAGCAAATCCATCTCTTGGGTGAAAATTCTAAGTGTGTAAGGTCAGGTAGAATTATATTGAAGTATACATGGGTTGCTTAAAAATACTTGATTTTTAATAATACTTCTGGACAGAAATTTCATGGAGTCTTTAATACTATTAGTTTAACTTAAAATTTTGGCTAGGTTGTAAAATTATTTAATTAAGAAAAATTGCCTGAAGGAGAAAATAAACACATGGTTTTCACCTCAAATAATTTACTGTATGGGGTCTCTACTATGCTAACACTAAATTGTGTTATCAATCAGAAATGCAGATAGTTCTATTGAAATTTGTACATTTCAGTAGAAATTTGCCTCATTGGGAGGCAAAATTACATTTGGTAACAAGAACAAAAAAGGCATTAAATTAATTTAATAATTCTAATTTTAAAAACTATTATTTATATTCTATATTTATTGATATTTCTGTTTTCTTTGTGGTTTTCTAAGCTTGATGGTTTTTTTTGTTTGTTTGTTTGAGGAACGAGAATAAAAGTGAGGAGGTGTCTACCCCAGATCAGTCAGTAACAATTTTATTGTTACCCACTACTTTATTGCATCTACAGTTTTTATAGTGCTACTTTGAAATTAGCCAATATAGTAAAAAAGCTAATCAGAAATCTATATTTTTAAAAAATGAGTGCTATAGAAATATGCTTCTGGGTGTTGTGAATTTTCCTTTAAAAATTCTGGTCAAAGTACTTTGATTGAAAAGACTTCTCCTGCTTTGCTTTCATGGGGACCTAAAGTATAAATGCAGCATTTTATATTCCCCCCAAGTCATTAAGAGTTCAGTTTTGTCACTGAAAGGAGATCTATTCTCTCATTGAATTTAATATGTGTAAGACTGGATTCCAGTAGTCCAGTAATTATATAATAAGGTGGTGTTCCTCCAATCAAATAAATACAAAAAAGATTAATCTTAAAATAATTGAGGACAGATCAATATATTTTAAGAAATCCACTACAGTGACAATGTGATTATGTGGCATGAAATCTCACTAAGGATGATGGATAGAAATTCCAGATAGAAACAGTTGTAATAATATACCTTTTGTAGTCTCTGAAATTAATTTAATAAATGTTTTGGAGATTGACTAATACACAGAGTGTGACCTTTTTGTTTAGGTCAGTGAAAAGTCAAATATATCTTGGAGATTAGTATTGATCAGAATAAAGCCAAAATCAATCTTGAATTTTGAGGGTCATTACACTTGGAAATAGGATACAATACTGCAAATGTTGAGTTGTGGAAGGCTTTTACAGTAATTATGGAAAAATAATCTTTTACATAGATGCAGTGTCTAAAAAACAAATAAACTGCTAAAAGATTAGTTATTAAATAAGTAATCAATTCAGGTCCTTTCAACTTTCCTTAGTTTGAGAGATGATATCCAACAGTCTTAAAGTTGGTATTAAAAGTCCTTTTTGCTTTGGAAGTCATAAGCTGGTGTTTAGGAAAAGGTTAACTGTATTTGTTCAGAGAAGTGTTTTTTTGTTTGCTTTTCTTTTTTTAAAGCAGTAAATTCTTTTCTGTCTTGGTTCTTTTCCTTAGATGGTTTGGTGAAATTTAATTTGTGCAGCTGGAGAAGTACAAGAGGAAGAGGTAAATTACAGTGCAATGTACCTTTGGAATATTGCATAGCAAGCATAATCAATTTTAATGAAGGATACTAGTGCTGCTTACTAAATCAGAAATCTTTGAACAGAACTTTTTATTTTTGTCTTTATAGATTTTTTTTTATTTTGTCTGGTATAAAGTCTCTGGCTTCTGTATCTCATTTAAAAATAAACTGGTGAAAATTTTTAAGGATCTTACGAGAGAGGTTTCAACAGAAGTAAATCTGTGAAGATCTGAATTGACTGAAATGTCTATCCTGCATTAAGTGAAATAGTGCAAACAGCATTTTGTCCAAGATTCCGTAGTTTTCCCACTTATTTTTAGAATCTGATAAAAAGGAAGGTTGTTTTGTTTATTTTCTTCACAGAAATCATCTTCTGATATAACATTTTCTGCAGAGAGCACTGGATGATGTTCTCCACAATTAATTGATACAACTGCATTGATAGCTGTGATTATACTCTGGGCTGTCACCTAGCATTATATTTTGAAGTCTGAAAAACTATACGTAAGCTGATAGATTATGCATTTATATTTATTTTCAAAAGAATATATTTCTAATCCTAACGTGTTTGAATGCAAATAGAGGTCTCTATATGCATGTGCATGTGTGTGATTCAGGGACCATGTACAACTGTACTTGAAAATGAAAGTCCTGAATAAATGCAAGCTATTGATACTGGAAGTGATCTTCAAAGCTGCTCCATTTAAAGATATTTAACTATTAATAATGAGCTACATTCCAGATACATTAGTTCATATTCTGAGAGATCAAAGTGCCAAGATTATAGATAGCAGTTGTCAGGCTATAAAAGTCCTTTTACCTGAGCAGCTCTTCTTATCAGTGGACTTCTCTTGAATTTCTCATCATAGTTATCCATAGAGAAAATCTGTGGTGGGTATATTAAGAAATTTACCTTATTTGTAACTGAAATAACTCTTTGAAATGTATTACCAGAAATTTCTAAGGAGAACTAATACATGCCATCTTTTGCTGCAATGGCAGTTGCTTTGGATTTAAGGCAGGCTCAGCCCAATAAAAGGCAACATCTCACCAGAAATCCTTCATAGATGTTTTTCAGAATAATATTGTTTAATAATCAAAATGTAGCTATTTTAAAAAATATCTCAGAGAATGAGACTTTCAGTGTAGAAATATCTTTCTTCTTGCTGAAATGTTTTAGATGAAATTTGCAAGATTATTGTTTTCCAATGGGCATTCCCATGTGGGGTAGTTTATGGGTCAGTTTTACTAAGTAGAAAATGTTTTTCCACTACTACTCCCCATTCCCCTGTTTCAAGTACTCATAAAAGAAGATACTAGGATTGAGTTAGAGTTATCATTGTTTAGATTTTCAAAAGAAAAAAAGTGTAGTAATTATAATTGTTAATTCATATATTTTGATTTTTGCTGTTTTCGTTTTTCATCAAAGAAAAATAGAATAGATAGTGATAGTGATCAGAAAAATATTTTTTTTCTGCTGTCTGCAGCCTTTATATTGATACTTGTTTATTCTAGGAATTATGAAATAAAACACATAAAGCACTAATGTATCTTGAGCTGACTAGTGAGCCCCAAATGCCTGTGAGTTCTTCGCATCAACCTTCTCAGAGTATAGAATTCAAATGCTAATATACTTAATATGAGAGACCTTTAATGCAGAAAAAAATATATATTGAAAAGTGATGCAGCCACCTGATTAATTTATTTAGTTTTGAAGAGCCCACTCAAAATGGGTCAGGCTTGCACTATTTGAGCTGACTTTGAGAAAGTTTGGAGGCAGTAGGTAACTTGACCTATATTTTTTAACTGGGACTTTAGAAACTGGGCTGAAGGAAAAATCTTGTAAACTTCTTTCTATACATGGAAATATTGAAGTTTAGACACTGACTTATTCCAAGAATTCATGTATTAAATGTGTGCCTGAGTTAGAGGCTGCTTTATTTCTTCATCTGAGAGTTTTGAGGGAAGTTCATTATGATTTTATCTTTGTAAGAGCAGAGGAGCCTCAACTTGGATTTAGCCAGGCATGTGTCCATAAAAAAGTTATTGTATGTCTGAGAAGTGGTTCATTCTGATTTTTAGTGGTTTGTTGTTTTTTTCAGTAATGGAATCGAGTATTTTAAAAGTAAAACACTATTTTTCTTTTAAAAAGATTAAGAACATTACAGGACTGATACTGTGTTGCAAAGTGCTACTGCTGTGATTGGTGTCACGAGTCTCCAAGAGTGCTTTTCTTGAGCTCTGTCTCCAGTTATATTAATATATTACAGTTTCTCAGAAAACAGATCACAGCCCAGATCCTCTGCCTATTGTGCTATTACCTGTTCATCACAGGAGATGCAAATTGTCTGACTTTTCAGTCATTTATGGAAATTTCAGTCTATTCTTAATTTAAAAAAAAAGTTAATAACATTAGTAAAAGCACTACATTGGGGATGCCTGCTAGTGATGTGACTTGGTGTATTGCTTTTTAAACTACTGTCGTAACTCTACTTTTCCCAAGTGTAAAGATGACCACCAGTATATAAAAAAGTTTGAGAAAAAAAGAGGTATTTACCCCTAGTTACTGCAGTTTTTCTTTTGCTGATCTCGATTGTCCTGTCTTAATTTTTCCAGGCCTTTCAAAAATCTCTGCTAAGCCCCAGCAGCTTTTATTTGCTATGATTTCTGCATTAAAAAATGGCCTATAATCTGATTTTCTTGTATAGGAGACACCTGCAGTGTTCAAATAGGAGATTTACACTTGGGATTTTTGGCACTGCCTACCTCTAGTATTCTGTTGTAATTCAGTATTTTGCATGCTGACTTAGTGAGGCTTTGCAAGTTTCCTGTGAGCATGTACAGGGACCACTTGAAAACTGATTAAGGTGGGTGTAGAAATCATCCAGCACACAGAAAGTGATGGCATGATCTAATCAGTTGATACCGAAGATATTGTGAAACTTTATCTAGATGGGGTCCTCTTGGACCACTTTAATATTCTCTTCACACCATTTGCAGGATGTTAAATCACACTGCTTTCTAGGCAAACCTCTTCCAAGTAACAGATTGTAACAAAGTTTTGTGGTTCTGTGGTAGAAAAATGTAGTGATTTTTCAGATACAGTTTTCCCTGCCCCATTCAATTTTTAGGAACACTTGGGACTATCACTTTTTTCTTCAGTTTTCCAAAAGAAACTTGTCAAGACATGAAGAGAGCATCTTAACTCTCTGTCATAATGGCAGCAGATTTGGTGGTCTAGCTGCTTAGTGAACTTGCAGATTCATTTGAAGTAAACTTATTTGGGGAAAAGAGAAAGTATTTTACACAGTTTTTCTACAATCAGCTTTCTAGTGTCAGTTCTCTTAATCAGAGTAGAAGTTTTACTCATGGGTAGCACTGATATTACCTGCCTCTCATCTGAATGCTGCAGGTTCTTTGTGTATGCTTGAGGTTTAACTTGTCATAAAAGTGCTACTGATGAAACAAAAACCCTTTTCTAGTTTTTTTTGGTCCTAATTGCCAAATAGAAAGGACAGACAATGAAGACTAACAATACTTACTGCAATAATGTAAAAGTAAAATCAAGGCATTCAACTAAAGTAATTAGAATTTTTTGTTGCTTAACCACTGTGATTTTCTTATTTTTAATTTTTTTTAAACTTTTTTTTTTTTTCTATGTAATACTGTGGTTAGGCCTACAAGCTGTTTCCTAATGTAATGTCTTTATATGGACTGAACCTCAGCTTAAGCATGGCACACAATTGCATTTCAGTGCATATGGTATGGGAAGAGTGATAAAACCAATTTGTGAGGCATTTTAAAAATTAACTTCCATCATTTTTGTTTGCTTCTTCCTCATGAACAAAGGAGACTTTCTTTTGGAATTAGAAATGGAAATGTATGCTAATGAGTAGAAAATTCCTTCATGTACTCCAAAAGAGGGTTACAGTACCAGCAAGAACTGGGATTCTGGTTTCAGGCTTCATCAGCTAAGGGATGCTGTTTGGAAAAAATTCTGCCTCAGGTCACAGCTAAAACATTTATTTAACTAGTCTCATTATAAAGCTTTATAGACTTCCAAGAGAAATTAATAATTCAAAAGGACATCTGTTGGTAAATAATTTAAATAACCATACCTCTATTAGTAAATAATTTAAATAACCATTTTTAAGCTAACCATTATTAGTTACCTGTGTAATATTTCTGAAGAACAGTTCTCCAATAGAAAAGAATGTGTGACAAGACTACAAGAAGGGAATAAATTCTTCAATATATGAGACAAATTCATAGTATTTAATGATTTATGCTTTACTACCTCATTTTTAGCATTTGACCTTCGAAGTATGTTGTGACAATGAATTGCACAAAACTGTAAAGTTTCTGTGAAAAAATTGTCACTTGCATTTGAAAATTGTCAGTAATTTTTTTAAATGGCCTCTAGTTTATGAACCTTAATTTGTCTTTCCACAGCTTTGATTTTATAGATCTCTGCTCTAGCCACTCTGTGTGCATTTCTCTTTCATTATGAAAGATACTATTTTTAAAATATGAAAGTCGCAGTTTAATCTTTGGGCATCCATGTTGTTTTGCCCCAATGTCTCTTCTAGTTCTCTGTAATGGTGTAAAAGAAACAATAACCAGAATTCGAGTTACCTTCATAAAGTCACATTTTGAGGATTCTTGGTTTGCTATCAAAATAATTTCTCTCTTCCACTCTGTCCCACTGCCAAAACGAATGGATTTTTCTCTGCTGCTGGACATCAAGGAGGCATTTTCAGATAGTTGTTCTTGATGATTCTAAAATGCCATTCTTATAAACTGATATAGAGCCCATCTCTTTTTATATGTGATTGGGGATGTGTGTGTGTATTTTTGCAATGCATCACTTTATGTTTATAGGCAGTGGATTTTACCTGTAATTCAACCTTCCACACTTGCCTGAAAGCCTTCTGCATCTTTGATCATTCTGAATTATTAGCAGATCATTATCAATTTTTGAATAATTAACTTTTCTTCACTTGCATGTGGAAGTGTAAATATCTCTATCTGCAAATAGATTAAATATATTATATTTTAGAGATCATATATCCATATTATATATTTTTATTTACATATGTTGCAATGAATGAATACATTTTCTTTATAGATGCTTTATATCCTCTCATTCCTTTATAATTTCTATCTTCTATTGCATTCTTTGTGCTACTGTTAAACATACATGCTATAGATATTCATAACTGGTCTATTTATATGGAATAAAATACCATTTTGCCCAGAAGTGTGTGTATATGCACATCCATGAATTCCTGTATTTGGTTTTATCATCTATATAAAAGCACAGTCATGTTTAATCTTAGCTTTACTGGTAATGTTCATATGTAATGCTTAATCTTTACTCTACTAGTTTTGTAAAATTGTCAGAGAATTTTGTAGCCAGTTTTTCTTCTGTTAAAATTATATCAGTGTGGCATGAGAGCTCATCATGGGGCCCCCAAATCTAAGACTCACACAGAGATGATCAAAACTAGCAGCTGGCTTCAAAACTAATTTTCAATAATCCCAGATCTGCAATGTGGATTCACCTGGAACAGTAATTTTTTTTTTTTTTGGGGGGGGTGAGGAGGGACTGGAATACATAATTAAATTATTTTTATGAAGCTTAAATTTTGTAAAGATCTGGTTCTGTGGTTTTAACTTTTGCTGCAGTGGGATGGAACAATGGTGATTTACAAACTATTCACTGTAATTTTTCAAGTTTTTGGAAATACCTGTCTGGTAGAGAAGCTCCACAACTGGAAGATTCCACTGAAGCCCATTGTGCACAGATCAGTGACACTTCATTCCACCTGGCTCTTGTTGCTTTCTCTCTGCAATTGCTGTTGTATCTTGGGAAGATTTAGTCACAGAAATACCAGAGGTGTTCTTACCTACAGGAACTGCATAGGGACAAGCAATATCTGCATGTGTGCATCCATCACAGGTGCTCACACTGCCATGGAAGCAGTGTTGATAAGCAGGGGGTTTGCTGAGGATCTGGGGATGTTCTGTGGGATCTGGCTGGCAGCTGTGTGCTGTCCATGGGGCTGTGGTGAAGGACAGGGACAGACCCAGATCAGAACTGTGCACCTGCTGCCAAGGGTGAAGATCAGAAATACTTCATTTGTGAGCTGATTTATTGTCTGTATGCAATAGCAATGCAGCTTTATGTCACACCTGGAGCCTGCCAGACACTGAGATGCTCTATCAGTGATCCACATGGATGTGGATTATTTCTTTGGATGTGCTTCCACACTAGAGACCTATAAGCTCATTTAAAATCTGGCTCTTAGCCTGTGGTGGGTAAGGACATCCTTGTTTGTTGTTTTTCTTGCAGTTGAGTGCAACAAAGAGCCTCTGTTTGGAGAGTAAACTCAGTAAAGAGTTCAGCTGTGTCTGAACAACAGCATTAAGGAATATCAGGCTCTCCAAACAACTCAGAAAAGATTATACTAATTTTTTTTCCAGCTGAGAGCCCGTGTTAACAAAATAAATAAAATTGAAGGAGAACAATGACCTCCTTGCTTAAATCAGCTTGGAGAGTTTTTAAAAATGTGTTTGAAATCTGGATGTCAATTTTTGAATCTAATTAGACCTGGAAAGATGTATGTGAGATTGAGCCAATGTCACCCAGTCAGCCTTGCACTGCAGTGCTTGCAGAAGAAATATGTTGCAATAAGCAGCAGAGTTTGGATGAGTTTCTCTTGCTGTTTTGTTCTTAATTTTATTTATTTTGGCTCTTGTGGTTTTTTTTCTTTGTTTGTTTTTTTCTTCAGAGAAGTGCTTCTTAAACACTATTTATATGCTATGACCTCCTGTGTGATAGTGATTATAATTAATGTTGAATCAGGGTCCATCTGCATTTAATTTAAAAAAATGAGCTGGAAAGCATTGCTTAGGCTTGTAATTGTATTTTGTTTTCATGCTAAGATACTTTCTTCTTGTTAGGAGAAGAACCAAATATTTGCAAGTATTTTTAAATGGTCCCATTTAATGGATGAGAGTGCTTTTATCTGAGTTCCAGTTTAAACAGTGGTGGCAAGGCTTAGTCTGAAGATTTTTGATAACAGTAGGAATTCATGTAGGAATTATCTTTTCTTGATTTAATCTTGCCTGTCAGCTATGAGGAGTTGTGCCTCATGGTTTGCTGTTTATTAATTAGCTTTTGTCTGGTAAGCACAGGATGGAAAATTATTCTTGTAGGCAAAGTCAAAACCTCAGAGGCCTGAGGCAGTGCAATTTCTTACCCCTGGCCTCAGAAAGAGCCAGGATAAAAGAGAAATGTTGCCTGTCTTCTCCCATGATGCCATTTATAATATAAAAATTACATATAATTCCTCATCCAAAGGCAAAATCACTGGGAAAAGTAGACAAATTCATATGAACTTTAGTTTCTCTTGTCCAAGAACCTGATTTATATGAAAATACTTTTTGTTTGTTGATGTTAGAAATAGTCAAAATAATTAAGAGAGGTGAAGAGACTGTGTTTATCTGTGAGAGAGAATTAAAAATTAAATCTATTATTAAAATTCAGGATTTGTCAAATTATATTGAGTTGGGTCAGTAAGAAGAGGAAGGATCTAACATTTTTATTCCTTTTCTTTCTTTTAAGTTGGAAATTGTTTTCCTATATGGATGGGGATTTTTTTCTGCAAGTGGTGGTGGTTTCCCTGCAGTATATATCATATCTGCTGAAATAGACTTGCTTTTCTGTGTGCTTCTGCTTCTTTTAGCCTCACAAAAATGAATACATTACTTGAAGGTATAAGGTGACATCCTTGTGGTCCTTTCTACATAAAGATTAACGTCCACCAAGTTGTACAGAAGGTGCTGTGCACTTGTTAAACTTTGGATGAGACCTGAACTACTTTCCATTAGTAAATTGTTCTTGTTAAGGGTTTTTCTCTGTCTTTAATACAAAATAGGATTAAAACTCACTGAACTTTAATCCTGTTATAACATTTTGTTACCTCATG
Source organism: Muscicapa striata striata (assembly GCA_030060385.1). Classification (NCBI taxonomy): domain Eukaryota; kingdom Metazoa; phylum Chordata; class Aves; order Passeriformes; family Muscicapidae; genus Muscicapa; species Muscicapa striata. Next base: position 4,494,431 of record JAREIS010000097.1, on the reverse strand, counting down.
TGGTTAGCTCACTCCAAGTTAAGTATTTTAGACAGGTTTGCCAAATTTGTCCATGCCTGGTGTTGCACCACTGGTCCCTCTTCAGCCCCTTGCTGTGAAAAATGTTTCACTTTCTTGATTGCTGTAAATCCTAAAGCCTTGATTTTGACATTTTTGTTGTCCTGTTGCCTGTGGCTCTACAAGAAGTTTCTGGGGCAGCACATTACTCATGATCCCTGTGTTGGAAAGCCCTGATCTTCTCCAGTGCCACTCCCCTGCTGCTGCAGGACAGAACTGAGGACTCTTGCTGCAGTTTCAAGGGGCCAAGCAGTGGCCAGAGCTGCACTTTCTATTAAACCTCAGTCTCCTGAGCAGTGCAGAAGCACCTCTGGCAGCTCTTGCACCTGCTGTGCTCACTTGAGGGAACTCATGAGAGCCATCTGAGGGTTGTGTTGTGTGCCCAAAGGTGCAAAGCAGTGGCCCATGGTCTGGCTGTGCTGCCCTCCCTGCAGCTGCCTGAGCTGGGGGCCAGGAACCCTCCAGGGCTGCCTGTGCCTCTGTGGCTGGCAGAGATCTCTCTGCCATTTAATTGGCATCCCATTTCTTCCCAAGGCTGTGGCTGGCTCCCCCTCCCCTCCATGCCTGCAGAGCAGAGCAGTCCCACAGTGCCTGGGACTTGTCATGCTGGCCAGCTGACATGGACCCTGTCCCTCTGGGGGTCCTATCAGCAGTGCTGTCCTCAGCATTGCTTTTCAAGACATGGTTATCAGTTTAATTTGCTTAAAATTTGCCATAAGGAGAAATAGGCTATGAGGGATTTCTTCCTGGGAGGAACTTGGACCAGGCAAAACCTGTCACAGAGCATTAGCTGCACACTATCCCACTGTGCTGCTGAGAAAAAGAGCAAGTGAAACTAAAATAGTTTATGTTGCTGTTAAAATTTCACTACATTGTTCTGTATATTACATGTGCTTCTAGGAAGACCAGGTTCTTTAGGAACCAAGCTGATTTGTTTGGTGTCTTAAGTCCTGAAATATCAGGTCTCTTACACCTTGGTCTCTTCTGCAGATAGTTTAGTTGCATAAAATCATGAATTTCAATGGGGAGTAAGAAGAAAAGTTACTCTCAGCATATGGAGAAACTTTTCCACAGAGTAGATGGATTTAATACAGCAGGGTGAACTTACTGACCCTGATAAAGACTTCTGAGCCCTTGAAGTCATCTTTAATGATATGATCAGTTTTAATACTTGGTGGTGTTTATGCAAATTTGGAGACTGAAATAATGCTTGTTATAAGATCTAGAGCCACCATATCTAATACTTTTGACTAGATCTGGCATGAGATAAAGTTTGCTTGCTTGGACTTTGATAGAAGCACTTTGTCTGTTAAGTGCTGACAAGAGCTAAGCAGTCTTTAGTTTTCCCCTGGAGCCTCTTAAATTGTTTTTGAATCAGTTTTGGGGAAAGAATGCTACGTCATAACAGAGAATATGTATTAGTTCTAAAGGGTAAATATGTAGTTTTGAAACTTTTCTCTTTTTGATGAGTTTTCATCTAGTTTGTTTGAATGGGCATCACACCAAAAGAGTAACATAAATAACCAGTTATTGGTGTTTTATAGGAGGATCAGGAGAGGGGGAATCTGTAAGGCTTGGGATCTTTATTATTATTTTCTTCTTTTCAAATCCATGATAAAACTGATGGTATGCACCTTAGGCAGAGTGTGTTAAGCTGCCCCTTGATCAAACCCTATCACTGTTTACAGTAAAGCAACTTCATCATTTACAAATATTATGAGTTGTTAATAGTGATTACTTTGTACTCAATTCTGGATTTTGTAAGGATTCACCACCAAAAAAACCCCAGTACAGCAGTACTGTTCAGCAATTTCATGTCTGAAGTTCTGTTTTGTATTTTTTAACACGTTTTTAATTGAAAAGCTCATATTTTATTAAAATAATCAGACAATCTTAAAAAAATTTCAATTATTGGCTGTCGAGATGTTGCCTTTTTAAAAATCTAATTGTCTATATTGTTGACCTTTCTGTGACATTTGTAGAATCAGTGTCACACTGAGTACAGATCTGTGAGTCATCCTTTTTTTGGTTGGCTGGTTTTGTTTTAAAAGCACCAGTAACTTTGTTATTTTACATTGTTTTACTTTGTAACTGTTTGGACCTTTCCTTTCTAAAGGCAACACTGGGGAGCTCTGGTGCCATTTTAATACTTTGGGATGCATACTTTCAGTTTCTGAAGATTTAAAAATATTGTACAAATTATTATTTTATAACTTATTTTTTAGTAACTAGAACATAATAGTCACTGTAAAACATCATCATACTACTTCTTACATACTACAAACTACATCATTGTACTTCCTTTATAGATAGGATAAATACCTTTTGAACACTTCTTGCTTTCATCTCCTAAAGAAAACTTTATCAAAAGATAAAAGCTTTTAACTCTGACCTCAGTGCTGTGAGAGCATCATCAGAGTGTGTGAATTTGTGAAAGGTGCTGCTTTAATGACCAGACTAGTCAGGAGAGTTTCAACCATAGCCTTAAGAATTCCAGTTTCATTTGGGTTCGGTTTTTTTGTTGTTGTAGTTTTTTTTGGTTTTGTTTTGTTTTTGTTTTAGTTTTTGGTTTTTTTTTTTTTTTTTTATTTTATGTGTCTAATGAAACTTGATCCAAATAGATCTGTGTTTTTTTTAAGTGTACATTGAGCCACAATTCCTTTGTCTCAAGTCTAGCTACATTGGTAAATTTTGTTGTGTTCAAAACTGGAATACAGAAAGAGTAATGCTGAAGTGTTTTAGGATCTGCTCTGTGAATTCTCTTTGAGGTGATCAGAACAGACAGCTCCTGGCCCTGAAATCAACACAACTACAGAAGGGATTTTGGTTACTAGGAAATATCACAGCAACAGAAATGTTTGCTTTAGAAAACAGATTGACTCCTCTTAGTTGAGAGAAAAATTTCTTTCAAACATATCATTTATTTTAAAAGGGGTAATGTATATTTTGGCCAAGACCCTGTGGATATTTTCATTACATTATCTAAACATTTGGGAATATTTAGGATTAATCAAAATATTTGGGGTTATTTTACCACATTATTTTATGTCTCTTTTTAATGTTTATAAATAAGCATTATAGTATTTTAGCTTCTTAATTAAAGTATGTCCCATGATTTCAAGTACTCCATCATGAACTTGTAAGGAAATTGTTTTATTGTTAGTGTTTCAAGACTACACTACTATTTTTAATCTCTCTATCATTCTCAGGTGGTATTTTTTTACTCAGGGAACTGAGCTTGGATACTACAACTGAATATTGATATAATTACTGCAAGCCCAGTCTAATTTTATTTTTTAATGATTTTCTTTCCTGAGCTGAATCATAGTAAAGAAAAACCATTGTGAAATAAATCCAATAGCTTGATGAAAAACAACATGTCAGTTGGTCAGAGCAGGGTGCTGATAACTGGTAATAGCATATCATCATCAAGAGTGTTTACTCATCAAGAGTAAATCTTTTGAAATCTCTTACTTAGAGGAAGTAATATTGGCCTCTTTGAAAAATGTAATATAAAAATTGTTAAATACTTAAATGCTTAGGCATCACCATCATTTTGAGCAATTTTGTCGTTACCTGTGGAATTATGGGTTGGCATGAAAGCATTTATTCCTGTAAATAAAGCAGATTTGAGTTGATCATATTGGTCTGTAATGGGTTTTAATTTATGAGGAAGCCACAGTGAGCTGTTCATGCAGCAGTACCTAATAAAATGTTTCACCCCAAACTTGCCAAGTCTGAGATGTCACTGTTTGTCTTGTGCTAAACTCTTTCAGAGTTTTTCAGAGGGGTCCCCAGGAGGAGATGCTGGGGTCAGGGTGGGCTGGGCTGTCTGCTGCTGACAGAGCCAGGCAGGAGGCTGTGCTCCAGAAATGACAGCTCACAAAGTTGCTTTCAGGTTATTTACTGTTCAGATGCCTTTGGATCCCTGGTGGAACTGCTTGGCACAGCTTTGGGCTTTGTACTTGAAAAACAAAAGCCTTTCTCTCCAAGGTTTAAGTGACAAGTTGGTATTGAGGCATAGCCTCCAAAAGTGTGTTTTGTTCATCAGCTGTCAGAATGTGTGAGCTTCCTCCCTTTACAAATGGTAACAAAACAGATAAAAGCACTTACATGGTGTTTGATAATATCTTTGAGAGTCTCATGGGGGGCCTGTTAACAGTTGGTTGTATGGGGGATTGTCTTCCATATAGTGCTTCAACAAAGAAGTTACAAAAATAAATCCTATCAGTTTATCAGGAAGGAACATGAAAATGAAGGTTGCTAGGAACCTGTGAGCAGTCTGTCATAACAAATGAGTGCCAGGAGATGTGGGCTTGCTTCAGGGTCTTTGCAACCACAGAGCATTTTAAGATAAGTATTGTAATCTGATCATAAAAGGAGTAAGTTGAAAATTGGATCAGAAACCACAGAGCAGTTGTGGTTATTATTTGTGTTTGACTGACAATATACCAGGGACAGAATGTAATGATACAACCTTGTCATTCCAAGGCTTTATTTTTAGTCTCCCTTTCACAGCTGTTTTCATCTTCACCACTGTAAATCATTCATACACCATGAACAATTTAAGCTGTGCATGTTCCTGAAGTATAAAATTCACTTTACCATCTTACTGGTATCGATTTAATACCTACTGGTGTCACTTTGTCTTTAGACCCAAATTCTACTTGACTCTCAAGTTGTCTCCTAAGTAATTAGCAATATGAAATTATAGCTTTCTAGTGACTGAAAGACTTTTGATTTTAGTTTAAAATAGATTTTATTATTTGATTCTTTAATATGTTCAGTCTTTCTCTTGTTGCTTTAAAACAAAGGTGTAACAATCTGGACTGATATGAAATCTTACATGAATTTTCATAGTTATTGTTGCTGAGTCCTAGGGTTTCCCAGGTTTACAAAAAGTTGAAAAACTGTTGTAACTGAAAGCTGTTTAATAAAACCTAAAGCAAAGCAAAACTGATTTTTAGGACTTAAAAACTCAATTCCCATTGTGAATTTTGTATTCCCAGGTTGGCACCAGAATATTGAGCCCATTGTTTTCAGGCTCATGATTGTTAAATGCACATCACTAACAAGAATACTGCAGTTATTTCAGGAATTACTGTAGCCTCCTTCTGTATCTTGACTCTTTTAAACCATTCCACAAGGGACTCAGAATTTCAATCTTTAGGTTTTTAATTTTTTATAAGTGTCCTCTTACAGGCTGTTTTTATTCCAAGGGCTTCCAAAGAGGGATTTTACTAAATCCTCTTCCCCATCAACAAGTAAACCATGCTATGGTTTCCCTGATATTCAGAAAGAGGAAAAAAATGTGTTGTAAGTTTTTCTGTGTTATGATATTCTGCAACACTTGGTTTGCAACTAGGGAAGTTTTTAGAGGAAGAGTTTTGTTCTATAAGTTCTCATGTGAAACAGAGGCATTTTTCTCTGTTGTCATCCAGGAGCAAGAAGATTTTGCATACCTCATTTATAGATAAATTTGGGAAACATAAGTTACATTTTAGTGTTTGTCAATACTGTTCTACAGAAGTTCTAGTTATTGTCCATGGAGAACTCTCCTTGCTTAATAAATGAACTTAGAAACTGTCATTCAGCTACCAAAAAATTTTTTAATTTGAATCTTCAAAAATGGGCCACCACAAATAAATTTAATTAGGACATGCTGTCCCAGAAAAATTCCTGTTTGACTTTGAAGATCTGAAATAAAGGTGATATTAGACAACAGCCAGCTACAGGAAAGAAGAGGCAGCAGTTTTTTTGGTTGTGAGGTTTTTTTTTTTTTTTTTTATTTGAATTACAATGTTTACTATTTCTTTTCTTGCATGTTGATATATCAGTTCAAAGTACAGCACAGTTGTATAGTATAGCACATAGTATAGCATGAACAAAACTTTTTTGAAGTGATGGAAAATGGGGCAGTTGTTGAATGTAGTACTAGCAGCACTGAACTAGCAAGCAGTAATAGTTAAGTTTTAAATACTTTGTCCTCTTCCCCATCCTGTTTTAATATTTAATTACATTTAATTGAAGAAAAATTATGGCACAACAGCTGTTCTGAATGTTGTTTAATCAGAATGTGCTCTGTTCTCTCATGCCCTACATTTTAATGTAGGCATAAACTTTTCAATACAATTTAACTGTAAATACTGATTTTTATTTGTTTTTGTTTCAGAAGACAAATGGATGACAATGTGACTTCCACTGGGTGTAGCTCACTAGATTTTATTGAAATTTACCACTCTTCATACTGTAGCAATTAAGTTCTTTTTGACAAAACAAGAGCAATTTCTGCATTTGCTTTTTAAATGTTTAGTGTCACTGCAGTCACCTGATGAGATTCTAAGCTTAATGACTGTCTTTTAGGAGAAACTGAGTTTGTCATATCTACCTCTGAGTTACATATCCAATGCCTGATTCCCAAGTCAGTATGAGTTGATAAATAACAGTGTGATTTTTGTTTTGTGTTTTTTGGATTCTGTTTGGCTTTTTATTTTTGTTAATGGACCTGTCATGTTCCTACATCTTCTCTGCCGTTTCAAGTGGAGATAATCTCATAGCTAAATAACCTTTTTCTAACTCATCCCTTAGACCAAAGATATGGTTTGTATTTGGGACTGTATGCTCAGAAGGAATAGTTGGAAGGTAAGAGACCTATAATGGAAGAAAATCAGGAGATGAGTAAATGCAAAAGTGAAGGGAGGATAGAAATAAAGTAGCCTGTCTAGTTGCAAATTATTTGAACTCTCAAATGCTTACCAGGAAAACCTGAATGCCAGCTTTGATCTGAAAGTTCAGAGGAGTAGGACCTGTGTGTAAAATCAGTGGAGTGATCCCACTTCCAGTATCTGCAGAGGAGGTGGCAGGCAGATGGGTGATGGGGCATTGAAGGAGAAATGACATGGTGACAATTTGAAAGGTGTGGAGGAAATACTGGTCACCTCTGGAGTCTGTGGAGGATGTGTTGCTTTTCCTGAGAATTTCTGACAGCATAGCCCAGGGAAGAGATGTAGGAATGTGGCACAGGTTGAACAGGAACTCACATAGCTCTGTCTGGGCTGAGCTTACATATTTATTCTATAGGTCTAAACACTTATCTGGCACAGCAGGTCCAAAATAGATCACCAGTAGGAAAATTACATCTTGCTTTTTTTCCTCCCTTATTCTGATCACTGTGGTGTTTTTGAAACTCAGAATTTTTAATGGGGAAAAGAGGTATTAGTAAGTGCTAAAGTGGCTGTCCCTGAGCCAAGGTTTCACACTCTGTTTTACATCCCAGACTTGTAAGGTGAGGTCTTGCTGTGGTGGGGTAAGTCTCTGGTCCCTTTAGAAGAGAGACAACATCCTGCCTTTTCATGCCAGCTGAAGTCAAAGGAAGGCTGGAGATATGAGCAGGGCAGGGGGATAAATCTGGAGAATGGGACTGGGACTTGTGCTTCTCCTGCCAGGACAGGGCCATTGTGAGGGACTCTCATTCTCTGGGGAGATGCTCCTCTAATAAAAGCTACATGAGCTGAAGAGAAACTAAATCTTTAGATGCTCCCTTTTTGCAATGTTTCTTGACTAGGTAAGGGGACAAAGCTTTGCTGGCTGTATTGCTGGAGGTGGAAAAATACCAGAACTTTTCTATGACTTGATGATCTACTTGTTCCTAAATGCAGTTTTCTGCCTTTGTGGACTGTGTTCAGAGCAGTAGTGTAGTTTTAATCTCCTTCAGTACCCTGGCAAAGATGCTTCAGGAGATTGTGTGTTATATACTGGATAGCTTTCTTCAGAAGTGGTGCTTCTTTCCAGTGCTAGTGGCCAGTTACTTTATGAGTTGTGCTTCTGAAGTCAATCACAAAAATCAGAGTAAGCCTCAATGGGCTTTTTCAAACAGCTCTTTTAAAGGATATGTTCCAGGTGTCCATATAGATGGATTATTTTAACCTCTTAGTACAATAAAATGCTTATATTCAGTTAAAATCATCTAATTGGATTCCTACTCATAGTCTCTTTTTCTTCATAAAAAGGTAATAGTAGGTCTTGACTTTTATTTTATTGCAGTCTGGCCTATTTCAATTGAGTTTAACTTCATTAGAGAGTGCTTAACTTGGGTAAAAGCAAAGCTTAGTTTCTTACTTGGATTAATATGGTAATAATTCACTGAACAGGCCTAATCATGTGAGGATGAGAGCAAGGTGCAACATGAACTACCATGTTGTAATTTAAGATTAAGGGTATGTAGCTTTTAGACAAAGATTGTTCCTGTGAGTATGTACAATAGGAAGGCCTGGAGGAGGTTTGAAAAGATAAATTTGCATGGTGTAGAATGTTCAAAGACTCTCCACAGTGGTATATAGGCAAGGGCACATTTTACACATCAGCTCATGCTGCCCTTGGTTTCAATTTTCATTGGTGTTTATCTGTTGCAGGCTGAAAGCCAGTGGAAAGTGAGGAAGATGCACTGGACCCTGTCTGAGCCTGGCAGCCAGCAGTGCTCACAGGGACCACAGCTGTCTATTTGTTCTTTAAACACCTTTTGTGTCATTCACATTCCTCATGACTTTAAAATGACTAAGAGAATATTCCAACAATTCACAACTGGTGTGTCACTCAGTACAATTTGATTACATTTGGGCTGTACTTGTGAGGTAGCTCTTGGAAAAAGTCTTAGATAGCAAGACTTTCTTGGATTTCTGCAATGTGGAATCCTAGCTATGACTTTAATCAGTATTGCATAAGATTTGTTCTGTGATAGATTAGTTTCTTAATTGTTATAGTTGCATAAAACAGATTTATCTTCCCTTCAGTCTGTCCAACTTCCTCATTGCAGACAGGAATTCTGAGCATTTGCATATCCTGATTTATCCTGAATCCTTTTTAAAAGGATTGAAATGTCTTGTTGAAACTTTAATATATTTTCTTTACTAGGCTATCAAGCATAAGACTGATGTATTGCACTGTGTTCCCTTCTCTGGAAAAGTTTCAGGTAGCATAGTTATATGCAAGATCTATTAAGCCCTAATAGTCATACAAAGCAGCTGAATTATGTAGCTAGCTTTAGTATTTATTCCTTGCTTGGTCAAGAAATTGGGTTCAATGCCAGGTACAGAGCCATGTAACAGTAACACAAAACATTTTATTTTCATTATCACCAGTTGCCCAATGGATGGTGTGAAGGTTGACTTGGATTCTCATTAGCAATCAAACTTTTCAATAATCTCAGGAATATATTAAAATAATGCAGCATTTTGTGGAAAATGACTGTGTGCATTTGTAATGATAGGCAATCTCTAAAAGAAAAAATAATTTGAGATTTTTAATGAAAATTATGTCATTGTGTAATTTTTTTGTTACTATTTTAAAAATTATTTTTAAATGCATATTAAGACTGTCTTCACTAATGATTCCTCTTAATGGAAAAACAATAAAAAGATACAGTCCTGCTTTAGGCTATTTGAAAATTGCCTCAAGTTTTCAAAGTAGCTCAAGGCATTTTGACATGATAATTCTAAGGCTGCTGCAGTTTCTGTTGCAAATTCATGTCACATTTTATAGTACATTTGGTAATTAATTTTAATCACAAAACTATTGAAGTCATCTCACAGGCATATCTAAGTGAAAGTTGGTTAGTGAATTTTGTTGTGGTCTTTGACTAGAACCAGCTTCAAGTAATAGGGTAGAGATTTTTCCACAGTGATTTTGGGAGTTATTCACATCACTTGCATCTCATATTTACTTTAGCTACTATGTTTGAAGTCAAGAACTTAACTTTTAATGAAGATACTTTTGCTTTGCACCCTAGAGGAGATTTGTTTATGTTATGTATGTGTTATCCAGGCAGTGTGAGCAGCCTTCATGAGCCAAACTGTATATCCATGGTCATTCAGCCAGCTCCAGTGCACTCAGCAGGATTGCATGGGTGCAGTAGAGATCAGAATTTGTTTAGTATGCTCTATTAGCATATATTCTTTCACTGAGAAATTAGCCTATTATATTACCCACTCCTTTAATGAAATCACAAGGATGTGTGTAATGGAAATGATCATTATGGGATTTTTTTTTCATGCCTGGTGAATTGTTTATAAAGTCGTTTGTGTACCCAACAAAAACCCCTCTCACTGGGAGAATTGGTTTGGGTGAGTATGTTAATTCTGAGGCCAGAGTAAGACTGTATGCTCATACTAATCAGTTAATTTTTAAAAGGAATTCCAGTAAAGTAACTAATCTAGGCTGAAGATGTGAGCAATACTAGATACCCACCATAACTGGAGAAAATTGCTAGGGGCAAAATTGTGTAGGGTAAAATGGGGCAATAAGCTTTTCTAAGCCTTCCCTAGGGAGAGAAAAAAGAAGACCTTTGGCCTAAATTTACATTCTGAGAAAGAGAAAATCCATTTTAATTTCTTCCTATTAAATCTAATGTTACTTTTCCAACACCTGTTGGGAACCTCTGCTCTTGGAATTAGCAATTTGTTAAGAAACAGTAAACACTGCAGAAGCACTGGATATGGTATTTTCTCACCCAAAGTTAAAAGTACTCATTGAGTCTCTCAGGCTTCTTTTTTACTAATATTTGAGCTATGTTGGTTTAGATTTAAATGTCTGGTTTTGTATGCTCTACTGGTGTTCCACATGGCCCTGCTTTTATATAGAAGTTCTTGTAGATCATAACATAAGAATGTTAAACAAAATAAGACTGTTCTGTACATAAGAAGAATGTGAAAATGAAAGATGGGTGTTAAAACTATGCATGCAGAAGCCTAATCTGAATGCATGTTGTGTGAGAGGTTTGTGCAGTGGTTTCCCTGCTTTCTGAGAGGTAATTACTGTGACAGTTTGTCCTTAGAACACATGGAATACGTATATGAAGTCCTCATTGAGAGACTTAGGAAAACTCCTGTTAAAGAAAGTGAAGATTTGTGGGAGAGAATCTGCAGGGATAACTCCAGTGTCAACAAGACTTGTTTGGTATCAGATTTTTCTCTGTGCACGAGGGTTGTGGAATGAAACCCTCTGTGGGTTTCAGGGACCTTGGCCAAGAGTTCCATACAAGAGAACTGAGCTGTGTTGCAAGTGCTTTGACAGTGTGTCTTTGTTGTAGATAAAAGTAAAACAGGACCACATTGTTGCCTGAAATGGGTAATAGATGTTGAAAACTTTGTCATGCTCATGTCTTAATTCAGAAGTGGTTTTGAAGAAATGGAATTTATACTTCATGTTTAAAGCTCATTAAGCTCTTTTTATGGCTAATAGTGTGTTTTGTTCAAGGTGGGGTTTTGTGACAGCCAAAACCATTTTTAATTTAAGGTTTATTTTGTAGATTTTTTCAAAGAATAAAGGGCATCTTCTTTCAGCTTAGTACACTTAGATGTCAGGAAACTGAAGAGTTAGAACTAGAGGAACATCCATCCTTGCTTTCAAATTTACCAGTCATTAAAACATTTTTTTTAGTGATAAGACTTCTGCTTTTGTCCAGAGGATAACTTGTATCCATAGTTCTGATTGCATAGGGGAAAAATATTTTCTGCCTTCCTGGAAACATTCTGCATCATAAGATACTGCAGTTAAAGAGGTTGGCTAATTGTAGTTGGGATAGTTGTTCTTACTCTTCCCTGTAGAGAACACTCAGTATTGTCTTACAAAACTGGCCAGGTCTCCTTGGGGAAGGTCTCATGTGAATGACTCTGGACTTTGATCTCCATTGCTCCAGGGGAATACAACTCTTACTGTAGCTCATAAAACACAACCTGGTCTTTTGTGCAGTTGATTCTGAATGTTAATGCCAAGATCTTAATGGATTAGAAGCTTCCAGGGAGGCATTAATATTTTGTGACAGGAATTTCTTTTGCAGAAGATGAGCCTACTTTAGGAGATGTTAGGTAGGTGCTTCAGCACATCTAGAATTTCCATGTTGTCCTTTGTTTTACTGTGCATCATCTTTGCAGTAATCAGTAAAAAGCTACATGGACTTCTGTGAGATGGCTTTCCCCAAAAGGAAACAGTGGAGAGTGAAATAATGTGTTTTCCATAAGGGTCCTAAATTGTGTTTCCCTTCTAGGATAGTGATAGTCTTGGGTTGGAAGTTGATTAAAACATTTAACATGTTTTACATGATACAGAAGGAAAGGTTCATGCAAATGCCATGAAGCAGGATCAAATGCTAAACTAAGTTATATGATGAACTGGCCATGAATAAAACTTACTTCAAGCTTTATTATTTGAAGTAGCTGAATGTTTTCATTATTTTTAGAAGTGTTATACATAATGAATTTATCTTTTTTTTAAACTCTTACATTTATTCAAGAAATTCTTTGCTGAGGAACACTGGACCAGCTTCATGGAGATATTGGCAATGCCTCAAACATGACATTGTTTATGAGGCATTGAATAATGCCCTTAATAACATACTTTTACTTGATCAGTCCTGAGGTGATCAGGCAGCTGGACCAGATTATCATTGCAGGTCCCTTCCAGCTGAAGTAGTGTATTCTATTCAAACATGAGTTGTGATCTGGTTCTGCACTGAAATTGTAAATTAAATGTTCATACTGATATATCTGCCACACTCTGGAAATGTGCATTCCTTCTGAAGTGTAGCTGAATGCTGCCTGCCTGATAGCACTGGGAGAAGGTGACCCCTTGGAATGGTGTAACTTTCCCTAGAAAGTGGGCAAACAAAACACTTTTAAATAAGTTTTAATTAAATAAGATTGAGAACAAAGATGTTCAGAGAGGATAAAAACAGGGCCCTGAGAATGAGATACACTTTGGCCAGTCTTGTGTGGAGTTGTGGGATTCTTATTTCCAGATAGAGGCTGAATGCTTGGCCTATTTAAATAAGCAAAGCAAAGGCAAAAATTAAATATGAGTGTTACATTCAATTATTTCTCTGTGTGTGCACATTTATATTTACCAGCATTAGTTCCTCTGAGTCTGTATTGAAATTTTTATCTGAAATTTCTGACATTTTGGCACATGAGATGGAGAAGTAGTTTGGGAGTTCAAGTCCTTCTGCTTTTGCAAAGAAGTTCATGTGCTCATTATTTTCTTATCCAGAACATGCCAAAGTGTGTGCTAGATTTCTCTTCAGTGAAGCAGAAATGACTGTTTATCTCTAGGAATGCTGCAATGAGGTGAATGTGTGGGGTGTAGGGCTTGTTGCACTCTGTGGTGAGTGTATGTCATGTGTCCCACTCACTCTTCAGAGGGGCTTTCCTTATGAACCCTGGATAACACACAATCTAATTCTACTGAAGAGTTGTTCTGGTTTTTCTTTTTCTAAGTAGTAGTATATTACAGGGACATAGAGCAGGATTTTGTCATTATCTACACTTTTCCTAGCTTCATTCAGCTCCAGAAATGAGAAAATGCCCTTTTAGACCTTAAAAAAGTAATGTCCTTGCAATGTCATTCTATGTCATTTTGCTTTTGTCAATGAAAACATGAACTGCTGTGTTACTATTTGGCCTGAGCATCTGCACAGATTGTACAGTGCTGTCACTATTTCTAGTATCTTCAACAATTTTTTTTCTTTTGATATAAGAATAGAACTAAATGACCCCTGACCCAGAATTTTTTGTCATTGTTTTATTTTGCATGTCCCACACTAATCAATTTCCAGATGTGCATCAAATTCTTGTGGTCTTCTGCTGAGCTACACATTCAAAAATGCTTTAATATTTTACTTACTCTTGGATAATAGAATATAACACTATAATATATAGATAGATATAGATAGATATAGATAGATAAATATAATATGAAGTTTCATGATTTTTAAAAATAGAACTTCTGCAAGCTCAGCTAGCATCTGGATTTACATTCAGTTAGATACAAAAGTATGCACCAAAAATATGGAGAATAATGTGATCATTTGATAGAATCAAAAATCCTTAGATTCAAGTGCTTGTCTATAAATGGGATTGTATGTTGATTTCTTTCTTTGCAGTTTTAAAATTTAATTTTATTTTTTTAATTGAAGAAATAGCTCATTTATTTTGTATGCTGTTTCCATGCAGCCTGGCTAAACGAGAATCTTCAAACAGTTTAAAATGTTTCATTATAGTCATCCCTGCTACTCTCTCCAGTGTTTTTTAGGATTAAATGCAGGAAAAGTGTTTGGAAAAAAGGTAATATATTTCCAGCACAATGAAGCACAAACAAAGAATGCTTGAGGGCAGATTAATTTAAAGTTCTTCAATGCCAATAGATTTTTTTTCAGCAATAGTCATTAAACAAATAGTCAATCAATAAGGCATAGCAATATGCAGACCTTCAAATGAAAAAAAAATGGGCAGCATGTAGAAAAAAGGATGAAAGAATATGGGAAAAACACAATCAGTTTGTGGTTAAAGCAACATATATAGATTTGACCACTTACTTAAAAGTTGGTTTTTTTTTTTTTAGAAATTATTTATGCATAGTTAAGGCTTTGGTGGTTTCTCTTTACTTTGTGCATGGGAAGGAGATGAGTTGGAGAAAAGGAATTGTTTCTGTTGTCAAGTATGCATCTACCAGTTAAAAGCATGAAACATTCTGCAGTAATGTAATTTCAAAGTAACATGTCTGCATTTTTTTTCCTTCAAGAAAACTTAGGAATTTGATGCATATGAAGAGAACTTCTCTGTCCAGCACTGTTCGAGAATGGATTTCAGTATTTGATATTTCAGACACAAATGTACTTAATTGGAACTGCTCGTGGGAATATTTACAGATCATAAGTTTCTCTCTCTTAGAATTGATTGATTCTTTTTTTGATCCTTTCAGTGCTACATCCCTAGTCTGCTTCTGCTGACCAGAGTTCCTCCAGCTCCTGACAGATTTTTGGGCATTTAGAGCTCTTGGCTATTCCTATGTGCCTTAAATGCAATTGTACAACTTGTGTATCTTTACCATTTCCAGTCATAGCCCTTGGTATTTTTCAGATTTTTTTACTTGTTAATGTGGAATTTACATGGGAGGGGTGTTTAAATAGACATAATTGACCTTGACATTTCCCTAGCCACTGAGGTCTGCCCATTTTTCTATCTTCATCTCTATTTATATCTCCATTACATATTTCCTTTAACCTTATGCTATTCCCTTTTCTGGCAAATTTACTTTGTTATTCAATATTAAAGTTTTAAAATTTTTCCTCTGGAGATAACTATTGTATACCACTTCTGTAGAAAAGAATAAACCATATAATGATCTTGCATGTCCGAAATCAGTCTTTGTCAGTAACCTCAGACAGCTTAAAAATGGGATTTAAACTTTTTCATTCATCACTGGTTTTAGGCTTACTTTTCCTTTGTATTTGAATGTTCAGATTCATTTGTATTCACTGTTATGAAGTTTAGCTAGCTAGTTTAAGAACATTTATGTCAACTTACAAGGATATATTTGACTTATCTTTACTAATCTCAAGTCCCATTTGTCTTCAAGTCTCCAGACATCATGATCTTTGTTGTAAGTTCTTTCATTCTTATTTTAGCAGAGTTAGCATATAGAGAAGTTGCTGCAGGCTCATGCTGAAACAGCAATGACATTGGTTTCCCAGAACCACTGTGTGAAGCCTTAGGGATCTGCCTGTAGGGAG
This sequence comes from Muscicapa striata striata, assembly GCA_030060385.1. Classification (NCBI taxonomy): domain Eukaryota; kingdom Metazoa; phylum Chordata; class Aves; order Passeriformes; family Muscicapidae; genus Muscicapa; species Muscicapa striata. The sequence continues at coordinate 4,478,815 of JAREIS010000097.1, read as the reverse complement.
CCATGTATCTCTCTGCCTTAATCCTTTATTAAGATCAAGTGGGGCAAGGACTTCACTCACTATTAATACTCCTACTTTTTGAGCCAAAACCACTCCTTTGTATCCCAGTAATAATTTTACAGAGGGTTCCTGACTGATTGCTACCCAGAGGCCATCATCTCATGCTATGCAATGACTATATGCTTTCTTTAAATCTACTGTGTAGTCTGATCTTATTTCCTTTCCTGTCTTTCATTATCAACCATGTGATTTGAAATACTTGAAACATGGTGGCCTGTCCTTACTTATTTAAAAATAATTAGGTGGGAAATACATTAATATTGTTAATAGACTAGGATTTTAAGAACAATGCTGCGTTGGAAAGGAAGTTGTTCTTTCCCTTAGCTTCTTACATTAAAAAATGATGTTGTTAAGACAGTAATGTTTACACATCACCAAAAAAAAAAGAGTTCTGTAACTCTTAAGTTTTTAACCTCTTTGTAGCTTACAAAAGAGCAAGAACTGTAGCAGTTATGGTTCCAGCAAAATGAATCAGCTTGAAGACACTAAAAAAGAAATCTCAAGCAAGTCAGAAAAAGGACTGATATAGTCTCTTCATTGTATTTTGCTTCTTGCCAAAATGCTGTAGGCTTGCACTTACCAAGTTAGACCCAGCACAATAAGTCTTTGCTACAGTAGGGTGGATTTCAGGCAGGCATCTCTAGATGGAACCTCCAAATCACCTCTATTGGTGAGCCCTGGTGGTCCTTCCTGGAGTCTTGCTGGGTCTGATGGAATGATGTGTGGGGACCATAACTAGAATAGATGTTTGGGTACAAGAATGCTTATTTACAAACCTATATATATATGTATAATGATAGCTGTGTGATAAAAGTAATAGAACTACTAGTTCTTTTAGCATTAACTGAACAATAATTAATCTCCTTTTCAGCTGCAGTAGACATTAGCTTTTGAGTTTGGTCAGTGTGAGCTGAAATTTTCTGAGAGCCATGCTTTCCCTTTTTCTATATTATAAAGAAAATAGCTAGAAGAGGTTGTTTGAAAACCTTTACTTTGTCTAACCAAGGATGGTTTGATTATTCTTATTTCCAGAGGTAATACCACTGGAAATCATATGGTAATATTCTTCCTCATAATCTCCAAGTTTCTTAAAAATATTTTTAATGCCCTTCTTGATTAGATTATGTTTTTGGATTTGAATTTAAAATGCAGTCCAACACCTGTAGCCTTCTTAAGTCTTCAGAGTGCCTTTGCAAAGTCTATATGTAAATATTGCTAATACTTTCAGAATTGATAATGTGTCTTAGTATCTTTGATAAAGAGGGATCTGGTTTTGTTGCCTGCACTGTTGGTGTGCATGACTGGGTTAGCATAAGCACCACTTAGAGCTGGAGGAGACAAAGAAGGACTTTTTTCATATTTTTTCAGTTTCAAGTTGTTTTTCATATATTCTAGATGTCTGCTTCCAGGGTGACTGACCTTGTTCATGAGCTGCATTGCCTAGGAAGCTTAGATACCTACCTTCTATCTATTCTTAAATAGACTCTTTTTGGTATGATAAAAGGTTAATCTGAAGATAGGAGTGCTCAGAGAGTGCGGCCTTCACTTGACAGTTTTAAAATTTAGGGCAGCCCATTGCATGAGTGCTTGGTTTAGATTGGGTTCAGCATTATCCCAGGAAATAGGGAGATATACAGCAAAGAATACCAAGTACTTTCTAAGATGCTGGAATATAAATGTCCTGACAAGAATGTATGGGTGAGAAAGATTAATGCTGGGGGGTAAATCTTTTCACAGAAGCTTGACATTTAAACCTGATCTGCCAGAGAACCAGTCATGGATATGAAATCCAAATGTCACTTCTGTGCTTGTGTGGGTTTGTTTCCTTATGTTATGAATATCCAAAGCTGTAAAACATGTAATCAAATTTACTGCAGCACTAAAGTTGGGTTTTTTGTTTTGGTTTGGGTTTTTTTTTGTTTTGTTTTGTTATTGTGTCAAAGTAAGGAAGTCATTGTAGTGACTGCTGAATTGTGACTGTCAAAATCAGGAATCAAATTAATGCAGGTGGAATGCACTTTCTGGAATCAATTCTTCATTGCTTTTATTTGGATTTGCATGGTTAAGGCGAAATATCTATCCATAAAGTCCATAAACTTTTACAAGCCTGAGTATCTCTGTTTTTTTGATATTTTGGTTTTCTTTTTGATCACAATATATCAATATATTCCAATTTTTTCTTTACTATCAGTGTGATTGTAGAAAGCAGTGAGTATTATTAATTTCTTCAGGATGATTTACAGTACTTACTTTATCAAGAATGGCATGAATTGAAAACCTTTAGGGAACTCAATGAAAAGTCTAATTCTTTGTCTCCCTGGAACTGCAGTACAACTTGGTAGACTCCAGGCATTTCCAGCCACCACTGACACCTAATATAATGCAAAACCAATTTGGTTGACCAAATTATAATGCTACCCACAGTGTCTTGCTTGCTTGTTAGTAATTCCCAAATCCGAATATCTGTGCATAGTTTGTTTTAGGTAATAAGAATATTAATCTGTAAATGAACCTCTGAGATGCAAATATAATATGCTAAATAAATATCAATTATTATTCATTAAAATGCAAATGCAGATAGGCACTTTAGAGACAGTTTAGGTAGTCAGAATAAATGAAATAAGTCAGGACATCAGTAATTAGACACTTGCAAGAGGTGTATAATATTTTACCACAATTGCTGGACCAAGACAATACAAGGCTCCTTTTCCTTCAGCTTTATGTTGCAGCCTCACAACCAATTTTTTCTCCTATGACTATTTAAAATATTCAGGTGCTGCAGCTCATACTTAAATTTTATTAGGCGAATTCTGAAGATAAATCTTTCTTTGGCAGTAAATTTTAGCTGTACTCCTTCCTTTTACTCACCTTAATGAATTGTGCAGTTAAATCCCTATGTGCCATGTCAAAAAAAAACTAATCTCAGTTTACAGAACAGAGTGAATGGGAGTATTTATTTTGGCACTGGATGGTCATTTGTATTATAGGTTTACACAAGTTTTATACTTTCAGTTCAGTGCTCATGTAAACACAGATGTCAGTCAACTAAGTTAAGAAAAATGACAATGAAATTTTTGTGAATTCTTCTTCTGAATGATATGAAGGGCTCATTACAGGCAAGATTTGTAAGGCTGTTGCTCAATTGAAGATGATTTGTAGGCACTGTTTTGTTTTTAAAGTGCTATCACAAATTGTGAAGAACAAAGTTTGGGACTTTTGTGACATGGACACAACTGTAATGTGTTGTTATTAGCTTTTAAACACCCTTTGAGGTTATAAATTTGCAGTAGTCCAGCAATGGCTGTATAATAACAGGGATTGCACTTGGTCTGGAACACTGCTGTTATGGCTTCATTAAGCCATATATACTCCTGCATAATTAATGCTAAGTATAGCCACATGTCAACATGTAACCCTTCATTGTCTTGTGAGTTAAATTAAGTAACATGGAAGTAATTTCATGTAATGTTAACGATCTGTTGTATCCCTTGAATCTAGATGGAAATAGAATCCAAATATAAATTGAATATTGGTACACTATCTACTAATATTCATATACTAAAACAATTTATTTTAGAAATTATTGAGAACATGAATTTTTATCTCTTTAAACTAATTTGTTAATTTTTTTAATGAGCTCAAGTGACTGATTTTCATGGTCTATTGAAGAGTTTCTTGTGGTCTTTTCTTTTTGTGGAATAGTACTGTTAAATTTGATCAAGTAAGATCTTTTTTTAGGTGTTATGAAATAAAGTCTAATAAGAATTAATTGCCTTTTAGTAATTTCTGTTTGCAGTATGATAGCACCAAAATGGGAGTTTATTTTAATGTCATTAGAATTAATTAACATATATTTGGCAAATATAAATTATGATCCAAGTCCTCACTGAATTCCAAATCACATTCAAATTGCCCTGCTGTGAATGTATTTTTCAGAGGGCAATATGCAAGATTTTTCTGTTTGTGTCAATCCCTGAAGCATAATATGAAAGAACCATTAGGTAAAATCCCATGGGAATTGTTTTGCTGTTTCCTGAAGCCAGGCATTCAGTGGCATCAAAACCAGATAGAAAGTGGATGACATAGTGATCTGGAATTGTTATGATGTGAGGAAACGAAAAGGTACAAGAATTAAGTATTTCATAGCACAATTCTGGTTAAGTACAGGAAAGGAAGAGGAAAAGGAGAGTTGCAATAAAATGCTCTGTGTAAACACTGAAGCAGGAGTTGGATGATTGCCCTTTTCCTTTATTTATGTTGACCCTTAAAGTAACTGGGATGGTGAAGTTTGTAAATTGTCATACAGGTGTGAAAATGTCACTGTTTGCATCTCTGCCCCCTTTAAATGCCTTGACATAATAATAGTAATAATAATAATAATAATAATAATAATAATAATAATAATAATAATAATAATAATAAAAGATGGCAGGTCTCCTTTTTGTATGGAGAAATATTTTGCTCATTTTCTTTAAATGAGGCAAAGGGCACAGCATGCTGTGAATGATAGAAATTAAATTCTCTGCATAGTGGTAGGAGTGAAATAATACCAGTAATGAAGGCTAGAAATAAATATTCCCATCCCCTCCCCTTATGAAGAACACAGAACATGGATAAAACTTCATTTTCTCCCTTGTGTTTACTTCCAGTAGTTGCATTAGGACCTTAAAATACATGAATAACATGTCTTTGACTTTATATTACCTTTTTACTCATTCACCTAACACCTTCATCCATCTGCCATGCTGTTGTTATCTCTCTCTGTTCAGATGAACTCATCTCTCTAATAAATAGAATATTCTAGAATGGATTTTAAAAAATTTGTATAATTTTTCATTTTGATGTCATTTAAATTGCTTGGATATGGCAACCAGTAATGTCCCTATTAGGTCTGCTTGGACCTAAGGAGTCACAGACAGTATTAATAAATCTAAAAAAAACCTTCCAGTGCCAAAGTGCTTATAGCTGTGCTGGGGATTCTGTGATTTAAATTTATTTGTTTAATGTAAGCCTTACTGTAAAAATTGCTATTTCTGAGTTTACTTTTATTCTGTTCTGATATATATTTGTGTGTTATGATATAAAGTACATTTACAGATGGGAATATTAGATAGAGATAGTATATACACATAGTAAATGTCAGAAAAGACACAAAAGGTAAAGGGCCAGAGTGGATTTGGACTGCTTACATGTCTGAGACACAATTTCAAGATTAAAATATGCAAAATTAAAAGATGATGAGCTGTCTTTGTACCTCAGCTTGGGTTTAATTACATAAATGATTCTTCTGATGAACTGGTTGGGTCTATTGCATATAGCTTATAGATGAGATTCCCAAATCTGTTACACCCCAAAGAGGAAAATGAGAAAGGGAGCTGTTGAAAATGTTCTTTGTGTGTATGTGTGTGTGTGTGCATTCTCTGGACATATTTGACCTCAGAGAATTAGGATTTCTATCAAGAGGGGTTGTTCAAAATGAATTGCAGGAGCTGCATATATTCATACAGTTCAACTCTATGGAGGGTGAAAACACTAGATATAATCCAGGACTATTTAATGGATCTACATAACAGTTGCAGAATGCAACAGTGTGCCATTTGTAGTATTATTGATATAAGAATTGTTATGGAACAAGGTATTTTTGAAAAGAAATATTTTCAAAAATGCAATGTACATTGGTGGGAAAAAAATGTGAATAAGGACTCTACTTAGCAGGGACCACTTTTTTTGAAAATCAGCAAAAATGAATCAAATATTGAAAGACTATGTTCTGATTGAAGAAGAGGTTTATCAAATGATGATTGAAAAAAAGGAAAAAAGCAAACCAGAATGAGTAAAAATAGTGGTGAAAATTGTTTCACAGTCTGTCAGCTGTCAACAAAATAGTGTAAGGAGTTACTTTGTAGTTTACAGGTATTTTCACATAAACTGATCACAAAGTTAGCAAGCATAACTAAACCAAAACTGCTACTTTTGAAAAGCTGTACCTTTTGCAAAAGAATGCATCCTTTTGTGAACAGGAGGTCATCACAACAATACTTAAAAAAGTTTGGGGGAAGTCCCTGTTTCCTGAGTTTATGTATTTTAATAATTGCAACTATCAGAAAATTCTCTTTTTAAAGTCTTAAAATGATCATATTAACTGATAAACTTCAGTGTGTTAGAATAGTAAACTGGGATATTCTGGCATTCTAATTTTAGTAGTCATGTATCTGTTTGCAAGTCAACAGGATTCATATTCATGTTTATCAGTTTTGGATGCTGTATTGGTGTCATGGTGTTTCATTGTGCAATCTATTGCAGATTCTCATCATAAATGACAGCTCTTCATTGGTCATACATTTCTTCTGAATGCTGTTAGTGGCACTACTCTTTATTAGTGGAAGGCTCAGAACTAGTTTTGTTTTTTTAAAAAGTTAAAACTCAGTTATGTGGCAGGAGGAGGGAGAAATCTGCATCAAGTGTCTGTTGCATTAAATCATTGGAGCTGTATGTAAGTCACAAGGGTTGGAATTGAGCCACAGAAACGTGTCCTTCTGCTTTTGCAAATGATATATCTCATTTTTAAATACTGCTGTCATGTGAGATTTAACAGACCTAATTGGTCTTAAGGATGAGCTCTGAAGAATTTCAACTTTGAACTTAGGAAGAGAAAAGAATCTGAACTTTCTCTTGTTGATAATTATCTCTCATGTATCAAAGAGAAAAAACATCAAGAGTTACAGTTACTGAATGTGAATCGTATCTTATTTCTCAAATGGAGACCCATATATTTTAAAATGTCAAGAACAGGCAAACGCCCCTCTAGCAGAAACTCTTTGGTGTGGTATGGGCTTGTCAGCATTTTATTATAATTCTATTCTTTGGGCTATAAAAATTTGCTTTAAGCCAAAAGCTGGATGTGAAATATTATCTTCATCATAAACTTGATTTATCAAATTTGGCCGAATTTGGCTTTATTTTGAATAGTTCTGAGTTCTAAACAAAAAGAAATTTGTTTCTTTTGACTATTCTGCTGTTCTGCTGTGCACATTACTCAAATTAACTGCTTGTGTTTCGTGCTGCTTATGTGAAACTCTTGGGGTGTTTACTTTATATGGCTGCCATTTTTAAGGGTTTTAGAAAGCCACTAATATTTGATAAAATATCTCCCAAACTAACTCAGCTCAGTTAGACTTCCTAATTGTTCCAATTAAGCTTGGTCTAAAATTCCCTGAATTAGAATAAATGTGTCTTATGGTTTAAACCTGGTGGGCTGCTCTGCCCCAATTAGCCACTCACTCATTCCTCCTCCAGTGGGATGGGAGAGAATCAGAAGGGTAAAAACGAGAAAACTCATGGGTTGAAAATAAAGACAGTTTAACAGGTAAAGCAAAAGCATTGCACAGAAGCAAAGTGAAATAAAGGAATGTATTCACCCCTCCTCTGGGCATGGCTCATGTTTAACCATTTCTTGGGAAGAAAAATGCCATCACTCCAAAAATCCCTTCCTTCCTTCATCCTTCTTCCCCCAGTCATGTATATATACATACACACACACAGATATATATGTATATACTGAGCATGATGCCATGTTCAGTTGGGGTCTTCTGTCCCACTGTGTCTCCTCCCAATTTCTTGTGCTTCTTCCTGCTGTATGAGCAGAGGAAAAGGCCTTGACTCTATGTAAGCACTGCTCAGCAATAACTGAAACCATCATGTGTCATCAACACTGTTTTCAGCAGTAATATAAAACACAGCCCCATATGAACTACTGTGAAGAAAATTAGCTCTATCCCAGCCCAAAACATTGTGTTAATTCAAAGAAGCCCAGTAAGATGAATTTTCACCTTGATTACTGAGATAGATTTACTGCTGAATGAAGTTGTCTGTCTCATACTGCAAATGACGTAAAATAAACCACAAAGGATATTTCATTCTATTTTCCAATGGTCTTCTTGCTTCAAGTCCTCAACTAGGAGGTGCATACAGATACACAGACCAGCACTGCTTTTGGATAATAACAAGACAGATCCTTATTTTTAAATTTCTTCATGAAGAAACAGGAAAAGAATTTTTGGAATGTGTAAAGGGCACAACTGCCTCCCTTTGCTGCCATCCTTTTGCAGTAATCAATATACAACCATAATATTACAGCTTAAATGTGAAGAGAAACACTTTTTACAATTAACATCTGCCTTATGTCAAAACTTATTTGCCTCAAGTTTTGAATACATACACACTTCCTGAGCCTGACTTATCTTTATTGATTTTTAAAAGGACAAGCTAAAATAGGGTTGGAAGCTCTTGAATGAGGCTAGGCATAATCACAGAATTTTCTCAATGTAGGCAAATATGTGCAGCTAGGGATAAAGTCCTTATTGTGGTCCACCTTCTTATATTCAACTTGCTCAGCTTTTCTATGTCCTTAAGATAGAACAGAGAGGTTACATAAGAAGTGAGGCTGAGGATTTCCTTGAACTCCAAAAAAAAAAAAGGAATTTGGACTTAGAGCAAATGGAGCTGAAGAGAATGGCTAACAGTTGCTATTTTTCTGTTTAGCTGGCATATTTCTCATAGTTAAGGAAATCTGGAGGTGTGATTGTATAAATGCAGAATCTTTCTTCCTGTTAGTGCCAATGTTCTGCACTTAGTTTGTTGGAGTACATTTGTATTGCTTGGTTGCTGGGCCAATTAAACTGTCAGAAAATTGGACTTTTTTGATTTTAGTAAGCCTCTGTAAAAATATAATCTATATTGTTTGGGGCTGTAAGGCCTGACAGGCAAAATATGGTGTATATTTTTAAAAAATAGATTCAGACTGAAAAAAAAATGTCTTTCAATATACTTGGAAAGGAATGGCAAGACTAAGTAATGATTCAGAGGAATGTCCTTTCAAATTAGAACTTTGAGATGGATGTAAGTAATGTGCTCAGATGGCATAAATAGCAAAAAAAAAAGGGAGTAGAAAAGATCCCAAACAGATGCCTGGCAGCAGTTTTTCACAGAAACAAAAAATGTGTGGAATGACCTAGACATGATTATGCAACTGAGAGTTAAACGTTGTGCTACTTAGGGAAATTCAAAAGTATCCAGGGGCACATGGGACACAGTAAACTTTGAAATGTAGGGGGCTATTAAAATATCTTCAAATGTTCTTGTCTATACAGAGATATTGATGCTGATTTAGCTATTACTTTTACATGGTCTAGATCATCACTACCTCTCCTTTAGTGAATCCTTAGGGGAATTCATATGGGTGATTGGTTCAATTTTTGCCTTCTTTTATCTGCTTGTTTATAGGTTGCTTCTGAATTCATTACGTGGACGTTTCCCATCCTTATTGTATTGATTTAACATGCTCTGGAATCAAGATGGTTGTGAAGTCCCTGGCTGGCAGTGGAGAATTTATGTTTTCTGTGACAGAAAGGTGAGTTTAATTTGTGCTACTCACTACTTTCCACGTGGAGTATTAGCTTGTTTCTTTCCTAAAACCTTCTTGATTCTTCTTACAGAAAATTTGAAATGTCTTTGGAATCAATAGTGATTATCTTTGCCTAACTGAGACATAATTTACAGATAGAGCTGCAATCTGCATGAAGCAGCTCTACACCAGACTACTGTCTGTTTTAATAGACTATTAAACCAGACACAATTCTTATGTGGACAACAGAGAACTGCAGTTTATCTAAATGAAATATAGAGAGTTTAAGTTTTATATTTTTGTTCCACTTTTGAATATATCTGAGTAAAGAAGGCTAGGAATGTCCCTAGGAAATAATAGCTAACTTGTTGTTGTACACTTATGTTGTCTTGCAAGTCAAAAATTGATTGTGAAATTGTGTAGTTCATCATAAGTGAACCTATCTTTGGGTAACATATCTTTGATTTAAAACATACTTGTAGGTAAAAAAATAATGTTGTTTTTTTCTTCTGCAATGCAATTTATTTTCCTTTATAGCTTGACTGTAAATCCCACAATTAACAAAGATGTGAGGATTCGTTTCTGATCAGGATGTGAAAGAATCTTTCCTCTAAAATAGCCTGATTTTTAGTCTAATCATTATCTTTAGGAAGAAAGTCAGGAGTTTTTTGTGGAGTCACTATTTTAACAGTCTGTAGGCTGACTAGGACAACAGTTTTTTGTTAATTATACTTCAGTCTGTCCCAACCTTTTTAAGTCACTTTTACATAGTGGCCTCTAATTTTTTTACTTTTCCACTGTGACAGATCTGACCTCACAATAAAGTGTATACATTACTTTCACAATCTGTGAACTATTGTATTTTTTTCTGAATTGTTTGATTTTATTAATCAAATTTTGAACAAAATTTTACATGGGGAAATTGTGGGGCAAAAAATCCTGTGGTAGGCAGATATCCTGGATTGTCTAAAAGTACTAAAAAAGCTTAAATCCTCTCAAACATAATCAACAATCTTTTTATATTAACTATATAAAATATGCAGAGCTTATGGTGTAGCTGATGCATTATTGACAGTTATTTGTCCTAACAGACAGATGTGCTGTCATTCAAAATTTATGCCAGTAAAACCAGTAAAATACTGCAAACATTAAAGTATTTGTTTATTATCCTACATAAATCATGCATCTAACATGCTGTTATGAATATGCCAAAACTTCACTGATTGGTTTTGTTTTGTTTTGGGCTTTTTTTCTTTTTAGAAATAAGAAATAAACCTAAGCAAAATGTTAGTGATTGCATGTTAGAATTGAAGATGAAATAAAGCCAGAATGTTCAGGTATTATCATGAGGAAGGGAGGGAGTGCCAGTCTTTTTGATTTCTGTATTGTAGAAAATAATTGGCTCATTATCATAATTACATTCGTGTTCATGATATCAAGGTCAAACAAAATAATAGTAACAGTAGAGGGATGTAATTTTACTGAATCTGGCAGATATTAATTGAGGTTATAAGAATTTGGTGGTGCTGAAAAGAGACAGGTGAATATCAAACCCAGAGGACCTTCACTCTATTGCATATTCTTTACCATCTGTTTTGGGAATTCCATATTCAGCCATGTCCTGGGAAAGGATGTAATGTTACATCTCCTCGTTTTCCATTTCACTGCTTTAAAAATGCTATTTTCAAGATAATATTATGATGGAATGTGTATATTTTTAATTTGAACTTAAAAGTTTGGATTTTTATAACAGAAAAACACATTTTATGTTACGTGTTTATATTTTGAAGCACTGAACTCTTCATTATTTATTCTGGTTCAAATAGTATTTCCTTGGTCATCAATGAAAATCATTAATAGTTTCAGCAATGAGTGTTGGCTATTTCTCTGTCTTGTCTCTGAAATATTTCATAATAAAAGGAACCATTTACTTTGCCCTTTTCATATTAAAAAAAAAATCATTTAAAAGATTTATGCCAGTAGAACATGGAGAGTATCAAATGAGCTTCACATTGGTTCTAAACCCAACTGATATTTAACTGAGCAGAATTAATGGATGTTCAAAGGCATTTTGATTGGTTCATACAACCAGCTCAACTTTCTAATAGAGAAGACATGGTGACAAATGTGTTAAAAGAGCTAGGTTGATTAAGCAGTGTTGATCTTTTACACAGTCCCTGGCAATGTAACCATGTGTGAAGTCAATACTTTACTAGCTGAATCAACTCAAGAATGTTTTGTTTGGGTTTTATGTAAAACTGTTGTGATAGTTAGAAGATACTGCTTCTTAAGTTCTCCAATATCTCATTTTGCTTTAATTAAATTTTCTATATGTGAAGTAAACATTCTTGGATGTAAGTTTGAATTGACAGTAAAGTTAGAAAATGAATCAGAGTGTGTGTCTTAAATTACAAAAGCAATGATTGCTTCCTGGGTCCAAGTGGCTGATCTGATTTAGCTAAAGCTTTGCAAAAATGTCATCTTGATGGACATACGGAACTGGAAAACATAATTTGATAATTTGTCAAATGTACATATGTGTTTAAGAAAATCTCAGAATGGGATCAGCTTTTCTTTAATGAGATAAAGTTCTGGCTCATTCCTTGATACATCTGACCTCAGCTGATCTCTCTTAACAAAGAGAGCACCACAAGAGAGGTCCAGGGTGCACCCAGCTACCTGCACAGCCCCCAGCAGCCATGTGGGGGTGGGCACTGGGATTTTGGGCTGCTGGAACTAAGGCCATGACAATGGCTAAACACTCTAGTCTTAGCCCTTAAAAGATGAAGCAGTGTTTGCTGAAGGTGACCTTTTATGTGAAAATTAATTGCATGTGTTGCAGTGGTAACAAAACATATGCTTTTCCTATGTTTTAACTTATTTCTTTGTGCTACAAAGCACAATGTCTTCAACAGAGTATAATCAGTGGCAGATTTATGAATGTTTAAATATGGTTATGCTAAATATTTGGTCTTTGATAGTGAGGTTTTTTAAAATTTGTTTTAACCTTGTGGATGGTGTGTAAATGAAAGGAAAAGTTTTTTTCAGATCACTCGAGAGAAGTGGAAAAATAACTGAAATAGCTGGATGTTTTTTGTTAAAATGTGTGTATGTCAGTGCCTGGCTGATATTATGGCACTTAAACAGATTTACATTTTGAACCATCAAAAAGAAAGCATTTGGGTTCCAGCTGGTAATTAACCCCTACCACCTTTTCCCTGGCCTCAGCTCCTCTGGCAGGGTATGTATTCTGGAGGGAGGACCTAATCTGTCTTTTATCCTCTCTAATTGCTCCTATAATTGGATGTGTATGTCAATACCCACTGCAGTGGTTGTGGCCCCATCTCAGGAAGATGGCATTACTGAATCACATCTGCCACACCTGGCACGAGGATCCCAAATTTAGAGTGAAAGTGGGATTTTACTTCAACTTAGTACAATGTATGGAAAAGAAGAAGAAAGGACATCTAAGGGTTTTATTGCTCTATTGATTTATTTTGGTTTTGCCTGTTTTTTTTGTTTTTTGTTTTTTGTTATTTTTGTATATTTCCCAGTTTCTCTTATTTATTCTCTGGGAGCCTGTGGCAGTTGGTGTTGCATTTGCACAAATCTGAGTGATGTGACTTTTGGCCATAGGCTGCATCAAGCCTTACTGCAAATATCTGATTACCTCCTGACCAGCAGCTAGCCCTGCTCTCCAGCTGCTCAGTGCAGAAGGGTATCTCCTATCCACCCATTAATCAGTGTAATCTGTTACTGGCCTTCTCACATCAGTTCCATGCATTCACCACCTTCTCCCTGCTTTTATTCCTGCTTTCCCCCTGCCTGTCAGGTACTCTGAGACTTGGGGGTCCTCCCAGCTTCCTATGAATCACATTACTTTTCAGTAGCTGGCAGGAAGAATTATATAGTTATCCATGGACATTGCTACAAGATGCATTTAATGAATGGCCAGGCTGTCAAATGTTTGAAAATGATGTAGGAGGAATGTTTCTTGCCACTTTGAATAAGTATCTGAAATCTGGGATTTGCAATAAGTGTACAGGTTCTCAGCCTGTCTGGGCAGCAGCTGCCTGCCTGCAAGAGCTCTGGAAAGAGAAATTAAGCTGTGGGATGGCTGTGCTTGTAAAGAATGTCAATATTTTCCTGCTGTGTTGCTGACAATTTTTAGTTCTTCTTGTAAAATGTTCCCTAATTAACCACTGGCATGAGATGTTTCATGGGAATTAGATGTCTACTTTTTCAAAAAGAAAGGAAGAAATATTTCTCATACAACTGGGAGGAATTGGCAGCTGTGCCCAAAGTCTTGATATTGCTAAATCAGTCATTTAACTGAAATGGAGAATCAGATTAAGGCATGTAAAAGTTGCATGATAATTTAGTTTCTTTCTTGTTGGTGTGACATGTCTGACACACAGCTCTGCTGATTCTTTGCTCCATGCTTTTTGTGGGTTTGCATAAATATGCTGCATGAGCTGAATCACATTTCCTTTGCCCTTATAATTCTCCATAAGCAATGCAATTAAACAGCTACTGAAAAATGCTATACTAATAGGATTTGATTTAGGACAGTGTTTATAGCACTTAAACCAGTGTATCATAGGCCTATCCTGTGTTGACATGAGAAGCTCACAGAGAAAACTACATTATTAAAGGTATACAGCTGCTGTAATGTGGGCAATCATACTCTTACATTCCTTAAGAACTTTTTCCCTATAGGCACACCTGCTTAGTGTAAGAGGGAAACTTTTAGGATGTTAAGTATGCTCAAATTGTGTTAATATTTGAATTTTGACTCTAGAACTGGTATTGACAGTCCATGCTGCAATGTGCTTCTCATTATTCTAAAATAGTGATTTTTCTGCCTATTAATAATAAGTGCTTTAGCTTTGCTCTAAAATGAAATATAGGGATGGTTGGAAAAGATCTCAGGTGGAGTAATTTTCACTAAGAGGAAAGCCTGGGTACAGCAGAAAGCCTGATATAGGGTCATTTTTGTCAGGTACAAGAAGGTATTATAGTGAGATTCTCATGGATAATGCTTTTATAGAATTAAGATACTTTATAGCAGCTAGAAAATTAAGACTTCAAAAATGAAGGACATGGGCAAAATAAAGCTGCTACTTTGCTTCCTTCATCTGTATACACAGGCTGTCAGTATTCTAATGCATGGTGGAAGCATAATTCACTATTTTCTGAAGAAAAGGGCTTCCATGAGCCTGGAAGTAGTAAAGCAGCAACCAGCACTCTGGAATTGGCTTTTCTGGAACAACAGATCTTAATGAATAAATTGATGCTTCTCATTGCTCTGTTTCCTACTGTTTATTTTATGTATAATGTTTAGAGAATATGTGGATGTAATAAGTAACATAGTTATTAATAGTTACATATTAATTATTACAATATTATGTAATAATTACTATTGCAACATTTAATACATGAGTTGTAAACTACATAGGCTAACTGACCATAAATGGTTTTGAAACTTGGAAGCTGTTTCTAAGAATGCATGATGACTTGCAGATGTTTTAATTAATTAATTGAAACCTTCATCTTTGTTTACTCAGGAGTGTGTCTGGATAAGCAAAGATGTACAACACATTAAAACAAATTTCTAAATTATTTTCTATGTAAAAGACTTAGAAAAAGAAGGATTTCTCTTGCATTACATTTGGACCACTTTTTATGTTTTGTATAACAATTTCAGATACAAAGTGACTCCTCAAAAATGCCATAAAATGAGAAAAGCTTAAGGGCAAGTTGTGCTGTTAGTGAGTGATGATACTTCTATCTGGCAGTTCAGTTGGCTTGAATAACACAAGGTTTATGTGATTTATTATCTTACAGTGCTGAAGTAGTCTACTAATACAAATGTTTCCATTTAAAAAGAAAGTGAACTTGCTAAATGGAAAAGATAATGTTTTATTAATTTTTCTTCTTGGTTTTATATTCTTGTGCCCTGCAGCTCTAGTGCAGCTGCTGTAAGTGCAAATGCAAATACCAACTTGCTTAATGGGGTAATTAAAGGCAGTGGAGGAAAGTTATGTAATGGATACTCACTAAGTGTAAAATATATTCCAGCCATACAATATGATATTTTAAACCGTGGAATTGTCTCCTGAGGTTGGAAAGACATTGCATATTGCTTGTGAAGCAGTTATTTTTTTCTGAAATTGAATGCAAAAAAGGTAAAAGGTTCTTCCTTAATTCAGCAGAATCTAAATTATTTTTGTTCATTTTACTAGAGTAGGGTAATTTGACATTTTTTCCCATTATTAACCTGGTTTCCAAATACAGTTAAAAAACAGTGTATTGAAATCCTGGCTAGCAGCTGCATTATTAGGAAGACCATTATGGAAAAACAGTTTTCAGGAAAAATTCTTTGTCTTCAGATTATGTTCATTATTGCTTTGCATGTCTTTGTGTAACTGAATGCAACTGAGGACAGATTCCAAGGGCACAGAGCGTTGTGTAGTTTAGCAGGGGAAATAAAAGCTGTTTAACATGTTCAGAAATCTGTGATTAGATAATTGAAGACTTTTGTTTTCAAAACTACCAGGTTTTGAAACTGGACTTTGTCTTTTTAAAACTACTGTACAATATTTTGGGACAGCTTCCAATACACTGGACTTCACAAATCTTTCCAAAGACATAGTATTTGGCTTACTCATTAGAGTTGTTTCCTTTATTAGCAAAGTGTAAAAGTCAAGTGTAATTCACAGGGTAACCATAGTGATAAGATTATAAATATATAGAATTCAGTGCACATTTGAAAGGGGATTTTCTACATTTTAAAGAACAAAGCATAAACTGACTCTGCTATTAAAATGAATGCATGTGGAACTACAACATATTTCAAATGAATTGAAAAAAGTTTGGACAAAGTATATGGTATGGTCTCAGATTTAGCCAAGGGAAGTTTAGATTGGATATTAGGAAAAACACTTTTCATGGGAAGGATTGTCAAGCATTGGAACAGGCTGACCAGGGAAGTGGAGGATTGCCATCCCTGAAGGTGTTCAAGAGATGTGGCATTTAGGGACATGGCTTAGTGGTGGACTTGGCAGTGCCATGTTAACAGTGGGACTCCATGGTCATTAAGATTTCTTCAGCCTAAATAATTCCCTATTTCTCTTATGAGGTGTTAGATTACTGCACTGGAAGCCTTGGAATGGGTGTTCCCATGGCATATGAAACTTGATCTTTTTTGCTTTAGGTAGAATCCAGTTTGAAATGTTTCAGTCCTGAACTAACAATATCAGTATCACCCACAGTTTTATCTCCTCCTTCCTGTCCTCAAACCACTCTTCTGTCCAGGTTCATATTTTCTAATTCCTTACATAATATTCTTGTCTACAAATCTATTTCTACTACCTACCACTGTGTGTGTTTTTGGAGAAAGTGTGGGAACAAAGGGAATCTGCTCCATGTCTGCCTCACACTGACAAAAGTAAGCACCAGAAAGGTCCATGCTTGGCTGCAGCAATGCTCCTCATGCTGGCAGGATTGCACCTGTGTGATGAGTCTCATACAGAATGTGGAGTGCAGTTGGTGTAATGGAATTTTTGATTTCTGTTCTGCAATTACTGCCTCTGCTAGGAACTCCATGACTTGTGATTCCAAAGCTTTTATTAGAATTCCAAGAGTTCTTTTCATGTTTTGAGTAGATCAAGAGGTGTATATCTGGTGCCAGACATCCTCTGCTTGCTAAACTTCAAACTCTTCTATCTTGAAAAAATATTACCATAGTACTTTCTAGGGAATTCATTGCCAGATGTTTATTTGTTAATTTGTTGGTGTTCTGGTTTTTTGTTTATTTGTTTGAACTAACTTCTTAATTCCCATTCATAAATAAAACTCAGGGAAAACAAACTAAAAATCATGACCACAAGAAGAATAAGAATAAACCTAAGGAATATGTTTGGTTGCAGAATAGCTAGATTAAATTAGTAATAATCAACTAAAATATAGTTATACTATATATATATATATATATATATATATAAAACAATAAAAATTGTTAATATCAAGCACAAGCAGTACTCTCATTAATTCTGTATTTAAGGATAACATTTTAACTGCAAAGATAGTTATATACATTGCAGAAACATTCCAAAATACTTAATATTATTTTTATGGATTCTCTAATAATTTTATTTATTACTGTAGGAAAAATAGGATTATTGTTTACTCTTTCTCTTGGAGGATGTGGTAGGTGGAAGGATGCAATCAGTTGGTAGATTTTAATGCTGATGCATTTCCCACTCTGTTTCATGTGCTTTTCTCACCTATCATGGAAAATTTAGCCTTGCTTTTGTCTGTTCTCCTTCATGAATGCAGAAGGTAAATCTTTGTTTCATTTTTAAAAAAATGTCTTTCTGCAGATTTTTCATTTTGGAAGTATTTCCTGCTTATCTAAGCTTATTTATTGATCTGATTCCTCCATTCCAATGGAGTTACTTGTTAAGATGTTACATTGATATTAGAAACTGTGATTCACTGTTTCCACTTGATAATTTTGCCAGGTGTGCTTGTTTGCTTATTTTTTTCAGCATTTCTCCTCTGGAGTTTGGCTGAAGGTTTCTGCTAGTCTTGAAATAAAGCTGTTATGAAAATCCATTATAAAAATATTATTTCTGAAGCCTAAAATCTCATCTCTTATAAGACTGCAAGATACAGTCTTTTAGAGTCTATTAGATAAAAGTCTAACAGTAGTGATCCACAAAGACACGTGTACTGTTGTCAATCCACAGTGATGGACTGCATATACACCTTGTCTGATATTATTTAAACTGGACATTCTTAAAATTATGTCACACTGGGATTATATTAAAGTTATGTGATGTTGCATGAATGAAAAAAAATCTGATTGGTAGATGTACTTTTGTTTAATATGTAGATATTTAATATGTATTTAATTATGACCAGTTTTCATGGTATATAGTGTTAGATATTGCAGTTGAAATGTTCCAGCAGTGGTATTTTTTTTTTCCTTGTCTTTTTTTTTTTTTTTTTTTAATTTTTTACCTTCAGGCTTTTACAGAGCTGAATTCCTTGGTGGCAGTGTGGAGGTGGGGTTACTGTGCACCTGGAGTTGGCAGTTTTCCCTGGCTGTACAGGGACAGGGGTCTGTGGGTTTATTGTTGCCACTACTGTGTATTGAGCACTGGGGGCTCTTAGCAGCACCTGCTTCTGTGCTGGCTGGCTCTTTGCAGCACTTTTCCTAAGGCCCTTGTGAATCCTACTGGGCAAAAAATTACACAAGACTATTGTCAGTTTGAGTCTGCCATATTGAGGGTTTGAGGTTTTAAAATTCTTTTTGTGTTTGTGCTTCATCTCTGAAATCTGCATGCCTCTCCACAGTATTGACTGCTAACAATTTCAACTCTATCAGCCTTTAAATTAACTCAGAATATGGTGCCTTTCCCCACCCTCCCTTCCCAGAGCTGAAATATCTCCAAGGTTTTTAGTGTGTTTCCTCACCATCTCAGCTGAACACAAGAGCCACGAGCTGTATAGAGTAAGAGTTGAATGCTTGTAATAAGAATGATAATTTTTAAAAAGTGCTTGATGGAACATATTTTTCCCTTGAAATATATTGACTGACACTTCTTTTTACCTTGTCTTTATTCTGTATTTTCATAGAATCATAGAATGGTTTGGGTTGGAAGGGACCTGTCCTGAGTTGTCCCAAACCAGGACAGGACCTTAAAGATCACTAATTTCTGCCCCCTGCCATGGGCAGGGACACGTTCTGCTAGACCAAGTTACTCAGAGCCCCATCCAATGTGGCCAGGGATGTCCACAACTGCTCTGGGCAATTTCAGTGTCTTACCATCCTCAGAGTAAAGATTTTCTTTCCTAATATCTAATCTAAGCGTACTAAACCTACTCTCAGTTTGGAACAATTCCCCCTTGCCTGTCACATTTTACTCACGTACATAGTCTCTCTCCAACTTCCCTGTAGGCTCTCTTCAGGTACTGTAAGTCTGCAATTAGACCACCCCAGAACTTTGTCCTTTCCAGGCTCAAAAATCCCAATTGTCTCAGTCTTTCCTCATAGGAGAGGTGCTCCATCCTTTAAACATCTTCATGTCCCTCCTCTGGACTCACTTCAAAAGGTCCCTGTCCTTCCTGTGCTGGAGCCCAGGGCTGGATGCAGCACTGCAGGTGGGGTCTCAGCAGAGCAGAGGGGCAGAATCCCCTCCCTTGCCCTGCTTTGGAGGCAGCCTTGGATAGGTTTGGTTTTCTGGGTTGTGAGTGCACAATTCTGGGTCATGTCCAACCTGTCATCCACCAGCACCTCCAAGTCCTTCTGGGCAGGGCTGCTCTCAACCTGCTCGTCTCCCAGCCTGTGTTGATGCTGGGCTTGCCCCCACTCAGATAAAGCACCTTGCATTTGGTCTAATTAAACCTCAATTTTATGTATTTCATATCCTATTTTATATGTGTTTTATATACCCTCTAAGGTATTTTAATGTTATCTGATAAAGATGAGTGACCAGGCTTTGATAAGACATGGGAAGTGCCTAGTGGAATTCTAAATAGAAATTTAGTATCTATCTATAAGTAAGAAAAAACCCCCAAAACTATAAAGGAATATGCATCAACTGGATTGAAAAATCTGTTATTGGTCACACTGCAAAAATCCCCAAACCTGTGATCATTGTTGAATTGCATTGTTTCTGTTGTATAGACCTGTTTTAGGAAACAGTGATATTATACAATAGCCTAACTTTAGTTTTCTAAATCAATGTCCATGAAATTTGCAGTTGATAACTAGTGTTTTAGAGTTGCAGCATAATAAGTTGCATGACTGGTAATATGGTAATATGAAGTATGATTTGGTTTAACAAAGTCAAAATGATGCCTCTAGAAACAAGAAGTGCAGGACTTATTTTCAGAGAACTCCTGAATTCTTGACTGAGGAAAACAGTGACTCTAGAGAGGATTTAGGGAGTCAGAAAAGAAAAAGTAACTCCTCAAGAGCAACCAGTTTGACAAATATTAGTTCAGTCTCTGGCTGTGAAATGGTGCGGGAAAGACTAAAAGTCAGCATTTAGTAGAAAGACTAAAAGACTTGTTTTAATCTGTGAAATCAATACTGAAAGTGTTCTCAGTGATTGATGTTGATAGTTTAAAAGCGTGCAGAAGAGCAGGAGAAGATGTAGAAAAATATCACATAAATTTTGCTTGAGGAAACTGCAAAAAACCCTGTTTATTTCATTGATAGCAATCCTAAGTATTACTTGGGATAAGATGCATAAATTCCTTCAGATGGGGAATAAATTTTGAGGGCTAGAAATATTCTGTTAAAATAAATGTGTTTTTGAAAACCTGAATGGATCACATGAAGTGATAAAGAAATATCTGGGGGAATTTAAGGTTCAGTAACAACCAAACAAAATATGATCCAGTAAATCCTAGGAACATGTGAAACTCTGGGGCAACATATTTTGCAGGTAGTCAGAGATATGGTGTGAGGAGTACAAGTCCATCTGTGTTGTAGTGGAGAAAGATAAGCTGGGTTAGGATTTGATAATTCCAAGGCTGAGTTGAGATTCTGTGACTCCATAGTTTTAATTTCATAAATCTCTTATTTTGGTGGAGAGTTTGATTCTTTAATTATTTAAATAATAATTATTTCCATTTTTTTCCTTTTTAAATAGTTGATGATGTTTGTTTTGGGAGGGGAGTGCTGTATAAAAGTTATAGGCCAGTTTTTTGATAGTAAGGAAAGGTCCATCACTGACAAATATCTTGTGTGATGCACTTTGGTTATGATCAAAAGGGGGGTGTACTTTAGGTATAATGATAGTAACTTCAATTAATATAATAATAATGATTGCTTTGCTGGGTGATAATGTACACATATTATCCATAGAGCCCACCCTTAAGCTCTCATACCTACGTTCCAGCCTGGCTTTGGAACATTTTTGCTTGGCTGTGGCAGCTGTGTTTTTCTGCATTTGATTATTGTTGGCAGGTTGCAGAGGCTGTTGTCTTCTCTGCCTAGACAGATCTGTACAGTTGTGTGTCATACTGGAAGCATAAAAAAGGTTCAAGATGACCTGGAAACGATTACACGTTTATGGTCCAAATTTTGTAAATGTTTCTCAGTCCAAAACAGTGATTGACTGGAAAGGAAGCTTGTGAAAAGCATGAGAACAGGGAATAGAGTGCTTTGTGAATGAAAGTGCTGAAGAACTGTATTACCATATAAATAGAGATTTTTTTTGTACCAAAGGAAGGAACATACTCCAAATCTGGAAGCCAGATAACATGGAACTAATCTAATTTATGTGTCTGTAGCTGAGTTTGTAACATGGCACTTCTTCTATATTCAAAGTGCATTTTGATATTTTAAGGTAAGATTCTTCTGACTGGTTTTAGAAATAGACTTCCAGGCAAGATAAATTGTATCTTATTGACAAGGTCTTTGTTGACTGTAATGAAATATAGCTAAAATGTAGATAACAACAATGAACACTGATGAATCCTATCCAAGATATGTACTCGGAACACCACAGGCAGTGCATTATTGCATATTTCCATCAAAAATGCATGTACTTCTGAAATAGTTGTGAGGAAATTACACCCATTCTTCCCAGCATAGCAGTGTGAAAGTTCATGCACTTGATGAATAGAGAAAAAGAAATCAAATGCATTGTATGGTTGACTGATTCATGCTGAAAAATGCTCTTTATCTTTGAACTCTCAGATTGCAGGTCAGACTGGATTGTGTAACTTTTGTTTCAGAACATTTTGTGCAGATGTGATTGGACAGATATGTGAAGAAAAAGTTCTTTCAAATAAAAGCTGAGCAGATTTCTGTAGCCATTGTCTATCCTGGTTACAATTAATGTAGGCTTGAGAAGCAGCCCCAGTCCTAATAAGTTTCACTAAGTTTTAACTTGTATTTTGGGGGGAGATAAGTTCTGATGAGTGGTTTTGACCTGTCTTCCTCAATTTTCTCCCCTTCAGAAGTATTTTGTCTAAGCTTCCTTTTTGCATTTGTTTATGTACCTTTTTACACAGATGTTGAGGTTTATTTATATACTTCAAAGAAATAATTTTACAGGAAGTACAAGTATTTTTAAGACTGCCAACATACCCAGACTAAACTAGACATCATTCTTTTCAGCTTTGTTAAAGTTGTGTGATAAAATAGTTACTTCTAAAAGCCTTTTGTTGTTTTTCACTTTTAATATAACTTGGGTATTAAAACATTAGTCTTGAAACAAGGAAAGGAATTTTTTCTTCTTTATAATAATATCAAAGTATTGAAGCATCTACATCCTTTCGGATTTTGTGGAGAATGTAACTGTCAATAAAGCTCAAAATGCAGGACTGAAGCAGTTGATAGAATATTTATTCATGAAAAGTACAAGATATAACATCAGTGGACAGGTTGTGGTAGCTTTAAAGTGTCTGTGGTAGGAGGTGAAACAGAGAACTTTAGAATTCAAGGATAGTATTTTCTGTTAATTTTGTCTCTTTCATTGAATAGAATAAAAGGATGTGAGCATCAAGTGGTCAGACCTGTATTGACCACTTGGGTTTCTTCTGCTGTTTTTATACTATTAATTTTAGCACCCTGATATGTGAGATGTAATAATTGATTTAACAATTTAGATATGTTTACTGTTATGTCAGAGAATAAATGAAACTTCTTAAGTGCTCCGTTGTGGTATGTATCCTCCTGACCCATGGAAATTCCATGGAAATTCCATGGAAATACTGTTTTGATAATGCTTCTTGTTAATGAATCAACTCATGTTTGTATTCAGAGGAGTAACTGGTAGTAGTAAAGGTATCCTTTTTGCAAATTAAAAGCACTCATATGCTGTAGCTTGATGCAGTTTCTTAGTTATTCTGTTCCTGCTTTTATACAGTTTCTGTTGGAATTTGCAAAGCCAAGCACTTATTCCAGGTTCTACAGGAGTGCTGAGTCCTGGAGCTTTGCTTGCTGTATGTATTGGTAACACATGTATATGCTCAGAATGGGACTAGATTTGCATGCTGAAATATTGCACCATTATCTCCCTCAACAGCTCTCAACCATTTAACCTCCCTTCACAGATGAATGGATGTTTAGCCAATAGAAGGGAGGTGTCATGTTGGGTACCTTGGCACAAATTTTCATCCTGTCTGTGTAAGGAAATTTGAAAGAGCTGAAGAGTTTGGCAAACAACCAGAGCTGCCAAGATCTTTGTGCTGCTTAGGACATGACTGCACCTGGCAGCTTTGAGGCACGTGGCTGAGATGTTCAGCCTGCAGGTGTGTTCTTTCCCTGCTGGGGATGTTCTGGTTTGCTGTAGAGATCTGCCTCTGGAGCAGTGCTGACCTCAGGTGTTAACCAAGGTGTGCTGCCTCTGTTGTCACATGCCCTGTCACCCTCAGAGGCTGATGCCCTAAAAGCCATCACAAGTGCCTTCCTTCCCAGCATCTCCCTCAGTGCCCAGGCAGCCACACCTCCCACCATGCCACCACCCCTCCTCACAAATGGCCATCAGAAAATTGTGCTTTCAAGCACTGTGTTTATAAACATATGTAAAGTTTTCAAATATGCATAAGGTAAGTTAGTTTTTGGTAAATAGCTGGAATTGGTAATTAATTGAGAAAAGTAGAATGAATAAAGGTGGAGCATATATTTTTGCAAGTATTAAACTAAAACCTTTTCACTGAAAGATGCAAGGAAGTGTAAACAAAGGAATATAGCTCTATTGGCATTTTATTGTACAATCCAAATTAGCATCTTCATGTCATATCCGTAGCATGCTCAAAATTTTTCTTGCAAAATTTTTTTGTTTATTTTCTCTGATTTTAGAAATAAGGCAGGTACACAGTGAAAGACGAGCAAATAGTAATTTCCAGCTTTTATCTGCCTTCATACAGTGATTGAGAATGCTACTTCTGAACACACTTTATAGAAGTATCCCATTCAGATAATATTTCTTTTTATTGGTTTTTCAATGATTAGTCTTGGCTTCAATGTCTGCCAACTAGCCTCTCTAAGAAGCCTACATGTAGGAAACATGCATTTATATATAAATGCAGGGAAATAATCAGGAAAATTAAATAATAAAATCTTATTGCAATACAAGGTGAATTGCAAAATAGATTTAGAGATATTTGTTATACATATTCAGTCTGTAATTAATCTCAGGCCTTTCTTGTACAGCTAAATATTTTTGTTGTAAGGTCTACTATATGAATAGAAACATATGTATATAATTTAAACATTGAGTTATCTTATTTTTGCTTATTTTTGCTTATTTTTCTTCCTTTAGTAATGTTTAGTGTTTTCTCCTTGTAGTTCATTCTTTTTCTAATTTTCTGCATGAGACAAGATCCTTCAGTTAATGATATGTTAACTGAATCTTAAGAAGAAACATGTCCATAGGTGCTAGTAATGAAAATAAATCTTTATCACTTTGAGTATATAGTTTGCTTGGACTACACATTAATTAAAGCAATATGTAATTCTGTAGGACTTTTGGTTTGTGGATAATAAATCCACCTCTGTATATTTTGTATTTCTCTTCTGTGTTGCAGTTATTCTTTGACTTGGTGCTTGTATATATAATTTTTTTTTCACTGACAGAATCATAGAAGTCAGGACTACAAATACATATTCCATCACTAGCAAGAAATCTCTATGGATTTTGATTTCTTTTTAGTGTTAATTTTTTTGCAGTACCTCTTACAATAAATTGTCTGATAATATGTTCCTCTTTAGCTTTTGTCTGTAATTCGAAGTGTCAGTCTGTCTTTTTAGGATTAGGACTCATCTTCCACTAACTTTCATGCCACCCTGGCAGTCTTAATAATGAAATTATAGATATTGAAATAACTATGAGAGATAAGTATGAGGACTCTTCAGGAACACATTGTACTAACATAATGCCATACATGAAGTCTCTGATACTTTTCTTACACTGTAAACTAAAAAAAAACCAAAAAACAACAAACTCTTGGTAGAATGATGGAGTTATATGAATCCATTTTAATTTAAATGTGCTCTCACATATTAATGAAAATGTTTAAAAGTTTTATAAGTAAGACATAAGTAATAATATTACAACTTATGAGTTAATAAGAGCTTCAATCACTTGATACAGTTATAATTTTGCAGTGATTTATAGCTTAGAGGTCTCACATTTTGCATAACAAAATTTGCCTAAAAATACCTTTAGTGACCTTGAGTGGAAAATTTCACAACAGTGCATTTGGATTTATTCCAAATTCTATTATTATTTTGAAAACAGTAGAAGCTATTTATACATTAATTTCTTAAACAGTAACCTATAGTTTCAAATGACTGAAGACTGAAATATTACTAATACAATTTCTCTGTGCGCGTGTTCAGCATTCTTGAGATATTTTGTTACAATAATTAGAAACCAATGGATTTACAAACAATGTATCTTTATAAATATCCTCAGTAAACATGAAGTATTGTAGTGCAAAATCGTGGGTTCTGAGCAGCAGCACTGACTGGTACAAGTCATTCTTCTTTTCTGTGAAGTGCCTTTTCTGAGCAGCTTCCAGTGCTGCTTAGCATCTCTGTCGGTGATGAGTGAGTTTGCTGATGACACTGAGCTGTGTGGTGCTGTCAGCAGGCTGGAGGGCAGGGATGCCATCCAGAGGAACTTTGGCTCGTTTGAGAAGGTGGGTCCATGTGTTAAGTTCAACATGGTTGGGACAATTTCAAGCACAAATACAAGCTGGGTGGAGAATGGATTGGGAGCAGCCCTGAGGAGAAGGACTGGGGAATGTTTGCAGGTAAGAAGCTTGACATGACCATACAGTATGTGCTTGCAGCTCAGAAAGCCAACCACATCCTGAGCTGTATCAAAAGCAGCAGGTTGAGGGAAGTGATTCTGCCTCTCTACTCTGATGATACCCCCAGACAGAGTTCAGCTGCACCCACCTGTGCAGCCCCTGACATAAGGACGTGGACCTTTTAAAATGAGTCCAGAGGAGAGTCAGGAAGATGTTCAGAGGTCTGGAGCACCTTTCCTGCAATGGAAGGTTGAAACAGTTGGGGTTTTGCAGCCTGGAGAAGGCTCTGAGGAGACTTCATAGCATATTTGGTACCTACAGGAGGCCTGCAAGAAAACCAGAGAGGGACATTTTACAAGGGCAGGTAGTCATAGAATAAGGGTGAATGGTTTTAAATAGTAAAAGGGTAGATTTAGATTAGATATTAGGAAGAAATTGTTTATTGTGATGGTGCTGAGATATTTGAATCAGTTGTCCAGAGAAGTGGTGGCTATCCTATCCCTGGAAGTGTTTAAGGCCAGGTTGGATGGGACTTTGAGCAACCTGGTCTAGTGGAAGGTATCCCTGCCCATGGCAGGTGCATTGGAACTAAATGATATTCAAGATAACTTCCAACCCAAACCATTCTGTGATTCTATGAACAAGATACAGACAAAAAAAAAAATATATATATATATATATATATAATCTTTAAGTTCTGTTTTGAGAATTGTTATTCATGTAAATATCTAAAGTTAAGTTTACTGTTGGTGCACAAATCTGTGCAAGCTCGTCCCAGAACTGTAAACACTAGTGGTCTGTAAATGCAGCAATGGAGGCTGTCTGGTCTTTAAAATATTAGCTGTAAATATATGGAAAGGCTTCCTTAGTGTAAGAGTTGTCATTTACTCTGTACTGAGAGTACAACTGGTGAATGAGTGCAGCTTTATCAAAGACATCTCAAAAGAAAGTTTCTGGTGTGGAAATACCTACGGGAGTCATTTATGAGTATTGTAAAGATGCAAATCTCTGTTCAACAAGAAGTCACTGATAAAGAACTTGAGCTAAAGAATAGAACAATCAATATTATGTAAGAAAACTGTGAAGATGCAAAGCACAGCATTTTGACAACCAGGCCAGTGCTCTGTTCTAAAATTAAGTAAATAAATGCATTAAAAAGGCAAGCTTTGGACAACCATTTTTAATATTTTTTCTCCTACAGATGTTAGAAACCTGAACTTCCACAAGACAGTTTGGATAAGCTAACTGTTGATTTTGCATAGTTTATACCTGCTGAAAATCAATGAACTACAGGTCCAAAAGTAAATTTTCCGAAAATTAGATTTCAGAAAGAAAATAGTATGTTCAGACTAATCTAGCCAGTAATTGAACAATTTTTACATTCTTTTAGTCTTCAGAGTACACTGTATAACTCAGTAAATTTTAAAATGCTGTCATGACAAGTGGGAAGTAACTAAAGTATCAACTGAAATTATCAGCCTCTTCAGTCAAAATATCTAAAAATAACCAATAATATGACCAATTTATTAGGTGTTCCACAAAAATAAGTTTAATTCAACCACTGTTTTGATTAATTTTTCCTCATTATCTTGTTCTTTTCAGATGATTTATTATTCTTGGTAAAAATAAATTCTAGGGTCTTATCACACTGAAAACACTGAGATATGATGGTAGATCAGTTCAATTTACTATTACACAGCTTTTCTGTTGGGGATTTATTTGTGCATATTTACTAGAGCTGGCTGGGTATTAGAACAAATATCTAAGCAGTCTACTTAAACATGCCATGTTCACCTCAATTTGGAGAAAATAGGTCAAATTCTGACAAATATTGTGACTTCATTAAATTAGAATTCTGTCTTTCTGCTGCCAACATATCGATGACAAATTCTACTTGAACATATTTAGGGTTCATCACCTTTTTTAATGTTGGGAGAGTGGCTTCAGCTCCAAGTTTATTGTAAAAGGTAAGAATTGTGTTTTGTGCATTTCTCTAGTTGTGTTATATTAAATGAAAAAAGGATTTTGCTCTGCTTTACTTTAGAAAATATGTTGTGAACATCAAGTTCTGTTGTTTATCACTCTAGGAGTTTAGTTTTGTCCATTGGGGTCAGATTGCTGCCAGGGTGGTGTAACCCTTCATCAATGGCATAGGAAAGGTGGAAAGATGTCCTTAGCTGGAGAGTACTGTAAAGTATTTATGTGAGTGTTGTCAAGTCCTGCTTTATAAAGCCAGGAGCAACTTCTCATACATTCAACTCTGTGTTAGTGCAGAAATGAATGGAAAGCAGAAGGTAGAAGCTAAATCAGGACAAGAATAACCCAACCAGCACATCAGTCTGAGTGATCTCAGAGGTCTTATCTTAGTTTGGCCACAATGGTCTGCTTATTTGTACAGGGGCAAACCTTTGTGGCTTCACTGTGAAGAAATGTAGTCAGCTCTAATGAAAACTATTGGTCTCAGAAATTACACAGAATGACTGAATGCTGCTATAAAAACATTTCATGTCAGAATATGAAAATATTGCTTATTTGTGCTGAAAATAACCATATTCCATATGTTTTATACACATCCCAAACAGTAGACTTACTTGTGTGTACTGAAAATAACTGCTTGACAACATATTTTGTTGATAAGTACATAGTAAACCTTGCTTCTCTTTCCCCCATGGTGTATCACAGATGGAGTAAATGGGGCTGTAACTCCCCTGGGTTCTTAAAAATGCACTGCCTTAGTTCAGATGCTGTAGCTGCATCATTGCCTTGCTGCTAAAACTGTCTGACCCAGTGTGGCTTACTGGATGCAAAGCCCTGCTAGATTAAACTGACAGCTTTGCTTAAAATCTCTTTATGGATTGTTAATCACCAAAACAGAGGCTATTCTGCAAATATTTACTGGGCTGCAAGTGTTCTTATGCCTGGATAATCTGGTGGATTTGAAAGGCAATGGTGAGCAGCTACTGTGAATTGGTGAGCAGCTATTCTGAATTAAGAACCACATAAAACACCAAAGTAGTAGCTATAACAAGAGTTTTGACTTATCCAATTAAAATTCTTGTCTTTCAACTTGGCATAAGTCTCTCCCTGGAGTTCAGGGAAAGATTTCAGGATTTATTCTTAGAATGATTATTTTTAAATGACAAGAGAGGATTGAAGTGAATAAAAGCTTTGTCTAAAAGCACTGGATGTGTTGAATTTCCCTTTTTATTTATGATGTATGTTGATACACAGAATACAGTAGGAATTCATGAAAATCTGTCTGCTTCTACATTTACCTTCCTTCTTTATCTTTACCACAAACTGATATGTAATAGGTGGATCTCCAAAATCTGTTTTAAAGATGATTTTTTTCCTCAGTTTTTTTTTCCCAGAGGAATTTTTCTCTCCTTCAGTTGTGGTTTGGTGTTTTACCACTTATAGAAGTTGATGTATTAAAATTTAAGTAACCTACTAATTCAGTTAAGTAGTTTGTTTCCTGTCAAAGGATTTGTTTTTAAAACTTGGGTCATACTCTTCCCTTGACCTGTGACAAATATATAGAGGAAATTAATGTTCCAATCTCCTTGGAAAGCACATTTAACAGGAAAGGGAGGGCTATATTTAAAATAGGAAAGGAAAGTGTTAATTTTAATAGGCTTTTGAAAAACAATTACTATACAGAATTAACATATTGTGTAAACGAAATTATGTCAAGGAAGTGTTTAAATAGAAGAAATGCAAATTATTACATGCAGTAAGATACATGTTTTGTTAATACAGCTCATAGGTTGTATAAATATGTTGTGTTATTTTGATACTTTCTGAATACAGTGCTGACTGAAATGTCTGGAAATTTTCATCTTTTTATAAAGTTTAACACGCACAAAAAAGACACTTCTTTTTTATTATTGAAATTATTTATTTCTCTAAAACATTTTTTATGTTCAAAATCCTGCATCACATCCACAGAAGTCCCAGCTTAAAACAATCTAATGGCAGAGGAGAGAAAGAGTGCAGTTGAGGGATGCTAGAAAGATGAAGGTAGCTCTTATTTCAACCATGTGGCTAAGTGCTTTTGTCTCAAAGGGATGTCAAGTGAATTCTTTAACCTATACAAATGGAGTGCTCTTACAATTTAGCTTCCCTGTGCCCTTTCAGAGTATGAAAATTTCTGAATCACTTACAAAATTTTGAAGTATTTTGATTTTCTCAGTTTTCCTTACATGTTTATCAGACTTTATGGTTAAGGTAGTGATTTGGAATCAGGCACAAAGTAAAAATATATTTTATGAAGGTGCTATTAATATAAAACTCTGTGGTAGAGGAGCAGCTCCTCTAAAGACAGGGTGCAGCCTCTCTAACACACTGCAGGTTTGGCTGTCATCTGATGGGAGTGGAAGCTTCCTGCTGCACCTTCCATTTCCATTTCCATTTCCATTTCCATTTCCATTTCCATTTCCATTTCCACTTCCCTCCCACAGAGGGATCTTTTAGCACAGCCCAGGCTTGCCTGCTGCTGAGTCCCTTTGGCTCATTCAGGGTCCAACAGATCATGGCAGCACAGCACCCCCAAAACTCTCATTGCCTTCTGCTATTTAATGGGCTGGTTAAAACTTACTGTTAGGAAGTTATTTTTGTGACTCTTCTGTTTTGGACAGCACAAGCATAGGTCTTACACTTTTCCTGTGCTGATTTCCTGATTCACAATCTGTGCCAGCTCCCACTAATATCAGGACTGGGACCATTCCAGTAATTGTTTAGGATGGAGAGCATAGGAGGAGTCCTTGACTAAGCTCATTTTCAGCAGATTAACCTTTTATCTGCTGGTCTGCCATCTAATTGCATTTTTTTTTACATGACCTGTAGTTATGGTGACTCTACTATAACTATGAAATTTATATGTTACAAAATTACTTTGATCTTTACTAAATAACTAAGAGGCAGTGTGATGGAGGCAGACATACTCCTGGAAACTGGAGCTTCCAGATTTCTGTTGCTACCAATCTCTCCTGTTTGGGATTTGTAGTTGGAGAGCTTTAGTTCTGATAAACTGTCAGTCTGATCAGCAACATGCTGGAAAAAATTTATTTTACTTTTCTTTTTAACCTTTGTTAATGGACTGTCAGGTATAGTTGAGTTAATAGCTAAAGGACTTGTAACTGTTACCTTCAGTAATACTTAGTGTTACTTGTTTTATTACCACTGTCAACAGAGTGGATGAATGCTAGATAAGCACCTGTTTGAAGTGAGAGTGGTTCCACAAAGATGTTCAATTTGCCTTAAAATGTGCTTCTTAATGTAGTGAAACAGTTTTTTTAAATTAAAGGCACATCTGAAATGTGAATTTCACAAAACTCAAGATTTTTTTAAATGATTTCAAAATTTTAATTTATACTTTAATTTTTATGAATTTAGTGATTTAAATATGTTTCTTTTTGAGCTTAAAATTATGGATTTGTATGATAATGATAAGCATTAATTAGCTGCAAGTTACAGTTCTGGTACTGTGGTTCACATATTCTAATTTGCTCCAGTATGAATTTATGTGTCTATTAATGTTGTAATTTAGAAATGGTGTTCCCACTGAAATATCTCAAACCACATGCAGCTTTTAAAAAAGTTTACTGCTAAGATAAGATCACTATTTGGAAAAACAAAGACAAAAATAATATAACAGTGCATTGTGTCAAACATGTGATCTTAAACTTCAGTTGTTTCACTTAGCATTTCATCCCTAAGTGGAAATTACTTTAGGCCCATTACTATAATAGGTTGTATCATTCATCAATCAGCCACTTGTAACATTGTTTTTTTTTCAGGTAACTACAAAAATAAATACCTATTTACCTTTTTTTTATTCTCTTTTCTCTTTTGTGTGTTTGGTGTTGTTTTGTTGTTGTTGTTTTGCTTTGTTTTGTTTTAGTGTGAGTTAATTGTTTCAAATATGGAAAAAAAAAAAATCATGGGCAGTTTCAAATGGGTAGGAGAGCAATAGATTGGCCTGAACCTGGAGAGTGGGAAAGTGAACAATGGAGGCATGTTTTCATTAGATTAGAAATATTATTCTTTGGAACTCAAGGTGCAAATTATCCTATGCCATAATGTTCTTTTCAAACACACAAGATAAAATTTGCATATCTAAATTGGATCAGCTTGAATGGGTTTCCCTGCTGTCTCATCCCCTCAGCTACAGTCTTTCTGAAACGGCCTGCAGGTGGATCCAAATAGTAATTTTTAAGTCTATTTTTAAAAACATCTTTGAAATATTTTATTTTCTTTTAGTTTTCTATTGATTTCTTGCACTGAACATCAGCAAAATTTCTCCTATGTCTCATCTGAGTATAATCTACGTAATAATTAGAGGTTTAAATTTAAATGTGCTTACACTGGTTTTAAGAATAACAATTTAAACTGGATCAATAAAATCACAATTGTTTCATATTGTTAAAATAATAACTTTCCCTTTCTCTTCCCTCACCCACTTTCCTTTCATCTTAGGAGTAGTGTAATATTTTATTAGCAATGTGACAAATTTTTCCATCCACGGGAAGACCCTGCAAACAATCTTGTTCTACAATGCTGGGCTTTTCTTCTGTTTTGTAGAGGTAGACTCATTGATACTGTACTGATTAAGATTTCTGTTCTCCTTTTCCATAAACTCTCACAACTTTGATAATATTTTGTTACATTAATCAGGATGGAAGTGTATATATTATTTTCACCTCTACTAAAATTCTCAATAGATTTTTATCAAGCATGAGGGAGATCTCATCATGGTCTGCAGCATCCTTATGAGGGAAAGTGGAGGGGCAGGCACTGATCTCTCTGGTGACAAGACCCAAGGGAATAGCAGGATGCTGTGAAAGGGAGTTCTTAAGCTGGATATTAGAAAAAGGTTCTTATCTGAGAGGGGTGAGCACCGGATCAGGCTCCCCAGGAAAGTGATCACAGTACCAAGTCTGGCAGAGTCCAAGAAGCTTTTGAATGCTCTTACGAACGTGGTGTAATTTTTGGACCAGGAGTTGGACTCAGTGCTCCTTGTGAGTTCCTTCAAACTCTGAATATTCTATGATTCTAGAATTCTAATTAATTTCATCCAGCTGCTCAACTAATTTTTTGTTCATTTAGTAGTGTGATGACTTCTGACATATCAAGGAGAAACAGCAAAATAAATAATTTAACTTCTGTGGACAACAGGGCTACAGCTCAAAGAAGAATAGAAAGTTTTAAGGATAATATTTTTACAGTGTGTCTCTGATGTATGTAAAAAAAAAAAATGTAGCATAGTCTTAGCCTTTTATGTTTTCTGTACCAAGGAATGGATGACCTAAAGCTTATGCCCATTCATCTGTGTTTTACTAGCTGTGCATGTATATTAACTGCCAAATGTTGGTGTAAGAGTAAGGAGTATGCTGTCAAGATAGTCCTCGGGCTCTGTCAAATGAACAAACAGAAGCAGGAAAAGGTTTGATGTCAACAGAGCTTCTCCAAAGCCTCTGTCCAAGGTGCTGAGGGTTAGTGTTCATCTCAGCATTGTGGGACAGTACCTTCTGTGCTGGGGGACTGGCTCAGGTGGGTGAGCTGTGCTTACTTGCCACCACTGTGCTTCCTCAAGGTTATATTCTGGGTGGGTTTGGGGTTTAGAGGCTTTTGGTTTAGGTTTGGGTTGAGTTTTGAAGCATTGTTTCTATCTTTGTTACTGTTAGGTTTTTTATGTTTTGGTTTTGTTTCTAAGCTTCTTACTTGATCTAAGTAGAATGTCAGAGTGTTAGAAAAAAATCAGAGTTGGTTTAGTGGTTTTATGTACAGGTGGCTAAATCTCAACATCATCAACTCTATCAGTTTATCTATTGGCCCTAGTTCACTTTGGTGTTTCTGTACATAGGAGGTCTGAAGACTCTATTCAGTTCTATAAGTAGTTCTCACTTATGTATTGTAGGAGTTTGTTCCTCTTGTTCTTGCTCAAGTAATTTGAAACTTTGTGGGAATAGGTTAGGATTGGTGCTGTATCCCATGATAATGATACTTGTATATTAGTCAGAGAAAAATCCCACCCTAATTACTACTTCTGGATGCAGCATTAGCATTGCTTTTTTTTTTTTTTTTTTTTCTTTGAAGATCACAGTAGCTGCCTTCTCCCATCTGAGTGGTATTCAAGTGTGATTGGTGTGATTGGCCTAAACACCAATGTTTATGTCTAACTCATGGAGCCTACACTGTTATACCAGCACAGTAAGAGATTAATGATACTACTTCTGTAAAAATACCAAGAGATTGATGATACTGCTTCTGCAGAAACACCTTGGATATCATTGGTGTGGGAAATAAGAAATTGGAGGTATTCCAGTGGCTGTTCTTGGACTGTAGGATTAGTTACCTTGCTTTAGGCTTTTTAAGAAATACAATAAGGTCTAAATGTTGCTTCTGGCACGGAGAACAAAAAATATGAGCGTTTGGGGAGAAAATTCTGACTGTGTTGTGATGGGAGAGGAGGAGTTGAACTCCAGACTATAGTTCAGAGAACAGATTGAGTAGAACAATATTTTCGAATATTTTAAGTGTTTTAACTTAATTTATATACCCATATATGTTAACATAATATGTTCACCATATATAGGTGTGGTGTTTGGCTTTCTATGGGAAGTCTTAGGCAATATGCCACCATAGTTTAACAATCTGTAAGGAAATTGTAATGAATTGGTAAATTGTAATGGATTTCCTTGCTCTTGTCTCTCTGGTTAATCCTTAGTCTTTTAAATTGCATTTACTGTTTATAATCCAATGTGTTTCAGTAGAGAAGACATAACGCTTGTGCTAAGTGTCATTTATCATCTTTTAGTTCTTAGTGTTTGTCAGCAGATAGAACATGGATTATAAGTTCATTAGGGAAAATCAGGGCACAGAAAAGTTAATTAATAATGAAAGAGTTGTTTCTGTGTAAGACAAGAAATACCTTCAAAATTTTCCAAAAATCTTTTTTAAAAAATGGAGTGTGTTCTTTGCAAAGAAATCATTTGTTCTGCCATAGTGAAGCTAATTATTCTCAGCACACACTAGCTATGTCAAATTGCAAAACGAACATCAGACTCTGTATGCTGTAGGAATTAAAACACCATCAGTTGAGTTAATGAAGAGCATACAATGAATATGATCTCATTTTTGCAATGCAGTTTAAGTGAAAGCCTTTTAAAGAATTGTTGCAAAAATCATAATTTAGGGGGGAAAAGAAACAATAAAGCAAATGTTTGCTATCTGTTTTAATTACTTTCTGCTTAGAGGTATGCATTAGGTTTATTTATTGTTTGATTTCAAATTATTTCTCTTAAATGGTTTAAGAATACAGTGGCTAATGATCCATTTTGAAATCAAATGAATAGTCTTCTGTATTCCATTATACAAAGCCAAAAAAACTCATTTTTGATTGTTTCCTTGTCATATCATGTGAAGATCTCTACTTGAAATTATAATTAGCATAAGCATGGGAACCTGAAACAGAGTATGAAACACAGAAGAGAAAGGGAATCAGTGTAATTTTTTTTAAATGGGAAAAAGTGAGCGTAGATTTCTAAATTATGTACCAACCGTGAATGTAGTGAAAATACCATCCCCTATTTATGTTTCAATTATTTTTCTTTCTGTAGAATTCCTTACAAAAACAACACTATGAAAATCTCCCTGTAATAGATGTTCTTGAAAACTTTGAATATTTGGTGGAAAGAAGATAATTTGTCCTGACCAAAGATGATAGCAATTTTCATCTTGCATAAATATAAGAGAGATTGGAAGATTTTATTTCCTCCTCTCTGCCAAAGATTCAAAGTGTGTGGTTCCTTCCTGTGTCAAAATTATGTATGTGCTTAGAAAAGTTAGGATATGAAGTCAGAAGCCTGAACTCTTAACAGAAGCAGGAAACCTTTATTCCACTTCACCAATCCCTTCAGATATGAAAATTAAGTATTGGGAGTTTAGAGGGAGTCCTGTCAAACTGCCTACCTGCAAATCAAGAATACTTTTTCTCAGAGATCACTGCAATCAAATAACTCAATGTAGTTAAGATTTCTATTTTAAAAAAATCTTGATTCACAAGGTTGGAAATCAAGCAATTTTTTGACTGCCAGTAAACCAGTTATTGACAGAGTGGGGATTTGGTGTAGGCATATGCATATTTAAAGTGTTTGACATAATGGAGTTCTTTCCTGAATCTTGCCAGTATATTACTTTGCTATGGCAACCCTGTAGCTTTACAGGAGATGAATTTATTGAATTGCACCCCCCTTAAGCCTTAGTGAGGTACAATGTGTCCGGTATTCAGCGACTTTCAATATTGAACATGTATTCAAAGACACCATAAGATATTTAACTTCCTTTAGATAAGACTATGTGCAATAATCAGATTTGGGCAAACTTCTACATATGTTATGGTATTGCTTGTATGGTTTTACTCTGCAGAAACTAGAAAGGACTAAAATGATCTGAGGATTTAACATTCCATTATCCTCCAAGGTTTCCAAATCAGATTGCTTTTAATGGTTTTCTAACAGCTTTTGGAGGAATCAGAATATATTTTTTATTTTCTTCATATTTCTTCACATGAAAGTCGGAATTATTTGTTTTGGAGTTGATAAAGAAAAATATTAAATAGTAATATACTAGAAATAGCTTTTGTACATATTAAAGGATTGAAAATACTTCTAAGTTAATCTGTCTGATGGAGACATTAATATTTGAGCATATGTAGAAGTATCTGCAGGAAGTGGGTGGAGGTGGACCTGGTAGTGAAAGTATTTTTGCAACATATTGCAAAAATTGCTATTTTCCTTTCACTGTGTGGGATGTCTCAGAAAAGTTACTTTGTACTTAGGCACTGATAATATCAGCCGGACAGCTGAAGTTGTGTGTTGTATCTGTATTTGTATATGGGGGCTAAGAGAATTTAAGCTGACATAAATTGTGTTAGTATCTAGCAAACATATTAATTTTAACATGTGTATTTAAAGAATTATTATGAAAGCATAGCTTTTTTCCCCCTATTGATACATCTGTTTTTATGTGAAATTTGACTTTTGCTTTATACATGTGTTTTTTGTTGGTGGTTTTTTTTTTTTGTTTGTTTTTTTGGGGTTTTTTTTTTTTGGTTTTTTTTTTTTTTTTTTTTCTCTTTTGCTGTAAATCTATTTACCTGCACTCAGGTTGCTCTTTTACCTGAAATCAGCGTCATTCAAACATTGCCATTGTGGTTTCAAAGTCCTGGTTCAAATTTTTAATGCTCTCCACCCTACTTTATCTGTGTAAATTAAATTTCCTTGTCCCAGGAAAATCATGCTCTACTCATCTAACTGGATAGTAAGAGCTGAACTGCATGCTGATCTAGAGACAACTGCTTTGCAGGTTTCTATAATATTTCAATAATAGTTCAATCACTGAGAATCTCCTCCACATCATTTCTTCCTTCAGTGGGCAGTATATCAAATGAAGCTGTCTTCTGTTCTTCAGAGAGTGTATGGATGCCACTGTCAATTAT
Source organism: Muscicapa striata striata (assembly GCA_030060385.1). Taxonomy (NCBI): domain Eukaryota; kingdom Metazoa; phylum Chordata; class Aves; order Passeriformes; family Muscicapidae; genus Muscicapa; species Muscicapa striata. The sequence goes on along the minus strand of JAREIS010000097.1, from coordinate 4,441,064 downwards.
TTAGACCAAGGTTAGTTCTGAGTTTCATGGGAAAAACCTGTGGAAGTACCAGAGCTCACACTAACAGTTAATTGGAAAACATTTAATCCTATTTTCAGATACATAAGTGTAATAATGATTGGAGAAAACTTGCTATATTGTCTTTTGTCATCACAGGGAAAAGCAATGGTGCCAATTTTATGAATGTTTTCTCCATCCTGAAAGTGTCACATCACCTTAAGCTTGGTTTGATCCCTTTTAATGAGGCTTTAGTTGTAATGCTAATGCTGATAATTTCTGATACATTTTTCAGCAGCACACAGAATGTATTAAATGCACATGATGTATATGCAGAAAATTCAATTATATGTGGTTGTGATAGCAGATATCTTGGTGCACTTGCTTTATTTTACCATAGAAGTATTGGTGCAATGAAATGGAGGCAAGGATGGTGTTCAGCAGCAGAGGAGGAAGAAAAGGCAGCTCTTAGGAGAATGGGAGGTTTTGTTAACACAGCTCAGCATTTTGCAGTCTGTGTATCCTGAAATGATAACCTGCTTTGATTAGTATACATTTAGAGTTTGCTAGCTTTCTGGTCTTCCTTATTTAGATTTACTTTTTGCACTGTAGTTTGCTCCAGAGTTGACTTTGGTGAGTGACCTATAATGTTCAATAATAAGATTGATCAGTAGGAGCAGAGTCACCTTATATCTCCCAGTTAAAGCAATTACCATATAATGGAAGTATGACAGATGGAACACTGAAGTTTTAGATAGTATTACAGAGGGAAAGCTTTACTTTGAGATATTATATTTAGGGCTGTTAACTTTAATTATGACCTACAATTCTGCAAAGTATTATTATTAATGATAAAATGGGGCTCTGTCTTAGGGTTTATTTAGCAAATCCCAATTAAACCTTATTTATTAGTTTAGAACGGTTTAAGTCTCACCTCAACTCACCCTGAACCTTAAAGGTGTGAGATACATTAATCAATTTACTGAATTTGTCCTCTTGTTCATTGATCTGCTGAAGCCAGAACAAAACACACAGATGTACTTTTGCCCAGCTGAATTAGGACTCTTAACAAGTTAGCAAGTTATTAAAAGCTATTTCCACCTATATTGTGTTTGTCACTGCTACTGAGTCTGTGCATTTCTGGAAACCACTGAATGTATTGGTTAAGTTAAAAATAGCTGCACCAATGAAACAACTCACTAAAGAAATCAGCCCTGTTTAGTTTTCTTATTAATTAGTATTACCTAACTAATTTGAGAATTGATAACGTTTGAGTGATTTATGACCTGAAAAAGAAGACCAACATTTCCCTCCTAGAAAATGGAAATTGGCTTGTCAGACATTTAGGTGAAGAATGATCAATCAATAGGATTTTAATAAGGAAAAGGTTTAAAATTGACTGAAGGTGGCTTTTGTTTAAGGTGATTTGGTATGTGCATATTACTAAGCTCTCCCTGGAGACAATTTTCAAAGTCAATAATGGGCACTGATTTTCTTTGTTTATTTCATTGTCTTTTTGTTCTCCTTGCCAGGGATTTCAGTACTTACCTCTCCATTGTGTCTTTGAAATGTCCCTGACTGCTCTTCACATCCTGTGAATAATTTTACTTATTTGCATTAAAGCTATGAGTTTTAACCACAATTTTTCTCCAGTGAGCCTGTTGTCTAGATAAACATGTATTTCATGCTAGACATAGGGGCTAGCTGTTCCCATTGATTTTAAGAAAACAAATTTCAAAAGTGCATGCATGCATTGGAGGAATACAGTTGACTTGGAATGATCATTGAAATCCTGTATTTTGGTTACATCTTGGAAAATCTAGTATAATGGGCTTGGAGTTAAAAACTAAATGGCACTTATGGTCAATGGGGTTGGTTTGTTTTCTCCATTAGTGAAGTCCCTATTGGGTTTTCTGAATCTGATGTAACTAAAATTAGATTAAAAAAGGCTCAATTCTGTGTGCAGTCTTACTCACATACCTATACAATCTGTAAATCCATGACTAATGCATTTAAAGAATAAACAGTATATAGCACACCCACACAAATTCTAGTTGTCGCTACTTCCTTGCAGGTTTTTATCCTCCAGTTAGGTTTCTTATACTGATTTCATCCTGCTTTCTTGGCTCTTCCTGTCACTGTTTTCCAAATTTTGTACCCTTAGATAGGTGACTTAGAGGTCACCATTATGTTCCACTTTTGTAGCCAATCTTATTTTGTCCCCTCAGCACTCTGTAAAGCAAGTGCATACTGGTATCACAATTACAGAGGAGGTTCTGGTTTGTGCAGACTTTGGAGATTGTGATGGGAAGAGCACACTGATCATTCCCAGCACAAAAAAAGTTTTTTCCTCAAATCAGGGGTTGCCAAAAGCTTTTAAGTGAAAAAATCACCATTTTCCTCATGCTTTTTTTTTTTTTTTTTTTTTTTTTTGCCCTTTTTTATGAAGGCAGAAAAAGTCATAGAGCCAGTTTTGGTCTTCTCAGCCAGTTCTAATCTTTGGATGGGATCTTCTTCACATGGTTGGCATTGAAGCCAATGTAATCTGGGCAGAAGGGACAATGTTTATACACAGTTTAAATCCAGAAAATAAAGTTAGGTAGTTTAATCTGACCTCCTTCAGTTCTTGGACCATTGTATTTCACAGTGATATTGATCTGTTTAGCCCAGTAGCCTTTGATTTCATTACCAAATCAAAACTAACATTTTTCTTTAAAATGAAGATGGTAAATACAGTTTTTCATCATGTATCTTGATACAAAGCTGGGTGCTTTCATTGATAAATTACTGATTTCTTAATTTAATTCCTCTAGCTTGATATCCCAGCAAGCAGTTCTAGACATGTTTCCTGTCTGTACCTCAGTGTGCTCTCCTTACAAAGAACACTCACTTTCTATGAATATTTAATACCAAGGATATCGACTTTGTTGCCTACAGCTTTTTGGGGTTTTTTCAATTGAAGAACCCACCCTATACCAATGAAAGAACGATTAGGAAAATGTCTAGATATTAAATAAATATAAAAAAATCACCACCCTTCTCTCTCCAGTATAATGAAACAATAAAAAGAAAACATTAAAAAAAGATAAATCAGACCAAGAATTGCTGTCTTTAATAAAAGCAAAGTATTTATAAAACCACAACTAGATTATGAGATGTTTCTAATACTTCATGTAAGTAGAATCTTCATTATTTTTTCGAAAATAACTTTTTTTTGTAGCAATTTTTCTGTAGCAATCGGAAACACTGAAGAGTTTGAGTGTAAATTATTAATATACTTCAGCCACTTTGTAAATGTAATGCTTTCTTACTTCTGTGCAGCTTACCCATATAACTCTTAAAGCTTATTATTTGTTCTCCAAATCCATGATCTAACAGAATGAAACAAATTTAACAGATAGGCATCATGATACCTCTAATGTTTGCAGAAACAGTTATTCTGGGAAAACCATTAATAATTGTATGGTTTGATGACTTGTATGAAAGATGCTGGGTTGGTTTTGTTTGTTTGCTTTAAAAATTACAAATTTACAAAGAGGATGTGGCATAAAAACTTTGAAAGGGTGAAATCAAGGCCTCTCACCTGCTGTGAAAAAAAAGAGGAAGCCCTAATAGTGTGTTATGACATGGTCGAGTGTGACACCTAGAGGCCATATGTTTAGGATTCCTAAAGAATAACTTCAGCTGCAAGTTTTGCACAGCACTGGTAATTTTGGACTTAAAGACTGGAGCAGCCATATTTTGAAAAACAAACCTTTTTTTCAGATTTTTCATGTTTAGTCTATTTTTGTGGGCTCTCTGACTAAGGTCTCTAGCATTGATATGAAGAAAAATAAGAAACTGTTTCTGAATCTGGTAAAGAGTTCTTAATGCTGTGCAGCAAAGAGTAGAAGAGCCTTGTGCAGCTTATTCCATCCTGAAGTACTCAATATCTAAGAAAATTCTTGCAGGTCCCATCTGAAGAGAATTAGTATGATACACTTGCAACCTTAGTAGAATATCTTCATGAAAGTCAGGCTCTCATAAAATGCAGAACAAGAATTTTTGGTCCATGAGTTTGTCAGGGAATGAAGAGAACAAAAGCTTCTTTTAACTGTTGTGTGAATTACTTAGATCATGGATATTACAAGGAAACATACATGTAAGGGAACATACTTCACCTTCTTAAATTCTCTAGAAGTTAGGGGGGCAACCATATCACTACATCCCATGAAACGGGTATATCCAAGGGCATCCTACTCCATATGGCAACAGAACTGGATCAGCATGTTACAAATTTTGGATTCTTTTCAGAAATATTTGGTACTCCGTTATCCAGTGGGCATTGGCTACAGTAAACTCTTCATAACCATAGAGCTAAATGAATAGGAGATAGGTGCCTTAGTTGTTTTTGGCAATATTTGTTATTTTTATACCTAGGAGAGAGGGAAAAGGCTTGGAGATCAATCAAAACTAGCACAGTTCAGATGAAGAGGACTTTGACTTTTCTACACAAGAAAAAATTCCATTTTTCCCTCTTTAGAATTTGGGCTATTCTAGTAATCATTCTGGAGGTTTAGTCTAATACCGAAGCAGCAGAGATTGTTTAGTGATGTACAGTTAGAGTTTGTGAAACATCTTCTATAGATCTACAAAAATTGACTGAAACTTCTCTAAAGGTTTCTGGCTTGACCAGCCTGAAATTGAAGGCAGATGGAAGTGATGCTGAGCACTGCTCTTTGTTGTGTATTGCTTACTCTAGCAACAAATGTGCCTTATATATTTAGTAGTCTTTGCATGCTCTTTGGCCTTACTATATGTAGAAATACAACATCATCAGGATTTAAAGGAATATGATCCTGAAGTTTTTATTCATGGCTTTTCATAAAGAGAAGGGTGTTAGCATGGGAGTGCCTGGCAGCAAAGGAATACTGCCAGCTTGATTCTATATTGAAATACATATCTTGTAATTTCACTCTCCAAAAAATAAAAGGTATTTCATGCTTACTTTGTCATCCTCTAACTCTTTAATGCTAGGAAATGTGAGGAAAGTTATTCCAATATTTCCTGACTATAACACTTTGTCATTTTCATAAAGGTCTTTGAGGTTAGTCATACTTTTTGCATAAAAATTAAAAGGTGCTATGTTGCCAATGATTTGTGTGGTATTTAAAGACTTCTTGTAGCTGTTGTGCCTCAAATAAAATAATAGGATTATTTAGTTTGGAAAAGATCTATAAGATCATGGAGTTCAGTCACTGACCTATCTCTGCCAAGTCCACCACTAAAGCATATCCCCAGATGCCACCTCTACATCTAAATAAATAATTGTATCTTTTTGATTGAGGCTCTCTAAGGGACAACAATGACATTATTAAGTTTGTGATATGAATGCTAATGTCAACTGTAGTTTATTTCTATGCTTTGTCTAGAGGCTTCTTCTCAGAAATACTTAATCAGTTTTGGGAATGTCTAAGCCATAAACAACTGATAAATTATGATTGTTAAGCATACATTAGAAGATTGCCAGTGGGCTGGAAACAGTGGTTGTGTTGTTAACTGGAGGGAGGTCCCATGTTTACTGTGGCAAATAGGAGAGGGTAATAGGGCATCAGATAGACTGGGGTGGAAATGGCTAACAACAGCATTCCCAGGAAGGCATGCTGGCAGCAAAGGGAACTTAAAATCCCTAATAATAATAATAATAGGATAAATTCCCTCTTATTTGAGAAGTCTAGCTCCTGCAGTCAGGTTGGTGAGGTTGGTGTTGGTGTTTGTGTCTTCAGGCACCAGCCTGGTCTTTGGCCTGGGGAACCACTCGCCTTTCCCTGTCCTGAGTGATAGGTGAATGCATGCACAGCATCAGTGTCTGAGTGTGTCCCAAAACCAGCTCTTCAGAATTCCTTTTTTTTTGTTTTCCAGACACACAAATACTTTTGTGCAATAAATATTCCTTCCATTTTGTCTCTGTGACCTATTTCTGAATGGTTTTACTTCATTATATCTTCTGACAAAAAAATAAAAAGTGGAATTATTCTTTTGTAGTTGATTGATTTGCAAAAAAAAAAAGGTGAAACCATTAAAAAGTAGTGTGAATATATTTTACTTTGATAATCTATATTTTAGTGGTTTTGAAGTATGCAGTCCTATAGTTACATAAGTATAAGAAAATATTTGAGTATTTGTGTACGTGTGCTTACCCTCTCTCATGATGCTGCTTTGTTCTGCTGTCAAAACCCACTTTGATTCATTGTGCCAACTACATGGATGATCTGTTCCCTGATGATGTTTCCAGATGATCTGAGTCACGTACAAAATATTCTCAGAGGCTTTCTTTATACATACATTAACAATTCTAGGTAGTATCCATTGTGTTTAATAACTCTGAGAAGGGTGCCTTATTCCTTAGTCTCTCTATAAACTTGAGTCTTCCTCTGGTGCATAGCTCTGGCTAAAAAGCCAACATTTTACTCTTAATTTTTCAAAGGAATATATAACCTAAATATGTTTTAAGTATACAAGTCAATGCAGCTATTGTCAGAGATTTCCTGAGGTTCTTAAAACTTCTTTAAGCCTTTATATTCTTAATCCCATTTTTTCATAAATTATGAAGTTGGTATTAATTTTATTATGTTGAATATTTTCAAGTCCTGCTACACAGCCTGATAAATAATGTGTGTGTGATTAACTTAACCGCAGATGTGGCTTTAAAATTGATGTAAATCAATGAACTCAGAAAAAATTTTGGTTTAAATCAATGTTCTCTCTAGTTCAAAGCAAAGGCTGAAGGGAAAACCATGCTTTCTAAAGTGAATACAGCATGATGTAGAAGTGAATAAAATGTATCTCCTGAAGTGCTTTTAGCTGAGGGTACAAGTTCTGGATCAGGACAATATAAATTTGTTAAGATCATGGCTTTCTATGTATCCCTTATCAACCTATAATCTCTTGATTGTTGCCTGTTTTTCAACAGCTGAGGAACAGTAATCCACACTTGCTTATCTCTCTTAATCACAGCCTCATGGTGCTATAGCTCCCTGAGCCTTTAATTCCCTCTTAGAGGCGTAACAGAGTGGAAAGTAAACAAAGACGAATTTGCAACCTTCAACATTGCTAATTTGCTCTGATGTCAGAATATTTAAACAGGCAAGGACTTGGGAATTATTTGATCACAACTGATTTTAATCTAATGCATGTGAAAAGGCTGAGTCTGGGAAGGTTGTGCAAAATGACAGGCATCCCAAGAGAGGTTGACTGAAGGTTTCTTCTTTAAGCAACAATAGCTCCATTATTTTTCAACTCTGGGTCCTGTGCTCTTACTGTGTATTTTTGTTTGCATTTTTAATGTAACTTTCTAAATATTATATTGGTTTTCTTGAAAATTCCTCATTTGCTTCCCAGTTTATAGGTGTCAGAAGCCCAGTCTTTAGGCTTGTTATAGTGTCTGTTCACTGAGTAGTGGGTGGGAGAGATAAAGATCCCTATTTAAAAAGCTTTGTCTCTCTCCACGTTTTTGTACCATCTTGACAGCCTAATGTATCCTGCATACTTTCATATGTAAAATGATTGATAACTTGATCTTCAAATTATTTTAAATTACACAGTTGACGTTTATGCATGTATATATGTGTGCATACTTGCTGGACAAGAAAGGATGTTATCTTGTGTTATATATTATGTGCACACTTCACCTACCACAGAGGTGATGGGCTTACACATACATACACATTATTATACACACATACTCATCTGTCCTCATAGCAGATAGCTATATGCCATTACCTAAAACAGATTTGATGAATATGTGCAAGGCAAGGTAGTGTTTTTAATTTTCTTTTTTTATTTTTTCTACATTTTCTTCAATTTCCCTTCATAAGGTCTTGATTGTCTGTTTAATGCATGTGAAATCACTTATTGTTTTGTTGTTTACAAAATGGTTAATGCAGCGTACACAGTATTATCAGGACAAGTGTCTGATGCTCTCTTAATTGTTATATATCGTTCTGTTTATATCTGTTCTGGTTGAACGACCTGTGTTTCTGAGGCACGTCTGATGATGATTTCTTCTTTTCTTCTTAGCATGTATCATTTGGGATATTCCAGGGAGAGACGTGTCTGGGAAGCCAGCCTCTTGCAGCCACTCTCTGCACTGAGATTACAGCGCTGGGCTATTTGTGTTTCTCCTCATCCCTGTTTCTCTGTCTCTCGCTCTCTCCAGCTGGTGTAAATGACTGCTGCTGCCTCCCAGAGCAAGATAACCTGCTCAGTCAGCTGGAGCCCCCTGCGGACAGCTGTCTGGCTTTGAGCTGATGGAACACAGCTCTCGGCGCTGAATGGGAGAGCGCGGAGCAGCGCCCGAGCCACACGCGGAGCTGCAGCAGCAGCAGCAGCAGCAGGCACAGCGAGCGAGGCTCTATTGTTCCCGGTGTTAACCAGCTTCTCCTGCTCCACTGCCATGCCCGACAGCGGCAGAGAGCTCTCCAGCCCCTTCCTCCCCGCCGAGAAGCTGTGAGGAGGGGAGGCTCGCTGCGGGAAGGTTCGGCTGGAGGGATGGGGCCGATCCCGGGGAGCGCTCCCGGGTGCCCCGCTCCGGGGGACACTGCCCTGCCCGCCCGGGGCCGCCGGGCGCTGCCGCTGCTGCTGCTGCTGCTGCTGCTGGCGGCCCGGGACGCCCGAGCGCAAAGTGAATCCCAAACTTCGTCCGTCTATTTGTGGAAGACTGGTAAGTCAGGATGCTGTGATAGCGCGGCTGCAGTGCGTTGAGTTTTTGTTGCGAGTAACAACCTTCCTGTGTGCTTTGTGTGTGTGGAGGGAGAAAGTTAATCTAAATAACTAATGTTTGCTGGCAGGATTATAGGGGGAAAATAGGTCATCTTACAGGATTCCACTATCCAGGCAAATATAGCAATTAAAAAAACTCTGCATTTGTGAGTCTGTGGCTCTGTTATTGGGATCTCTTTTATATTTTCTGTGTCTTTTGAGGTTTATAATTTTGTTTAGCAGCTCTGTGTTGTACATGAAGGTCAGAGCATTAGTGCCTATCCACAATGAGAAGGAACAATTATTACAATTGGAGTTAGTGTCATTAAAAGTGCTCTAAGCATATTGAATTTTCACAAAGAAAGATGTGATTCAGCACATCCAATCTTTGTGTCCTGTGCTGACATGTAATATATTCAGTGTGGTAATTGATGGGGAGTTGGGTTTGTTAAATTTAGGTTTATTCCACGGTATATAGGACACGTGAAAGCTAATGATGGATTAGGTGAAATAATCCAAGTGATGCCAGACCTCATAACCAAAGAGCCAAAGGCAAATAGGCTGTGTGGATTCAGCACCACAGTAGATGGATAATTTCCCCTACTTTGATCCTAATGAGTTACGTGTCTGTTTTAAAGATTGCATAGTCATAACAGTGTTTCAACCTTAACTCTGCATTAAAAATCAGTGGGGAATTTTCCTGTGTCTATTAATACATTGCATTAATTCAGGACTTAAGCAGTGATGAATATGTGCATTTTAGTTGCCTTGATACAGTTTTAGTTCCTATGTAAGTAGAATCAAATTGTTGTTTAAGAAATTTAAAAATTTCTGCCTGGGAAATATTTCACATTGGCTTTGGCAGCTAGCTTCCTTTCCTCTATGTTACGAGGAATAAAACAATCCAAAAAGTAGTAGATTTGCTTAAAAAGTGATTTTTCATTAAGGATTAAACAATAATAAAAGAGATTGAAAATCAGTCATTTGTCTGAAAAACAACTTTGAGAAGACAGTCTCTTTCCTGGATGGAGGGACACAGCCTTCTGCCACAGAGGCAGATCAATTTACAATTACAGTGATATCCTGAATTTTTTAAGAGGCTCCATCTATCCAGCAGCTCAGAGAAGAGATTAAAAGGAAATTAATTTAAACAAGAAGACAAGATTTCCAATAACACTAGAAAGAGAAATCTGAAGAAGGGAGAATCCTTTGCAACTTTCGCTTCTGACTGCAAGATGGGTTATACAGTGACCTTTGTTCTTTTTAAATTGTTGACAGATTAAAAACAGTTTATGGTTCCATTACAGATCTGTAAATGTTCAACACACACTTAAAAAGAGATTATATGTGAGCACAGGCTTAGGCAAAGTCATAGTAATAATATAACATTTTCATAAAGCATTTCACATTTACCCCAAGTTGCTAGGCATCAGCAGAATAAACTCTCCAGCATTTTATTGTGTCTCCATTTAACAGTGCAATGGATTGTATTTAAAAATGTTAAAATAGTAATACTGTTTGAGGATAATAATGATTCTAGCGAACTACTACTTAAGAACACGTGCAGTCAGTTTGTTATGGACTTAACTCCACTTACTTTGCACATAGTGCACGTGGTCTGAGGTCATGTCAGTTAAACCAGCAGGAAGGAACTGTTGGCTTTTAAGTTCTCCTCCTTTCTCCCTTCCTGGAAAAGGTTGCTCTTAAGAGACTTTTGTGTAGAACAGGTATGATCCAATTACTTTTCCTGATGAAGAGCTAGTTCTTCCCTTCATCTTTCCTTCTGTGACCTCTCTCGTCAGTTTTGCCTGCAATAAGAAATATTGCAGCCATAACACCAGTGATGAGATTGGAAACATGATGAAAAACAAGTAATGAAAAACAAGAGTGGCTCTTTCCAGATGATGAATGACAAGATGCAGTGAATAAGACACTGCATCTGTGTTTGGCTCCAAATTAAGTTTTTTCACTCTTCTTCTTAGCTGTGTATTTAATTCTTTTGTTTTCTCCCCTCCAGTTGTGGGAGGATCTAGAAAGAGAACTGGAAGAATTGCTGGTCAGGGTCTGAAGTGACATGTAGTATGGGATGTACAGAGTTCAGCTGAAGTATCAGAGAGGAAAACAAAACCGAACAGTAGTGAGCTCACGCACTTCAGATGATATTTTCCTTCTTCTGTGAATGAGAGAGGTCAGAGGAATGTGTGGCTGAGACATTGTCAAGGCAATCATCTTGATTATATGCCTTTTGGGACCTCTTATGTCCATTTTTTGAGAACCATGCTACTTTTGTATCGAATTTAGTCTGTCATCAGCTTTTGTAAGTGCTGTTCATGACTTGCATCTGTCTTGTTTTTTTATTTCTAAAGGCTTTTGAAATAATGTCCTGGTGTATGCTACTCTGTGTCTTCTATACTGCTTTACTGCATTTTGTTTTCTTAAGGATGCCCTTGACAATGATCTGCAATGATTATGAGGTTTGAGTTAAGGCCTCCTTTGTTTCATGGAATAATAATTTCTTTTTTTTGTTTGTTTTTTTGTTTTGTTTGTTCATGGAGTGTGAAGGGTTTTTTTGTTTTGTTTTGTTGGAAAGAGGGGAGGAGTGTTCTAATTCAAATTTCAAGTGTTTGCTTTCAATCTATGAAAAGCTCTCAGGGGACATGATTTCCTGTTTACTACCATCCTTCTGTCTACTACCATAAAAATCTGAGGTTATTGCAATATGCTGTTTAACCATTTGGAGGTTTAACTATCTTTGATTCAAAATATACAATGTTGTGAATAATCTATTTTGAGCAGGGATGTTGAGCTAAAAGTTATCACCAGATAGAAGGTCCTCTTCTGATCTCCACCCATCCTGTGATATGGGTGCCATCACTGAGTCATTTCTGTTTCTCCAGCTGAAACTGCTTTGACTTTTGGCTTTTGTTACTTTTTTTGATGTCTTGAGAGAATGGGTATTTGGTGATCTGATGCGTTTAATGGACCTTCAGAGTTTTGAATGACATTTAAATGAGCATAGTTGATTATAGCTACAGGTGATTAAACTAGGTTTCTCACCAAACTTTCTCATTCCACCCTGTGCAGACCTGGTGTATGCATTTTATTCAGTTACAAATACACAGCTGGTTCCTTTTGTGTGGTCTCTGGGAATGCCATCTTGGTTCTTTAACATAAACTAAAGCAAACTGATGAAACATCAAGATTCCAGAGTTTAGTCATGGTGTGTGTCTGGTTGATGATCTGAGCTAGACAGCAGCAGCTTTTAGCAACTCATGGAAGAGAAGTTGTGGTACTGAGGACTGGTGATTATATTGGTGTGGGGCTGACACACACTGCCAAGCATTGAACTATTTATGTTGAAAAGATGTTTAATGACACATTTTGTTCATGAGTAATTTCCTTTCTCTGATTTAACTGGTTTCATTTGCAATGAGCAGTTGTTTGCTTCAGGTCCCACACTACTACGTTGAACTTCTGTGAGTTTCTTACATGCCATTGTTATTCTTCCTTAACTTTTGTGATTTGTTTTAGAATTTTGCTGGTTATTATTGAATTTAATCTGTAGGAGAGTTTTCAGGAATAGAGCCAGGCTCTTCTCAGTGTTGCCAAGCAATAAAACAAGAGGCAATGGGCAGAAACTGATGCACAGGGAGTTCCATCTGAATATGAGAAGGAATTTCTTTACTCTGCAGGTGACTGAGCACTGGACCAGATTGTCCAGAGAGGTTGGGGAGTCTCTCTTACTGGAGATATTCCAGAACTGTCTGGATGCAATCCTGTCCCATGAGCTCTGGGGTGACCCTGTTTAGGCAGGGAGGTTGGACCAGATGACCACTGTGGTCCCTTCCAACCAGACCCAGTCTGTGATTTTCACATTCAAAGACACCTTATAATCTTGTGATACCATGGGCTAAGATGTTGGTGTATCTATAAGTTTTGCAGTGACCAATGTGATGACTGCTGATTCCTAAATGAAGACACCCATGAAGTTTTCACCTTTTTACTTTACATGAAGATGCAAATTTTTCTTAGTCATTTCATCATACAGGGCATATATTTACCATTGCTTTACACAACTGACTAAGCATAGATGTTTTTGCCCAATCAGATTCTACCCTCTACTTAATTTTTTTTTGTTTAATGAATTCATATGCTGATCTGTGATGTATTGGGTGTAATGACTGCCTACAGTTACTAAGATATATATAGATAGATATATTTATATAGATATAATATATATATTATATGATGATTAATTACTGAAGAATGCACAAATTCAGCAAGGTTCAATCACATTAAAATTGCATCTTCCAACAGCTTGAAGTAGTGCACATTAAAACTTTGAAGTAGAAGATGCAGCATTGGATTAATACCTCTGGAACAAAAAAAGTTTTAAGAAAAAAGTCCAGGAAGTGCTGCCTTTTCCATTTTATCTGTTTTTTAAAGACTTGATCAGATCTCAGATAGTACAGATAGGTGTAGCTCTACAGAATTATTTGAGATATCTGCAATTGTTGATATCAAGGCTTGGTCTTTGATATAACAATTGCAGCTGGACATTTTCCCTTCTTTTAACAAAGGTAGAACTTGAAATAGGCTTTCTCTGGGTAACAGTGCTGTTTTAAAAATTAAAGTGGAAAGAGAAAGAAGTCATTATTTCCTGAAGAGAACAATTAAGTATCTCTATTTTCCTGCTTATGTTGTATCTCCTAGGAGAGAATTGGTCCTTAGTTGATAATGTGCTCAACTTTTGATGCAGTAAAGAATCTGAGGAAAGGAATAATATGTGTGTAGGCACCATAGAGAAGATCATAGATACTTCTGGGGTAGTGGAGGCCAGGAGTGGAACCAGTGGGCCAGAAGAGTGTGGGAAACTCTGCAGGCAAGAGCTCTTAATCACTTTCTGATCTTTTTCAGAGAACAGCATCTGTATGTGGTTTATCCTTGTTCCATTGCCTTGGCAGAGGGCTACACAAGGGCCTCCTGGTTACACAACCTGTAAACAAATGTTTTCTGTTTCAAGGTGTTACTCTGAGATCTTGTAACCAAATCAGACTTCACTGCTTGATATGAACTTGGATCTCAATACTCCTCTGATTTTCAACCTCTTGGTTTCCTACATGCACAACATCTGTACCATTACATCCCTGTCAGGATTTACATTCTAATGTCCAAATCTATTTTAGAAATAGTTTGGTTCCACAAGTGGAATTTTCAACAGCTCTGAAATTCCTCTTCTAACGTCTTTGGTGCCTAAAACCCATAAAATCACTGAATAAAAAGTCTTTATTTATTTTCCCTATGTATGACCCTAGGGCTGTCCTATTTTCCCTGCACTGAGTGTTCCTATCTCATATTAATGCCTGAGGAGGACAGAAGTCCTTCCTAGGACTGGCAGTCCAGCAGGCATTTCCAAATGTACCTAAATACACACTGACAGGGATTATCAGAAGGCAAGAGGGAGAGAGGAAAAATTACCTAACCAAACCTCTGATTGAAGCACTTAGGTCTCATGGATTGTGTGATTTTTTTAAAATTTTTTTTTTTTTTTGAGCTATTTCACTATTTCATTACATAGGTGAAACCCACTCATTTGTTCCAGTTGGCTTTTTTTTTTTTTTTTTTTTTTTTTGTTGTTGTTGTTGTTGTTGTTTGTTTGTTTTTTGGTTTTTTAATTTTCTAGGGGGGGGGTGCGTATTTTTGTTTGTTTCTTTTTTGTTTTTTGTGAGCAAGGACTTGCAGTTGCACCTTGAGACTGGAGAGAGATAAATCTGTGCCAGTAACTAGGAAACTCCTGATTTTAAAGAGATTATGAAGAAATGATCTGAAGGGGAGGATTAGATGCTAGGGAAAATGCTAAATGAGAAAAAGATGTTTTATCTTGAGGCCTAACTGTCAGGAAGGGCATTCACATATGGTGATGAAAGAGGGCAATGAGGACTTCTTCAAGGAAAAATAAAGCCCTAGTTATGGCATGGTGAACTTCAGCTGGTGCCTGCATATCCTTGAGGAGAGAGGTCTGTCAAGATTTTTAATCTGCCACTGATTGTAAAAGGTATTTTTGGGGATTCATCTGTTTGATTCTCTGGTCTTCAGTTAAGAGAATAAGATAAAAGGAATGTTAATAAAAACTGTATTTCATCACCTTTTCAAAGAATAAAAATTATTCAAGCAAAATCTTCTCAGGAAAAATTACTGCTAAATACAAATTATCCTCCAGGATAGACTGTGATTAAGTGTTGGTTACATACACTACATAAATTCATATTAATTAGAATTTATCACTTTTATTACATTCTGCTATGTGCATCTAAGCAACCACACTCTTTGCTGTCATCTCCCAGTTTAATCTGGCTTTTATGTAATCAAATGGAGCTTGTCTACCTGGGTCTTGAATAAGGACATATTAATTTTCATTAGGCATGTTCATCCCTGTTGCTCTTTGCCCTCATTTATAAAATATCCTTTCAGATATTTTATTCAAAAGAAATTTTGCAAAGCATGTATTAAGTCTTTGATTAATGCAAAAAGACTTCTAGTGCAGCCTGGCAACAGAATATTTGGCAGAGATGCAGAAAATGGTTGCTTTAAGGAAATTATTTATAAATGTTGTTTAGTATTCTGTCCCTATTTAACAAAATCAAAGTAAATATTTAAATGTTTGGATAAAAATGTTGTGCTGTGAAATTCTTTTTCTTATGCAGCTACTTTGCCATATTCAAAGTAGGAAAATAGGAAAAAAGTGTGGCTGATATTATAGACCTCTAGTTAACATAAACAAGTACTATATGCTAGGGTAATGGTTGGTTTCACTTGGAGGATGGCATTTTGAAGCTGTCAGAGAAGTTAAAAATGGTTAGTTGGTAATGTTGTACTGGTAGCAGAGGATGTCTGGATTGTTTTTAGCAAGTGCCCTGAAGTGCTTATGCTAACTGGATCAGCTCAATCCCTCAGCTCATAGGGATGCTGGAACAGGAGAATGCCTCAAAAGCTGTGGGTTTTATTCTGCAGGCTGGATCCAGTGTTGATTTAATTCAGGTTTTTTAGTACCTTATAGACCAGGGTTTAACTTTACAGTTCCCTATTTCACTTGATGTCATTTTTTTATCCTGCATGTCCACTGGGTTCTTCAGATAACAGAAGTGTGTGTCTTTTAACACACTAACTCCAGATTTCACAGAAAGCCCAGTTCCCATAATATAAAGTATAACATTATTAAAGACAGGTAAGAATCAATATTTTGAGTTAAATTTTTTTATGGTATAAATTAAATTGTGCATTAAACTTTGTATTGTGCATAAGTAAGTTCTGGGGTAAAGGACAATATGTATGTTTATCCTGTTTATTGACATTTATGTCCTGGATCCACATGCCATTTTTTCTGTTTCTAGTGATCTGTGGTCTGTCCAAGAACAAGTTCTCTTTTTGTAACAGGGCAGAAAGACCCTTCTTCTGGATGCATGTCCAGTCAAGATCTCTGTTTCTCTTTCATAGACCAGTGAAACTGGAAAAAGTGGTGGGTTCCTTATGTGGGTAGAGATATGCTAAAATTCCCAGTAACAGAAGTTTAAGATCTGGTGGGTTTGTGTAGCACCTCAGAGAAGGCAATGGGCTGACAACTTATAGTGGGAGGCAGCAGTAGCATTGACTTGGGTTCTATTTCTGGATTCTTCTTCCTTTTTGTGTCTGTTTCTGTCTAGTAAGGCAGAAAAAATATATGGAGTTACTAAAGGAATGGAAGAATTAGAAGAGAGAACCATATAGAGAAATCCTAAAACTTCATATTATTGGGTGAAAGGTTTCCTAAATAATCACAATTAAAATAACTGTATTACATAAATATTAAAACTTAGTCAAATGAAAGTTAATGTGAACATTTTTGTTACTGCTAGCACAAATTATTCTCCCCTAGGAAATCCCATTCCTTACCATTTCCATATGAATGCTGTACAGTGCTAAACTTATCAGTGTCTGGGATTTCAAACAAAATCCAACAGCCATTTATTGTAGCAATCAGCACGGCCTCAGCATTAATTAGCACTGTGATTTTTGGTGCTGCTGACATTGCTCAAAGTCATCAGTAGGCCACAATAGCTGAAGGGTTTAAAAATTGCTTTCTGTGCTTTGTGAGCATTGCCAGGATTGTTTTGGGGATTTCATGTCTGTGGCATAGAGAAGGAAAATCTGGTGTGTCTGCATGGAATTAGGGAAGAGTGCTATTAGATGCAGACCTTATTGAGTGGCTCAAGTGGAGGTTTCTTGTGTGATCCTTTGTGAATGCTGTTGCTAGAAAGCCAGCTTTCGAATGTCCAAATACCAGTAAGAGATTTCCATAGGTATTTTAAGGGGGAAAGGGGTTGTTTGACCATTCCTGGCAGTCTGTATTATATAAAGTGAATTTGAGGCTATTAATTGGAGAGGGTTTCTGATGTAATGAGGCAAACGTTTTTAAGATTGATGACATCTGCTAATTTAATGAGAAATTTCTTAATGAGAGACATGATTACTTTCTACCTCCTGTACTATGCAAAATGAAATGTTTTTATTAGTGAACAGTAGTATAACTCTCCTTATGTGTGCTGGGTAATAGCTAATTTACCACTGAGCCATTAGAGAAGTAGAGAATAGAACAGAGAGAGATTGTTTTATAATGACTTGTGTTTGTACAATGCCTAGCACAACCGAATTGTCCTCATTTGCTGGTGTTCCTATGTTCCACAGCTTTATACAAAACATAATTGAGACTTGTTAAAAATGCTGTTTACAAAGATCCGAAAATAACTTATTAAAGGAGCATCCAAATTACATCACGTGCTCTAAGTAGATTAAATAGCTAATATCAAGATGCCACACTAGTAGATATTGGAGGAGAGAATTGCTTTCATAGGAAAAGAGCACCATGAAAAACCTTGGAAAGCAGATTCTCTGTGTGATAGCTCCAAAATGCATTGTTGGGAGAAGATATTGTGAGAAGAGGAATGTTTGTAAAAATTACTTAGCATTTCTGCAGCCACAGATGTAGCAGTCATCCCTTCTTGCAAGTAGCAAAACTCTTTTTTTGAATTTTATATGAATGTGCTTAATTATCCTAAAAGATCACTTGTGTTGTGTAAAATTTTGCTTGTTTTGCAGTGTTCTACTAGTGTTTGAATCAAGTACACATTGTAAGGAATTTTTTGCTTGATTTAATTTTCTTGTGGATTTTGGTCAAGATAATTCCTGAATTAGAGGAAGAGGGTGGAACAAGCAGGGGAAAAAAATATTAAGGTAGTCATAAGACTGCTACATCCTGCAACAGGGAACATAAATCTTATTTGTAAAAGTTGCATTATAAGCTAGTGAAGGATCTTGAATCCAGTCTCAGCTCTGCATAATGGTTTGCAGTGGTTCTGCTTGGAATCTGCTTGTCTGTAAAGTGTCATTTACATGAATATAGTTTTCTGTAGCTCAGTGCAAAAACAAAGCAGGAGAAAATTTGAGTCTTGAGATTTTTGGTACAGTTATTAGATAGTACCCAAGGCACCAGTGCTTCAGCACACTCCTAATATGTTGCATATGCAAGCAAAAATGGGTGTATGGAGAAGACCAGGAAATTTGAGAGAAAGGAAGAAAGAAGTTAACATGAGTGGAGAATTCAAACATGAGAAATATGGAGTAAGCAACCAGCAGGTGGTTTTTTTTTTTTTCTGTTGAAATCAAATATTTAAAACAGATTGAAAAACTCAGGGGACTGAGAGAAGGGGCAAATTCCTGTGCGAACAGATATGGACTTTTTAAACTAACATGACTTGCTAATGGATCAGTCTGGAAGCTATTTTCATGCCATATATGAATGTGCATGCTTACATGTGTGATACCTATGTGATGGTCTAAGGCACAGTTGAACAATGCTGTATGGGTCCAATGGAACTACTTAAAAAAAATAAATAATAGATCAGCTAAGTAATCTTCTTCCTGAACAGTGGCACAGCTTGAATTAGTGGTCATATATAATAAGAAGTATGTTTTTCTATACCACTAATTCCTTTTTAGAAATTCCTCCTTCATGGCTGATGAGCTTGTTGTTTTTAAGAGGCATACCTTGAAGGCTGTCATTGAAACTACCTTTTTTTTTTTTTTTTCTTGTTTATCTGTTTATTTTTGTAATCCTAAATGAAGTTCACAGTCAGCATTGCTTTTTAGATTGCAGCATTGGAAAGACTGACTTGTTCCTGTAAGATGTGCTTGGTGCCATGCAGAGATAATGAAAGAAAGAGAAGGAAGAGTGATAAGGTGACAGAGCATGCAAGGAAGATTTGTAGTCTTTAACTTGACATGGATGGATGACTCTTGACTCTTCATATTTCAACTTGATATATGAATGTCAACACCTTGGGAGTAGTTTGGGCACCTGAACAATAAAGCCAGGAAATTCAGGTTATTTGCTGTGGAACACTTCACATCTTTGTAGGGAGCTGCAAGAATATTACTGTCTGTGCTGAGTTCTCTGAAACTTTATGAATGCATTTCATTATATTTGTATAGGTGATTTGTATATTTACTAGTGATAAGCACTTTATTTTCTCCACCTCGGTGTTAAATATATTTTAAAAGCTTTATGGAGGAAATCCAGATGATGAGTACATATACTGATTGTAAGTGAGCCTTGGTTCTCTTGTCACAGTACAGATTTGAGATATTCTGCCAGGTAGACTGCCAATTACATGTGATGGAAGTAACTTTAAAATTGTGAGTTTTTTCTATAGCTATAATACAACTTGTCTTTTGAGATAGTATTGCTTTTGTTTTTTTCTCATCTTAACTCTGCAAGAAGTTCATTTTATTGCTCTGAGGATGTGATGTAGTGAATGCCTTCTCTTGAAATCACTGAATTTTCTAGATTACATGCTTCATAGCTTCTTCTGAACAGTATACTGCTTAGTTTCTCTCTTAACAGGAAAGTAATAGTCTTTAGGGTCAGGGTCCACAGAAGCCAAAATTAGGTAGTAAAGATTTTATTTTTTGGATTCAGCAGTAGGTATTTAAAATAGGTATATTTTGCTGAAGCCTCACATATAAAAGGAAATTGATGATTAGAAATGGAGTGACAATTTAGTGAACTAAAAATTACTGCCATGCATGCAGAAAAGAGTCTCTTTAAATAACAATCTGTTGCTTACATAATGTCTTCATCACTCTCATTTAAGAAATAGGTTTTCTCATATTGATAAGAGTATTATTTTGAGACTACAAAGAGACAAGCCAGTGAACCTGAATCTCAGAGGAAATGACATTTTTACTATTCACATACAATGCTATTATTTGGTGTAAGCCATTTTAAGAAAGATGGTAGGTAATTTGCCTATGAAGTAACTTACGTATCTTTTACAAAGGTTGTGTATGTGCCTTGTGAACTAGCAGGTTTAGTAAATTAAAGGCACTCTTCAGTATATAAGCCCATGTCTTTTTAAGTATGTTTTTTCTGGACAGCAACACACTACTACCCAGAAAGTTGTTTATTATTATTTATTATTATTAATTGTTCTGTGTATGGAATACAGTCTGTATATAATCCCATGAGAATGATGAGTATCACAACTAGAGGCAGGTTTTTATTAACAAAATATGGGTTTAAGGAGAAGTTGAGATAAAGAAAAGGTGCAATTTAATTAAAGAGTAAATGTTAAAAAGAAGAGTAAAGAATTAGTTTTCAGTATTGTCATGCCTATATTAGCTGATAATGCAATTCTGTGTTGCAATTTCTCTTCCCATTCAGACAGACATTCATCATATTTTATGCAAATGTTACCAGAGAGAGTTATTTTGGAAAGAAAATAAAATATATTTAGAAGGCATAAAAAAGATGCCCTGCTTTCTGTATAATGAATCAGATAATACAATGCCTTTTTGTTGACCATTTTTTTTTTCATTGAGAGTCCACAAAAAGGAAACAAGCTATCATTAACTAAGGCTTATTAAATCTTCAGAATGGTATTAAAATAGTTTAATCTAGTCAGGCATATCTGAAAAAACAATGGAACAACCCCAAATATACAAACTTGAGTGTAGACCATAAAAGATATAATGTAAAATAAAAAAATACATAAATCTTTTGTGTTCTTTCACTTCACCTGTGTCTGGAGCTGAGGCACAGGGTTCACATATTTTGCTACAATCTGTTATAAGGGAGGAGTCACTTGAAGCAGAAGTGCTGCTTTTGGTTTTGAACTCTTAAAGTAAAGATGAAGGAGGCTCCCTGAAGATAGAAATTCATTAAGAAAGCCAAAGACTTTTTGGAGAATATGTTCTGTTCAGGGTGGTTTTCTGTTCCCCACTTTGTATGTCTCAGAGCACACTGGATCTTCTAATGAAAAAATAATACAGTTCATTAATGTGGAAAAACTTCTGAAAGTAGCTACAGTCTCACAGCATTCTGGGAATTAGTTTGAACATAATTGGTTGGATGTCAATATTAAAAAGCACTCTAATGAAAAAGAAAACGCTCAAGCTATGATAGTTTGCTGCTTCTGATGAAAAATTTAATGAGGCTGAATAATTAACCCCTTCTCTCTTCTTTCTGCCCTAACTGCCATGTCTTTGCCTATTTCTGCTTTGCATTCATTCTAAATATTTTAAGCAGTACAGTTTCTATCACTGTAATAGAAAGACTACGCTGTTGTCTGTATGCTGCACTATAGCTAGTTTTTTTTTGGTTTTTTTTGGTTTTTTTTTTTTTTTTTGTTTTTTTAAATCCTTTTTACCTTCATGGCTAGATTACTCAAGTAGAGAGTTTGTCAGTTGTCATGCCCCTCAGCTATGACTTAGCTGAACTGTGCTTCGTGAAGTCTAATCTCCCCTGATAAATCCACTGACTAGTGTTGTGCCAAGCAGCACTGGATCTGCCATTTACATAATGGTTACTCTAATTGGCTTAATGTGACTTCCAACCTCAGGCTGAGAATTACTTCCTTCTGAAATGTGATCATTGCCCAAATACATACACTTTCCACTCACTAAGCTGACTCGTAATTGCTTATTAAATAAAGTTATGAAGCACATGGAAGTTTTTAATGAAGAACTTATTTGTTAAAAAAAGCAACATAACTAAGAAGAACAAAACAACACACACAAACAAAAAAGACAAAAAACTACACTGTGGATATTTCCCTCTGAGTTGCCATCAGTTTGATATGATATACATTGTTTTCTTAAATATATTGACCTCTACGTGAAGTATAGATAGATGAGAAATGAAACATTTAGACTAGCTCTTTAAAACACAGTAGGTTTTTGTATAACACAGAAGTTTTACTAATTTTTCAAATCTGTCATCTATGATTATTGTTCTTTCTTTTATTTTTGGTATATATGATAGTTTTTAAGTCCTCACCCCTGTGCCTCACATGGCTTGTATTAGCAGTTCCATATGCTACCCTTCTTTTGTTTCAATTGGGTAATGGATGCTGTATGAAAGGTTTGCTGATGTGACCTGGGTCTGTTTCAGCTGTCTGTTCAATAACCACTCAGTATTCTGCAGAAGAAACATGTTTTTACTGCCATAGGCCTCTACCTGCATCAAGAAATAGTGGTTCATCTTTTTTGTCACATAGTGTTAATGCACTTCCAAAGAGAAACATGAACCATGAAGATGGTCTTATTTATCTCAAGCTGTCAACATCTAAAAATTTTTATCAAAGACAAATTGAAATTAGATGACAAAGCTTGAACCAGTTGGGTGCTTTTGCTAATGATATTCTAGATCTGTATAAGTTACAAGCCCTGAATATCAGGCACATCATGATGGCAATGCAAAACTGGATTTTAATATTCAGGTACTCTCCATAGAGACATTTGGTGCCTCAGAAGGCTGCTGTTCTTTAGAGCCTGAGGCCTCAAAGATAACCTGGAATGCCAGATAAGGAAATTGATAAAGCTGTCAGTGGTTTGCTGTGCTCTACTTCCCAGGCTATGAGCCACCGTGTCACATGTGATACTCATGACATTGAGAGATCACAACTTTTTCCTCACTTCCTAATAAAGTGAGAAACTTTTAGTGTAAGATTAAAAAACAAAACATGACACATATCAATGCCATCTCTTACCAGGAATTTTTGCTTTTTAACCTAATTTCATGTCATTCAACAACTGTATGTTTTTTTTTCTTTTCATCATAAACAAGAGAGAGGTAAATTTAAATCTTCTAGGAGGAAGTTTAGTTCAGCTAACTAACTGTTGTAATAACAGTGTACATCTATTTGATTTTTCCATTGGGAAGATAAAATTTCTTGGTCCAACCTAATATGCATTTAGCTCCTGTGAATTTAATGTCATGTCTCAAGGTAACAGTGCAAGTGCTCATAATTTTTATTGGATAGTAAAGGAGGAAATAGTCTCTGTGAGACATTGGTAAATTTTTTTTCATTTTAATTTATATTTTTTAATAAAAATTAATAATCTTTGATACGTACTTTGTACTATCACTTTCTTCATGCAGCTCAATACACTGAGACTTCTTTTGTTTCATCCATTAAATTTTAATATAGATCACAATGATGGGGTTTCCCCATCATGGAGCATGCTTGAACTTTCTTCTGCCTTGTTGGAATTACACCTGACTTTTCAGAAGCTGTGCACTTTACTTTCATTTTTATTTTTTTCCAATTTTATTTAAAGGAATATGTCTTATTTGCTGTTGCTGTCACAATATCCATTCAAACAAAATGCCAAGTGCCAATTGTTTCATGTTAAAATGCACTTTAAAAAAACAAAGCAAAACAAAAAACTATGAAGTGTGTCTAATTTTCTTTTCAGAAAATTCTTGGCTATTAGATTTCCCTATATGTCTTAGTTAAGAAATAATACCTAATCCTTGAATCAGGAGTTGGAAGCAGAAGATGAAATTGAGTTATGTGACAATTTGTTTCCTCTTTGGAATAATTTTAAGAAAAGGTTACTCCCCTATCTTTCAGAAATATGGGTGCCTGTTAGAATCTATTCTGAGCATAATTCCAATGTAGCTTTATCAAACAGACCTGGTAAGGAAACAAATATATGAGTTTTAGACTAGCATAAGATATTCTAGCATCCTTTAATTATTCAGTTGTAATAAAGGACATATTTTTAGGTGAGGGGGAAGTTTAATGTAGATTTTTGATAGTTCTTATAGTTATTGTACATTTGTAGTTAACAGTTCAAGATCTTATTTAGTTCTTCTGATTTATGTGCACAGCCCATTTCTGTCTCCTTTTTGCTATTACCAAGAAAAATGTTATATGATATTGAAGTAATGAAAAATGCTACTTGCTTATGTGGTTCTTATCACCTCTGAGGTGCTTTGGTTTCAGTAGAAAAACAAATCAAATTTCAATGCAATGTAGGTAACAAAGAATTTACTCCTTGCAATAACAAAGAAGTCTCTGCAAATTAAATTTTTCAAGTATAGTACCCATCATTTTGAAATCTGGTAAACAAGTACCCTTGGCTTAGCTGTTGGCAATGATTTTGTGTCTAAATAAGCTTTTCATAGCTATTCCATTTTCAAAGCAGAGAATGCTATGTATATTTAAAAATAACTAGTTCCAAGAAGAGTTTCAAAATGAGAACAAATTGTTTAAAAACCTTCATAATGGAAAAGCTTTCAAATTGAAATTTACTTCATGGTAGCCATTTATGAGTCAGGCAGTTCAGTATGACTCCAAGCTCCAGCTTTTATCTGCCTTGATAATAGTGCATCAATCTGCAATGCTGGTGAAGATACAGAAATGGATCCCAGCAGCAGCACAGAAGCAACACCCATTTTGATTTTAAAGGTCATGCTTTCGCAATGCCTTTTGATGAATTAGTAATTAAGTCTTTTTTTTATAGTTTTGGTTAGCCTTGTTTTAGTGAAGTATTGAGATGATTTTACTTTTCCAATTCAGCATCCTGATGCAACTTTTCAGTACAATTTGGAAAGGTAAACAATCTTTCAGCTGCAGGGATGTAGCAAACATATAAGCCTTCTTCCACCTCTAAGACTGCCTGCAGTTTCAATGCTATCCAACTATTCACACTTGCTAAGTAGATAATTTAGTAGTTTGTTTACAAACAAATTGGATAAGGCATTTTGAAATGCAGTATTTCTGCTCTGGTTAGTGTAATTAAGTTTCTTTGCATATTATTAGACTATTTTATTATTACTCATGTGCTTGCAAGACATATTTCACAAGTATAATCTGGTGCTTCAGTGTTTCTAGAATATTCCTAAATACTTTGTGGTGATTCTAAGTAGCCTCTTGGAAATGACTCTATCATTGCAGTGATGACACAGGATTTCTTAATGTAGTTTTCTTCGTGGAAAGATCGTTGCTGTCTGTTTCTCAGTGTGAGGATTTCTGACATCCTGACAGATTATTGTAACTCAGCAGATGGTCTTAGATTTGATCTTTAATCAGTAAACTCAGACTGAAAGTTTGGCATTTATCTACTTCATTCTTAGCTATGGACTAATAGTGGGGCAGATGGATTCACCCTGTTCAGCGGAGTTGCCATAAAGAGTGCTCTTTGAACTGTAAATGTTGCTGTGAAATGCAAGAGTGCTGCTGACATTTTGGATTGTTGTACTTGACTTTTGATGTCTTTAAAATCTCATTTATGAAAAAGACAATTTTATTCCACTTTTTACATAAGCACTTACAATTTTCAAAGAGAGATCAACTAAATAACTAAGAAAAGATAAGTACCTGAGTACAAATAAGAAAACAGATGTATGTGTTGTGCAATAAACATATTACATAAGGAGTTTTTTTATGTGGGTTTTCAACTTAGTTGCATACTATCTAACAATTTTTTTATTGCTTGTATTAAACTTTTTCTGAACATTTAAAACAAACTGTCTAAAAGTATATATTTAAGAGTTTACACTGTCACAAAAATGTATTTTAAAAAAATATTTGTTTATGTATGCCAAGTTCCTAACTACAAGAGAGGGTTTTTTTGTTTGTTTTTTTTTTTTTAAAAGAAGCACATATGTTAAAGCTGTCAATACAATGGTTGGTTATAAGTAAAACTCACAGCACTATTAATACTACTTTCTCAGCATGTTTTCATACAAGTTTTTCTCTTTGTGTCAGAGTATTCTGCCATTAGTTCAGTGGATTCAGTGACAGATTGTTAAAACTGCATTTCAGAATATAGAGATAAAATCATGATCTCTATAAATACATATCTCTGTCAACCAGAACTAGCTTCATCTCTCAAAGTATAGAGTAAATTTTCTTCCTGACAGCTTTTTAAAAGTTTGGATTTTGTTCTTTGTTAGAAAGAACAAAGTTACAAGTTTCTAGGTAACAGGAAGAAAACAATCATTTTCCTGATTAAACCTGTATTTTTATGTATGCTTCATTTTTGATACTTTAATGCCTTCAACATGAGCCTTAATTTCATCATCATAGATTTTGATTCCTGAACTAATCTATCTTTCTTCAAAGCTCTTGAAAGAGCAACCTGAAATTATACTTTCTAGATTTATTCCTGGTGTTTGGAAATAACACTGTTTTACATAATGAAAAGTAATTAAGTGATTCTTAAATGAAAAATACAAACCTTACATGAGACTTTCTTTTTGTTGTTTTCGGCAACCTTCCCTCAGTAAGTAACTGTTAATGGTAAATCATTTTGGTAATTATTTGTGATGGGTTGGACTAATTATTATTAATGGTTGCATTTCAACTCTCTCTTTCTTCCCCCTAAGTATGGTATCTTGGATATTCAGTGTTTAGAGCTGCATTAGAAAAACATGCCATATGGTATTGCTTGTCTTCCCTGATTGAATGCAACAGCTGTAGCACCAGCTGTTACTTTGCAGATTCCTGAGTAGACTGTATAGATTTCATCTGCAAGTGCTCAGGCATTTACTTTCATATTTGTTTTCAGGATGGATTGCCTGAAAATTAGATTGGGATTTATTTGAAAATATGAAAGACATCCAAGTATGAATACTGTTCAGGAGTATGAGTATTTTCAGTTAGCAGACTGAAACTTTATGTGCAAAATAAAAGCATAGCATTGTCTGGCATTTTTGCACTGCATAAACTTTGCTGGATTTTTTGCAAAGTTGCACAAGTAGAAGTAATCAATTGTTTCTCTTTAAGAAAGCAAATCAGAAAACAAACTTCTGTATGGAGTCAAACTACATGTATTACATTTCCTGGTAATATAAACTCATACAATGCATAAAAGCTACATTACATAACATTTTCATGCTTGAATGCTTCACATTTATTGGGATTTTAGAGTTACTGAAGTATTTTAATTTTATTAAAATAATGAAATAATGCTTTTCTCAGCAATGTAAAGACTTGGTTACAGTAAAAGCTAAGAGGCTTTTATTGACATTTAGGAGTTAGTTAGTAATTGGATGAAAATAACAAAACAGTTTTCTGTGTCAGAGGTTGGATAACATCCATCTTTGTTCTGTTTTAAGTTTCTGCTAAATATTTCTTCTATTGCATTTTACTGGTGAAAGTAGAATCAGCAAAACTAAGCAGGGACTTTGGAATGCTGGAAAAAGCAAGGTATTCCCAGAGTGACCGTTAGAACACCCAAAAAGCTTGAGAGGCAAAGATTTAAGGAAGGAGTTGCTCTCAAGTTGTAGGAGATAGGATGGCATTCATAGTCCTATGGGAAAGACTATACTGTATATCATTAGCTTATTAGTTCTGTTCCATCTTCTTTTGCCCCAAACTGGTGAAGGAGAACCTTTGTTCCCTTCAGGAGTTTGTTTTGTGGCCTTTCATATTGCTGCCTTACCGATAGATGTGAGTTTTCTGACTGTTCTCTGTCCCCCACAGAGTGGATGGAGGGTTTTAAACATTCACAGTCGTTCCAGCTGGATGGGTTATTGATGAAATTGCTGTTCAGATCTGATGACAATTTAATACAGTGCATGATAACTGAACTGAGTGACCTTTGCTGCAATTGATGTTGGCCTTTCTCCCTGTTAAGTGACCCCCTAATTTATCTAACTTACAGGAAGTACTGTGATTGCTGCATAAACTGTCTTGGACAAAGATATCTACCATTCATCCTGAAAAGGTTGAGTGGACACTAGTCATCAGAAAAGGTCAAAGAGCCTGATTTAAGATTGTTTAATTTTAGTGCTCTTTTTCAGAGGTAAAAGTACATGATGTAGCCAAGTGTCTACCTCCAGTGTAGGTTAGTCTGGCGGAGGCAAACCAGTAGCATATAAGATTTTAGGGTGTCACCCAGGCTGTCAGTTTATAGGTGTTAGAACAAAATACAAGTTTTAGACTTGTCTTCAATCTTCACAGAAGACATCTAATTTTTTAGTTATATCATAGTTTGTGTACACATAGTTAATATTTCATGGAACCAGACACAAATACTTACCTTTAGTGAAAATTGGTAGATATTGATCTGTTAAAATGTGATATTTAGGTTAATTGATACAGGCTATTTTCTGCAGAGTTTCTGCTGTTTCAGAACTTGTCTCATTCAAATGGCATTAACTACCACTTATATTGTCAAGAAGACAATACCACAATTACCACTTCTAATTGTCAAAGAGAAATGAAGAAAAATCAATCTGCATGCTTTTCTTCCACATATATTGTTTTAATCCACAAAAACTACTTTCTGTTTGATTATTCTGAATTTTGGAACATTTTAGCAGGAGAAGATCAGCACAATGATGTTGTTACCTCCTGCTTTCTCTGTTAGCCTGATCACATTAGACTATTACTTGTGATGTGTGCGTAGAGTGCACAGGAATTTCCTGCCTACTTAGAATATTGTATTGCATGTTGGGACTTTTTGCCATGTATGATAATGGCCCCTCACTGCCTCTTCTTTTAATTTTATTTTTGTATTTCATCCTGAAGCATTTGGAGATAATTTTTTCCTTGTTAGATTTACTTCTAAGTCTTAACCATGTCTGTTGTGAATTCTGAGGGTTAGCAGAATGACACCAACATTTAATAGATGCAAACATTGTTTCAGAATCATCTAAGTGACCAAGTCTATTCTAACATGAATGTATGTGCAACTCCACTCCAGACACCCAATTTTCTAATGTCTTTAGAAGTTAATGTGTTTGAGCAGTAACTACGGATATTGAATTACTTCAAATTATTGAGTTTGTATAATAAACTTATTTTTTGTATTTAATTAGGTAGATTTCAGTGTGTGTTTCCGTAGCACCCATGCAGTAATGCAGAGAAGGGCTGTACTTACACAGCTGTGAGATTCAGGTCCCTGTGGGATTGTCCTGAATTGACCTGTATGAGCAACTCTAGAGGTAGAAACGGAGCCACTTTCATTTCTCGTCCTTATCTTGGTCAATGATGAGATGAATGTAAACACAGGGCACTTCAGTCTCCTTTACCATATTTTTATTTTGCCTTCACTCATTCCACAGGACTGTAGTCACCATCCCAGTGTGTAGACACATGTGCATGCACGTGAACAAGCTTATTTACCCAGGGTGCAGTGTGACTTGATTGAAGTTTCATTACAAGCTTGTTAACAGCTGAGTTAAAGAGAGTGTGTAGACTGTCTGGCAGTTAATTAGTTCCCATCAGCAAAATTATTAGCACAGTAGGTCAGAATCAGTACCGCCAAGTGGAAGCTCAAATAATCAGTACAGAATCTGGGTCAGAGACCAATCCGATCATAAAATCTGTGATCGCCTGGGCCTGGAGGGTGCAGGGTCAGAGCCACTGGTGCTGCCAAGCTCTGATGTGCAGTTGCTCCTCTAGCACTGGTAGCATTACATGCTGAACATTAGCTGTAGCTTTTTTTTTTTTTTTTTTTTTTTTTTGTTAAATATTTTTTGCTGACACTCTGGAATATCAGCCACTGTCAATAATAATAGTCAAGCATGAGGCAGCAGCTTGCATGATGAATCACCACCATAGGAGATGTGTGAATTGGGATGTTTTTTCTTTGAAAATATAGCTCTAATAAGGGTCCCATCACAGAAAGTAGGAGTTGACAGTCAAAATATTATAAGCTCTTAAATTAGCTAATCTGTCTGAATCTGCTCATAAGTTTTTGTTCATATTTAATTCAAATGGAAATAACCTATTATTTTACACATGTGTATACCTCTCTGTTCTGAACCTGTACAGAACATCTTTAATGCTGAAGAGTATTTGGTGAAGAAAGTTGGCAAGGCTTCAGCCTCTTTAATGCTAAAGAGTATTTGGTGAAGAAAGTTGGCAAGGCTGAGAAACAGTCATACTGGTATGCCTTTAAAATGTCTGTTTATGCAGTTTGCCTAAGAGTAATAGGACAGTTGGTATCTTAGAAGTGGATGAAAAGCTTTCCCATTTTGTAAAGGACAGCTGTAGTATTGCTCCATCTGTGAAGAACTACTTCTGCCAGTAATTCCCCCTTAACTGTGGGAAGAATATCCAGCTCAGCTCCAAAGCAGAACCAGTGTCATACATAATACATTGTTTCCATCAAGGTTTTCTTTCTGAGAAATACATGTGTACTCACAGGAAAAAACTTGGACATTTTCTCTAATAAGCTGAAACATAAAGGTATGGTTTTGTTTCCAGGAGGGAAAGAAAATGTGGGCCAAGTTGCATGCCAGAAAATATTGTTGATGATAGTTTTGTGGAAAGCAAAAACATATGGTAGGTGCAAATGGATAAGGCAAGGAAATACAACCCTCTTAAAAATACACTCTTTTTAAACACTTTGATTCTACCTATTCGTTAGGAAAAAAAATCAATATTTTTTCCAATGTTTAAAATAATGCTATGAAAATATTTATGCAAATATGCTTCCTGTGAACCTGTCTGCCTATCTTATTTCTGTTTATTGCTATAGACTAGAAATTTCAAGATTTCAACAAGTTCCAACAATCCAAACTTTCACTGTTGCCAGTGGAGGTATCCCAATGCCTGTATATCAGTGCAACATCACTGTTTTTGTTTGAAGCTGGGAATTCTTGTTTTACATTTACTATTACTTCAGAAGAATAATATTGACATATATTTTGATTTTCACTCTATTCTTTGTTTTATGTTGCTCTGAATACAATTGCATACAATTCAGATTTCTTTTAGTTTGTTTTTCATAATTTTCTTAAAACATAAGACAAACCAACTGGTGGTTTACCAGGGAAGTGTCAATAAAAGTTTCTCTTTGATCTATTAATAGCAGAGCCATGTAACAATCTAAAACTATACTTGGCATATTAGGAGTTCATAAGGGATAAAGTAGAACATTTTTTGAAAAATCATAAGCCCTGTTGTAATTAAGCATGGATCTGCAAACATTTGAGTTTAAATATGTTGGTTTATAAGTTAAACTTCATAGGTGATGAACCCACATAAGATAATGTTCAAACAGAAAAGTATGCTGTTACCTGTTCAATTTCATATAGATTTTTTGCTTCATTAAGTAAATGTTCTTCAGAAAAACCCTTTTTGTCCTTTTCTCTGCATCAGCCAACAGTCTTTGCTGTACTTTGTGCTTTCAGTTTGCATTCATAAGTGTTTTTTTAATAAGGCTTTAAAAGTCACATTAAAAATAATGGAAAAATAATTATTGTTTTGGTGCTCTTTGAATTGCTCATGCAATCTGAAGCCAAATGTTCCAGTGACAGTGCTATATTCTCATGTTTTCCTCTCAAAACATGTTTATGGCTTTTAAAAAGAGAAAGAAACAAATATCTTTAGATATTCACGCATTATTATTTTTCCCAGTTATCTAAACCTCTTAAATTTTATATTTTCTTATGGTTTTCTAGTCCCAAAGTATAATTCTAACACTCAAGGGATTTTTTTTCTTCCCCATTTATCACAAATTTGCCCCAGTCTTGCAGCAGTATTATCAAGATTTAGTGCAACATTAACAGCATCTAATGGTTTTATTTGAGATTGTATTTCCTTAATTGTTGTACAGATGTTTTCCTTGACTGGTCTGGAGTATTTGAATGCACTATTTACAAGACTTTGCTTTCTAGTCCTAATGTCTAATGCTTGTATGCTCCTGTTCTCTTTGAGCAGGCATGATCTGCTCTCTGACACGGGCTTGTGCTGCCCTGCTTCTTGACCTTGCTTTGCTTTGTCACCCTTCTCACAGTGCTGAAGGTGCTCTCTGCAGCTTTCACCTTCAAGGTCCTGTGCTGCTGGTGCCTCTTTCCACTTTTTAAAGCTTCATTAGTTTGTTAGGGAGCAGCTTAGTGTTGAATGGGAAATGGGTATCGTTCCTTTGTTATATGTTGGGTTTTTTCACCTGTGAGTGCTAGGAATGAAGCTGAGGTTTCTTAAAGGGCAAAGTTTTGTGCCATGTGTCAAAGGGCTTCTGGAATTATTTTTATTAAGTCCATCTTTTTAGTTGTCTTCCTCACATTAATCTAATTGCTTATTTATACGACTGAAATAATGTAGTAAATAAAAAAATGTCTTATTAGTAATTGCAGAATAGTAATTAGTGATACAGAATAGAACTATAGGACTCCTAACATACCAGTCTGCATCCAGCCCTTGTAGAAACACTAATCTTTGGAATTGCTCTTTTTCTTACAGGCAGGCTTTACCAGGAGTTTGGTTATAGATTACTCCAATAATCAGTGGTACTGGAGGAAATGGCATATGCTATGAAACTAATGAGTGCATAAGTATAGTAATAACACATAGAACTTATTATTTCTTACTAAAACTTATTTTAAATATCGGTTGCAAATGTTGCCCTGATGTTGTTTTGAACTTGTCTATCCCTTACACTGCTCCTTAAGTGACAATATTTAGTACGCTTTAATTTTTTCTGTCATGTTGGAGTTAAATATCTGAGGCCAAATAATTTAAAATATATAACAAATGAATTCTTAGACATAAATAAAATAACAACTCCATTGTGAGCCATGTGTTTGCATGCTGGATCTCAAACCATTATTTGGGCGCTTTTCTATTTCCAGGAGAAAGTGTTAGAAAGAGAAGCCCTCAAATGGAACAGCCAAGTGGGTTTGCCTTGCCCTGTGGTTCTCTTATTTCCTTTATATTTCTCTTTCCTTCCCCAAACCAGTGCTTCTTGTAGCATGTGTTTCTTCTGTTGTCATCCATTTCCCTAATTTCAAACCTAATTGCATGAAATAATCAAGTGCAAAATTTAAATCTGGAAGAACTTCAGAGACTAAAATATTTCCTAAAAAATGTGTAAATGTAAAGGTGTAAATTTTCCTAGGAGGGAAATTCACAAGCTACGGTCCCTACTGAGGGCAATTGGGTAATAAATGGCTCTTTCATATACTGGCCACATTTTAATTTTCTCTTTCAGTTGTATATCAGTTCTGCATTTTTCACTCAAAACCAAACTTCTCTCAGTCTCTAAATTACATCCTATAGCTGGAATTAAAGACTTATCCTAAATTCATAGTTATATCTAATATTTTTTATATTTCTTCTCAGTGTATGACCCAATTCAAAATTAACCCAGTGTTTTAATTCCTGACCCTCAATCTATGACACTGCAAAACAGCAACTCAGAGAGAAGTCTTGCTCTCCTTGCTGTGTGCCCACACTGATGAGCAGTGCTGACTCTTGAGTGAGTGTGGTACCATGAACTCCAGTTCATCATCATCATTTGGGCTAAGAAATTACTAAAAAAAAATTCTGTCAGTAGCTGTGGGGCCTGTGCTGGCTGCATTGGGCAGAGTATCCTTCTTCCTCCCTCCCTGAGCCATTATACAATTGTCTGCTAGATTTTCAGGCTCTGTGAAGAAGAATCTGGTGCAAGCCAAGCTTTTAAATAGTTATAGTGGGCACTCAGCAATGTGTGAACAGAGTGGGAGAACCCTGTCAGGACATATTGCATGCTTTGGTGTGACTGCTAAACTGCTGCTGCTCTGGAAGAAAAGCTTCTTCTGTGCATGAGTTGCTGCCCTCAACTCCAATACCAGCTTACAGAAATCATAGGTTTTGTTGAGATGTGGCAAGTTACTTCTGTGAGCAGTGGCATGACATCTTCCCCTGCCCCATCTTCCCAAAATCTAAACTCTGCTTATGGGACCACAGGGAGCGAAGGGGACCGATGACAGTAGGGACAAGTGATCTGCTTTGTTAGACATTTGGGATGTTTGAACAAGTTTTGTCTTCCTTTCTGATTTTAAGATACAATTCATTGAATATAAACAGCAGGTTTTGGCATCCTACGTATCTACAAATATACAGCAATGTACAGAATGTGAGAAAAATGCTGTCAAAAATTGGTCAGGCTAATGAAACATGCAGAAGTGAGAAAGAGAGATGAGAAGACATTTTATTTTAAATTCCGAGTAACATATATAATATTCCTTAATACTGAATGCATGTTAATACTAATACTTAATACTAATGCAAGGTTTTTTGCTTCAAAATTTGTTATCCATTTAGTTACAGACTTTTATTTACAAGATGACCTAAATCAGATATCCAAATATTTGAATGTAGCATGAAGCAAGTGAGACGTTTAATATGTGCATTAATATATATTAATATATATTAATATAGACCTAGGAGACCAGAAATACGGGAGCACAATCAAAAGTGGGACAAAAGAAATAATTTGATTGCTGAAAGATAAATCCTAGATACAAAGGACAGCAGGAGTTTGGAGATACAAAAAAGGAGAGCAAAGAGAGAATGAGGAGGGTTAAAAACATGTAATGAAAAAATTTACCATTCAGTCTATTGACCACTCAGGCTGCTAGAGTTGCTTTGCCCTGATAGGTACAGAAAAAGGTTTAAATTCTCAGTCCCAATGTGTTTGGATTTTTGATGTGGATACCGTGATGAGACAAATTCTTTTAAGCTCTCTTCATGAAGATAATGACTTGAATCAGGTGACTCTTGGATGGATAGAAATTATGCCCATAAGATGTGCCTTATTCTACTGTTGATAAATGGATAAATTAATTTTCTGCCTGCTGCCATGAAATATAGGAGGAACACTGTTGGCACATCATGACATCTATAGCGTTCTGTGGTTCAACTACAAAGATAATGCAAAATTATCCTGAAATTACTATCCTGATTACAGCTGATGGCCTGTAATTGGAAGCTAGCAACTAGCAGTGTGTCACAGGGATAACACTGGGTCCAGTTTTACTCATTAATGATCAGAGTGATGGGTCAGAGCGCACTCTCACCAAGTTGTTGATTACACCTAACATGGAAGAGTGACTGGGATGCCAGAGGGTCACACTGTCATCCAGAGGACCATGACAGGCTGGAGAAATATGCTGCCAGGAACCTCCTGAAGGTGAGCAAGGACAAGTGGAAAGTCTACATCTGGGGAGGAGCAACCACAGGCACCAACGTTTGCTGAGGCTACCCAGCAGCTCAACAGAAGAGGAGCTGGGGATCCTGGTGGTGCCAATATGAGCCAGCAGTGTGCCCTGTGACAAAGGAGGTCAGGAGTGTCCTGAGATACATTAGGGAGAGCGCTGCCAGCAGGTTGAAGAGGGGAATCCCCTTTATTCAGCACCAGTGAGGTCTCTCCTGGAGTGCTGTGCCCAGTTCTGGTCACAAAGATGATTGTCTCTGGAGCATCTCTTCTGTGAGAACCTTGCTTTTTTTTTGCATATCTGTGCTTCTTGCAAAAAAAAAGGTCATTGGGAAAATTCAGAAAAAGTGTATTTTCTGTTAATTTGTGCTTTGGTTTCTGATGCCTTTCAATGAAAAACTGAATGCTTGTTGACAACGGGATTTTGTGCAGCTCCAAAGGATTGCCTTGGAAAAAAATGAATACACTTAATTGAAATTTAATCCCTTTCTCTGTTTTCAAGGAGTTTCTGTTGGTTTTTTCAATGTTGAAATTCAGAGAACAACAAAGTAACTGTATCTACAGAGGCTCTTATTTAGTAATTTAGAAAAATGCTTTTTCAAAGTAGTGTAGTAGTGCAAGAATGCCCAAAAATCTGCTTGCTATAGCTGAGAAAATATGATCAGAAAAACATTATTGTTATGAACCACAAAATCCTCCTTAAGTCCATAGTCAATTAACTGCTGATTTTAAACTGATTTTAAAGAAGACAAACAGTTTATGTATCCTCTATAAATAAGTGCTGTGTAAATTTACATATTGGTGTGTGTGCATTTATGGATAAAAAAGTACAACTGCAAGTTGCATTTGTACTCCAGTGCAGAGATTAAGGTTTTGCCATTAGATTTTATTTCTAATTTGCTGTAACCAGCTTTTTTTCCCTCTGAATTCAATAATCTCTCATCATCTTCAAGAATCCCAAGTGCTATTTTAGCACTATGACAAATCTCCCCTATTCCAAAGCAATAAGCCCATTCCCTATTTGTAGGTAGCACAAAAGGACTACTGGAATCTTAGCAATATATTAGTAAAGTAAAAAAGTACCTTTACCATTAAAAGCAGACATAAAAAATGCAAATAAGGAGTATAAATATTTGAAGAGTGATGTGACCTCAGATGTGTAGAGTGCATTGGAGATACAGCAAATCTGTGTTCAAGTCCCTGCCTTACGTTCTTCACCAACTGTAGTCTTGTGAGTGGAAAACAAAGCACTACAAGGTGTGGCTGATATAAGCAAGTTTCATGTATCTAGTGAAATGTTCTCCTCTGGATCTGGGAGCTTTCTGAAGCACATTACAAAAATATATGTGTGCATATATATGTATGCATAGAAATAACATGTTAAGAATTAGTTATATACCATCAATGTAACATACTATACAGCACATTACTATTTTTGTATGTTGCCAATACAATAAATATATTCTGTAGGCAATATACTATTATAATATGTAAAATTTGCAAAATGAAAAAGGCTTAATGTTAGGCATCTTATGTATAGCACATATATGCATACATGGCCATACATGGCAGCACTTGATACATTTTGTTTGCCTGACCAGTGCATTTGTTTTTCCTTGTAAGCCATCAGCTGTCAGTGTTATAATTCTTCTGTATGGTTATAAATCTTACTCATTTATTGGAGATAGGACTAATTAAATTGCAAGCTTTGTGGATTGAAAGATCTCTCACATTTAGTAAAGTATTCAATCAGATTTTTTGTTCTAATGAGACGTAAGAAGATGTCAGTTCTGTTTTTCACTTTGTTGTTCCTTCAATATCTTTCTGTATTGTGGCAACACATCTTTTATCCTGGTTGTCTGAAGTTTCACTTGTATCAGCCATCACTCTTGTATTCTGCTGAACAGATAGGAGTCTCTATTATTGTCAAATCCTTCAATACTTCTTAATGGGCACTGTGTTTATCAGACTACAGTGAAAGCTCAGCTGGTGTGACTTTTTTGCTTCACAAAGCTCAGTATTTAATTTCTAGCTCATTAAAATATATTGTGATGCAATTCTGATATTTGTAATGTATTTTTTAAAATATCTGAACATACAGTTCTAGTGAGCAAAATCTAGCACTGTGGAAAATTGAATTAGAAGGAACATTTAATTCAGCCTTGGAAAGATTACTTGGTCTTAAACCTGTGTTGGTAGAGGTTTCATGGTGTTCACAGGCAATCTGATACTATGTCAACTGTCTTTCTTTTACATGATTTTTAAAATTTTATAATGTTTTGGCTTCCTAATGTCTAAGCTAAGTTTCTGGCAAGCAAATTGGTTAAATTAATTGTGTTATTTCCCATGGACAAATTCTAAAATTTTCTTCATGAAGCAAACGTTTTCCTCTGTGAAGTGTGTTTTGCCATAATTATGTCTTTTTTAAAACCAAAGATAGATTTTTTTTTTTCAGTCCTCTCAGTAGGTTTTCTTTGGTATTGCTCTTGTTATCCTTGTTCTCTTGATTCTCTGCAATAACTCTGTAGAAAGAGGTCCTAAACAAGTTTTACTTGCAGGACTTAATTTCATTTATATTTCTAATGGTAGCTGAAGAAATAACTCTGTACAGAAATCAAATACATAATTTTGAGACATTTAAGAACAAAATAATTAATTTGGTTTGATATTCTGAATGTAGACAAAAAATGAGCTAAGCCTTTTTGTCAGAACTAAGAGTCATGTGGATAATGCTGTGTAAGAGCCCAAAATTATCTTCTGTTACTGCAGACAACTGACTCCAACAAAGCACAACAGTGTTGAAAATAAAGCTAGAGTTGGGACAGAGACTAGGATGATGATGCAAGGGGAGTGGAGTGACACAAACAGGAAATAGAAATCATTCTCCTTGCTTGCTTCTAGAAGATATGACTTTTCAATATCTTGTCTTTCATTTTGTCATCCACCTTTTGCAGGAATGTCCCATAATCCTAACAGGAAAATAAAGCCTATGGCTGGAAAATATGGAGCAAATTACAGTGAGATGAGTATGAGTAGTTTCCTTTTTGTTGGCCACCATTTGCAGAGAACAAAAAAACTTGTCAGGGAGAATTTTGCAAATTTGACTAGTACTGAGTGAAGCACTTGCAAGATTTATGAAAAATGTTTTGAAGAGGAATAAGATGACACATGTGATATGCTTTGAGGGATTGATTATTTCCACTTCATTAGAAAAATAGGCAACAAGGTACTACTTGTAAATTCAGTGTTGTATTTTAATGCTATAACATTAAACTTTCAATTGCTTTTTAGAGTTAGTAGTATGATTGATTACTGACTTATAGCCAACAGCACCATAAAAACATTGGTCAACTTTCACAGCAATTATCAAACCAGAACTAGTAAATAAATACAGCTACACTAGTGTTTTAAGTCACATTATGTGATAATCTCTAGCAGTAATATGAATGATGAAATTCCATAATTCTGTATAAATTATAAAATAAAAGTCCTGAAGTGTTATTTACTGCTCTATATTGGAGATTTGACCAAGAAAGAATGTCTAATAGACAGTTGTATTCTCTGAAGAATATATTTTGGGCAGCACATTTTATTGTGAACCTGAATGAACAGGATCGTGCTGCCATTTTATGCACTCTTTAAGTAAGGAGAAATTGCTAATTTTTTTCAGCAGCTGACAATGGAAGGAGAAATGCCACCTTGAATGAGTCGCTTCCTTTCTGCAGCATGACCTCCTTCTTCTTAGGTGTGAAGGTGATAAATCACTGAGTAAAACAACAGCAGGGATCCTTATTAACAACAATGTTCAGTGCTCTTTGCAATCACTCCAAATCCAAATGACACTGTAGAAGTGTAGATTTTTTTAAATTTTAAATTTGCATTTCCTGCTAGCTAGGAAATTTGCCTGGATTGAAGAGAACCTTCAGGTGTGAGATCCTTTGGTTTGGCTTTGGGTATGGTGTGGGTTTTGGTTACAGCCCTGTTGTCTACACTTCTGGATGGACAGAGGAGGAAATGGGAATGTGAGGCAGTAATTCTGTGCTGAGAATTAATTGTAAATGAACTTTTAGTTAATGATCTGGCCCTTCTATTTCTTAGACAAAGTAAAATAAAATGTTAGTTTAATGGGGTTTGTGCAAGGTTTGTTTTTTTTAAATGCCCTAGTTTTTGTTGGCACTGATTTTTTATTTTTCTGAAAAATGCCCACATCTGCAATGAGAAGTCCAAGCAAAGACTCTGAAATGGGCAGAAGATACCTAAATAGGATAAATTTAGCTTTTCTGAGAAATTTATAAGCAATTTTGATTTTACCTGTCTTCTTGCAAACTTTTCCTAACCTTTTAATTTGAGAATGGTAGCCTGGGAGGCCTTCATTTCTTAAGAGGTCTGTTAACCAGACCTGGTACTACAGAAAGCCCAAGGTACATTTGCATTAATGTTTAAATTCTGGACAGGACCGTGTACTTTGCATGGAGTTATGCATTGATCTCCATCTGCTCTGCTTCCCTTTATGTTGGAAATCACTGGGCACACATTCCTTTGGGTGAAATTAAACTGAACTGTGCTCTTTGGGAATGCAGTTGATTTGTCTCCTACTTTTAAATGGAATTTGTTCCATGGAACCCAACCAGAGCTAGTCCTTGAAAACGTGGATTTCTGTGCTACATTAATGCTGCTTGCTTGGGAACCTCAGTTCCACCCTGTGTAAAAGTAGCATATACAGGACTGGAATGAGAAACTCTGTGATCACAGTAGACTTCTTCAGTTTCTGAGAGGTTTTTTT
This sequence comes from Muscicapa striata striata, assembly GCA_030060385.1. Classification (NCBI taxonomy): domain Eukaryota; kingdom Metazoa; phylum Chordata; class Aves; order Passeriformes; family Muscicapidae; genus Muscicapa; species Muscicapa striata. Next base: position 4,401,289 of record JAREIS010000097.1, on the reverse strand, counting down.
GTCACTTTTTGTAAATTTTTGTGTGCCTGCTGCACAAAATATATAAAAAAATCTTCTTGTGCTTACTGGGGCACATGTTACTTCCTTCTCCAGTTGGTCTGGGTTGGTTTCAGTGTGTTCAGTGTGTTCATCTGTGATTGCAAATAGTTTATAGAACTATGATCATTTTATTTCTTTCCAGTGTGGAACTTAAATGTGGTTAACAACCACAAGGGAAGGCTATTTCTATTACAGATCTGATTTTAGCTGCCTCTTTGGAATGGGAAAGAAACAGTTTTTCTAATAAAACATTTCAGTCACTGGAAACATGTCGTTTTACTTGTCTTCAAATCATACTTTAATCAAGGACAGCTCTGGGAAACAAGTTTTATTTGCTGAAAACTTTAGTAGTAATTACTAAGTGGTTTTGAGTTGCTGGTTTGAGGTAAGGAATTGAAACTTGTCATTTCTGTAGTATGATAATGATGTAAACACTAGCACAGCTATTCTCCATGCACAAACACAAATAGTACTTAGTTTGTATCAAATTTTGAAAAAACAAGAAACTTGCAGGTACAGAATGTTGTTACTCACCTAAGTACACTTAGGGAAATTAGAAAAGTGGGAGACACATTGGATGGTCCACAAGTTTCTAAAGGTGCCTGTTAGCTGAAATTGTGATTTAGTGCGTCAAGCAGTCTTCTTCACTTAATATTGTGACAAATACAGTGCAGTATGAACAGTATGAGCCCCAGCATCACTCCCTGGGCTGCTGTGCTTCACAGTGAACACCAGCTACAACTTGAGCTACTGCTTGCCAGACTTTGAGCCCAGCAGTCCAGACAGTTTTTGAACCATCTAGAAGCTGTCCAGTTCTCATCTTGTAACTGAGAATACTGCAGGAGTTAACATAAAAAGTCTTCTTGGAGTCAACATAAGTCTTCTTGAAATCAAGTTATACTTCACTTTTTTCTCCTCATGCACAGGAATGATCTTCCCTTGGTAAATCTATTTTGAACATTCATGATACTGCCTTATTATCCTTATTATCCTCATTGTTGTTGTGAGTAATTTCTCAGAAAATGTGCTTCATGACCTTAGCTGTGACTGTGCTGGGGCTGGCCAGGTCTCTGGGTCCCTGGATCCACCCAGCTGTTACCCCTTCTCCTATTATCCTCCTCAGTTTTTTAAAATCATAGACATGGCCTTGAAGGGACAGCAGCCTGTGTTTAGCACCCACACCAAAATAATCTCTAATTCTGAGGGTTTTCACATGTTCAGTTTCTTTAAGTAGCTTCTAGCTTGTTGCTCTGCAGTTTGGGCTGTCACACTATCCCAACCTTGCTGTTATGGTCTGTGAAGAGTAAGACAAAGAAGTTTTGTTTAACTCTGTCAGTTGTTACCATATCATCCTTTACTATCAGCCCACATCCAACCCACCCAGTTCTTTGATCTTGCTTTTGCTGCTGACAATGGATTTATTTAAATGAGTGCATTTCAAAGATGTGACATACACAGCCTAAACATGTGGGGTTGTACTTTGTATAGAACACATCTTGTTTTGGAAATTTGTGAATGTTTTTTAGTATGTTCAGCCAATTCTACAACATACAGCATCTATGTCCAGCACTCAGCACTTAACTGAACTTGAATATTAGGGTAATATTTCACTTGATTATTAGGCCAATATTTCTCTTGTATATCTCCTTCAAAAGGTATATTAATATTTTTATACTTTATTCTTTCTCTTATCATTTCAATAATATTTTGACTGTCATGCAGGTCTCATTGTCTCTTTACAAAAGGAAAAGCTTCCTGGGTAAACATTCACTTTTATTGTAGACAGTAATATATTAAGTTCATTTAATTTGAGTGACAGTTGCATAATTCTGTTTTCTTGACAAGTCCATGAAAATGGATGAGCAGGGTTTATATTCAAGAAAAGAATGAAGTTCCTTAGATTTTGAGTAATGATAGTAAAAATCCTTTATTGCTACAATCTGTATAACAATGAATTCAAAGGTTTTCTATTCATTTGTAAATCAGAATAATAAGCCCATTTATGAAGTTCTATTTCATTTTATCATTGTAATTATTTCAGCATATGAAACTGAAATAGTAAAAATCAAGCTTTCAGGGTTTTATTAGTGATTTAGCAATGGGTGCACTTGACTTATATTGCTCCTACCCAAAAGGCTTGCAATAGAATCCAAACAGAATTATTTGTATTAACCTTTCCCCTAATAAATATGTAAATATGCCTGAGCTGATTGAATCTGGAAATTAGAATGCCTAAAAACTATAGGGAGACTAAAGATTGTGTCCTCCAATATAAAATGAGAAAACATAGCTGATTAAGTCTGAAGGGGAACCCAAGATTTAAATCACAACTATTTAAAAGTATTCTGTTCAATTTGTTTGCTATTTCACTTACAGTACAGAAGAACTGGCTTCTGGAAAGAGATTGCAGGAGGTGGTTGTTAAAGAAGTTTTATATTCAGATGAGTATTGTCCTATAATATCTGCCTTCCTGTGTCTCAAAAATCTTCAAGCACAGACCAGGTTGTTGTAACATGAAGGAACTGGTGTAAGAGGAACACATATTTTGCTGCTTTTTCATCCAGACAGTCAAGTAGTCCATATTTTTTATTTCCAAAGCAGTATTGAAAAGAGACACAGCTCTCTGCCCACCAGCAGCCAGGCACCTGTACTACTTGTGGTGAAGCCCAGCAGTTCTTTGCTCTAGGGAAGGCTCCACACAGGGATTGTAATTTGGTTCATGTAGATTTATGGTATCTGGGCATGGACCACATGCTTGTGTTGGTATTATTCAGTACTTCTGTAGAGTAAACTACTCATGACTGTTGGAAAGAGCAAACTTTATTCTGGCCAGCTCTGTATATACACTCCCTTACAGCCTTTTTGTCACACTGATTGCTAGAGAACTGTCATTTCTGTATTGGTGATTTTTGAGTTAACATTGCAAGAAGAAAAAATTATTTCACAAGTTAAGGAGTCATTTAAGCATCTTGTGTGCAGCATGAATAAACATTCTGCCTGTGTGATACTGCTTGCTACTGCCTCATCCTAAGATAGAAAGTGATAAGCCTTTTCAGGGTCGCATTTCCTAGGCTGGTGTGTTTCAGAGTGAATTGTGTTTAGTTTTGAAAGGGAAATAGAATCCAGTATTTCTAGAAAAATCCAGATTTGCTAAAGCAGTAAGTTTCTCTATGCTTACAAAAGGGGAATGCAGTGAATGAAAGGTGATGAACCCAGTTAAAGTATACATGTTTAAATAGTATAGGATCAATTTCAATAACCCCTTGGAGTATTAAGAACCCTTTTCTTTTGAACCTTAAATTTTATTTATAACCAACACTGGGACAATTCTATTTTCTGAATATCATCATAGTCAATGCCAATTTAGGACAATTTGGAGCCAAAGGATGGAAAGGGGAATCATTAACACACATACACAGAAATCAATCTATGGTATCTGTTTGCCAGCTGACCTCAGGCCAAAATAGATTGAAGATCAAAAGTAGTCAAAAGGGAAATTCTGTGTCATTATGAAATGCTTCAACTTGTCTTCTATTATGTGAGTAATGAACCTTTAATTTTGGATTAGCGTGTTTACAGTTGCGGTTTGATGTCTGACTCACAATTATACATGGTTTTGATAAGCAGAGATGGTTTAGACTGAGAAGCAACTGTGAAATGTTCACTGTGAGTGTAAATATTATTTCAGTTCCAAGTACAGAATAACAGAAACACATTTTCAAAACTGGATGGTTAATCTTGATCAAAAGCCAGCAGTAAAATAGCAATAGCTCCAGCTTTCGGCCATCTGGTAGAAATTATTCTCTGGAATATTTAGGCTTGAAATGTAAATTTTCATTTTTTCCAGTTCACTTAACTGTGAAAGAATTTTAAAAAATATGTGGAAGGATGTAATTTACTAGCAAATTATTGGTGAAGCAGACAATGAATGATTTTTAATCAGATGTTTACAGGAGCTATAGTTCAAGCTTTGTAGTTAATCACTGAATTTGCACTATTGGAAATGATAAAATTAATGTATGTTAAGTGCTGTTTTTCCCATTGTGACTGTTTCTAGTAGTGACAATTATTCATTTGTTTTGCTTCACTGTTTTTCCATTTTGCTTGATGTCCCAGCATTTAAAAATGATGAGATGGAAAGCAAGTTCTTATCAAGCCCTATGACCTAATAGTGCCCAAACATTTTAATTTTATTGTATTGTTTTCTGTATCTATATTGCCCGATTTTAATAATAGAGTATGTTTACTCCATTTTTCAAGATGTTTTTTCAACTTTCTTATGTAGGAAGCATATCTTTTGAACATTTTAGTTAATACTTAAGAAGATGGATATTTCTATAGGGTAAGGCTGTTTTGATATAGTTACTATTATCTATATGTATGTGTATGTAGAGTTATCATTTTTCTCCCCTACTTTCCATTCCAAAAGTTTTTTTAAAAGAAACCTTTTAATTTATTTCAAGTAATAAAATATATGTTCCTCACACACTTTCCTGCCCTCAGTTTCAAACCCCAAAATACCAACACACCATACGACTAATATTTTTTTTAATTCTCCTTATATGACCAAAAATAGACAAACAGCTATTTAAGATTTAAACTCAGCAAATATACAGGTTACATACTGATGGTGTGTATCACCTTAATTTCAAGAAAGTCAGTTCTAACAGGCTGAGTTTAAGTGGCAGAGTATCTGGCCCATTACCTTGCCCTGGAGAGAATAGTCACAGGGGGTCAGAATTAGATATCCTGGTGTGGATGCACACCATTGAAAAGCCATGTTTGGTGAGCATCTGATAGAAACTCCAGCTGTAGATAATATGTTGTCCCCTTGTGGCATGTATTGTTTCAGAGAGGATGTGTGCTTTCTGGTTATGTGGACATAATGTAGACCAGTGTTAATAGTAAAATTTCCTTTTGAAAAATCATTAATATTGTGTAGACGATTCCTTTTTTTTTTTTTTTTTTATGTATGTATTTATAGTTAATTCTATCCACATTTAACACTGTTTGATCATTTTAGAATTGCCTTTAAAACACACAAACTTGACCTATAGTTTTCTCTGTTGTGCAGACCATTTTGTTAGAAAAGCACCTAAACTACTGTTGTTATGTCCATTGTTACAAAAATTTTCAAAAGAGCTATTTGAGACAGAAGAGTAAAAACACTTTATCTACAGAACTTGGATATACTTTAGCATATTGACATGAGTTTTCTTTGCTGCCCTTTAAACAAGTGCTTGGCACTAAAAAGTGTGAAAGTGTTAAAATGTGAATTGCTATCTACTGTGTAAAATAAAAAGAAAAGATGAAGACAATCTCTTCTTTGCAAGGTTGCACTGTCACAGAGCAAGTAATCATATATTGACTGGAATAATTCATTCCACCTTGCAATACATTTCTTTAGAGCAGAAATGTAAAGTCATTGCCTTCTGACAGAGATGCTCAAAAGTCTCTCCATAAGCTTCAAATAAATTGGTGAAATAAGAAGCAAAATATTTTGCAAGAGAGAAAGAAAATGTAACAATTTTGCTCCACATTTGAAAGTCATGTTACTATAATACCAGAATCTTGTTTTGACATACAGCTGCTTATAACTCCTAGTGATTTGTGACACCTCTGTCATAAAAGGATGTAATGAAACTTGGGGGTTTTATTGCAGTTCATGCAAAAAATAGGTTTATGCCTGCTCAGAATTCCTGTAGCATTGCTTCAGAGTACTATTGTCAGAGTCTGGCACTGTAGGATATTTTTGTGTAACAGCATGGCACATTCCATTTTGATATGCACATTAAACTAAAATATTGCAAAGTAATTTGGCAATATTCTTATTTCTAAGTGTGGGGTTTTTAATAATTGTCCAACATCATATTCAACAGTGGTCATACTGGAGACACTGTACTATAAAACAAAAGTAAAATATCATTAACAAAATAAATACTTTTGTAACTTTATCAAACAGGCAGGAAGTTAGCTTTGTTTTCATTTAGCTTTTCTAAATTTAGTTGCACAAACTTCCGAATCAAATGATACTGATAATAACTTGGGCATTTTCCAGAGTTTTGTAAAATTTTGATAAGAATACATTTATGCAGAGTTGGTTGTGACTGATCCCACCTCTACTGAAGAGCATTACTCTGCCCTCCATGGCTTAGATGTGGGTGCAGGATTTACTGATATCCAAAGTTCAGGCCATCATTTCCTATTTCCTTCATGGTCACACCCCACTTTTGTTTGTTTAGTTGCCTGTGCATGGCTCTTTACTAGTCTGTATCCAAATATCATGTGCATAGAGAGGGAAATTTGGGATGAGAAGGTAAAAAGTCTTGGAGGATTAAGGCAGCCTTCAGTTTAGATCTGAATGTTGCATTGAGATTTGTGAAAACAGGGCTGGGAAGAGCCCTGAGAAGGAAGAGCCTGGTTCAAGTGGATCTGCAAGAGTCATAAGGATGGAAAGGCTGTGTGATGTGCAGGGCCAGGGTCTGCATGTATGCAGGAAACCAAGATTCTGGTTAGGGCAGGAACATATGCATAGTTTTAATAAATCAATGAACATATTTCATTGATTTTCTTTTTACTCCCTCACATCGAATTAAGGCCCAAGTGCACAGATTTCATTATATGTTATCTGTACTTATTAGTTGATCTCTATTGAAAACCAAAAAATACTGCTTCCAAGTGGTTGTTAATGAAGTTACTGCACATATTTTCCATATTTTTAAATCGTTCTGGGAACAGAAGTTTGTTTACAAGATTTTAAAACCATTGGAACAGTATGGATGTGTGTCCTTTACCCCTGAATAAAAAGACTTGTGAATTGTCTTATTAGTCTCTCATTGAATGATTACAGCAGTTGCTTGACCTTGAGAGGAGAGGGACCCTGCTGGTGTTCTCCAGGGGTTGGTGTTATTAGTGCTGGCTGACCTCGGGGAGCTGAGTGACCTCCATTTCACCTTCCAATCTCCCAACGCCAAAACAAAGCTGTTTTTGCAACATAACTTTAATAAAAGACAAAGGATGGTTGTTTTTATATATAGAAGAATGAGTCTGCTGTAGCTTTGATGAAAAAATGCAATGCAATATAAATATGTCTTGTAAAAAATGAAAAGACTAGACTGCTGTACACACTTTGACACTGATTTCAAACTTAAGGTTTTCACCTAGAGGACAATGGGCATAAATCTCACTGCATTTCCTACAGTTAGTGCTGTTTTTAAGGAAGAGGATAGTGTCCTGTCTCAATTAGAGAATCATCTTTCCCGTTTCATCCATTCTGTGCAGCCACCACATGCATGCTGTTAAGCATTCACATTTTAAAATTGTGTTGGACTTTTTGACAAAGGGGCTGCTGTTGACTTGAAATGTTAGGCCACTGTTATAAAACCCAATAATATTCCAGTAATGCTTCACTAATGACACTGTGATTGTTGCTATTTTTGGCTGAGAAAAATAATTGATGAATTCTTTTCCTAGTTGCTATTGATAATGTTTGGGATAGAAGCTTAAAGTCTTTCAAGTTGAAAAGAAAGAGCAAACTCTAGCATCTTCTTTTTCTGGTCAGTGACTTAAAACTCATGCTTGGCATGCAGCTGGGCTGATTCTGCATCTATTCCAAATAAAGAAGATAAAAAGTAATCATGGTGCTATTTAACATATCAGTCTTGGCCTCCTTTAACTGTAGCTGTCAGTCTGGCAGGATTCCAAAACTTATTCAAATGTGCATAGATCAGATTCTTGGGAATTGCTGTAGGCTGAGAAATGCTTACCAGCTCTTCTAGTGTATAACTTGCAATTGTGAAATGCCAGGTATCTGAGAGAATGCACCTCCACTATATTTTGTCTAAGAAAAGAAATTCAGCCCTTCTCCCTAATTATTTTGGCCAAAGGCCAAAATAGTTGAAAACTGAACTACAGTGCTAGATTAGACTTTTATATGAGATGCTTTGAATCAAACATCTGAGTTTCAGACAAACAATGGATTAACACATGCCAAATCTGCTGCCTATTAACATTGCTATTTTTCAGTGTACTAAACAAACTTGATTTGATCCTGCTGGTGGAAAAGCTGAATTGTGTGGCTGTTCTTTAAATACAAATTATGTCACTTTAGGTAAGTTGGCCTTCCTTCACAATCCCAGGGAATGGAAGGCCACAAAAGGTAAGGAAATGGGCTTGGAAGGCAAGGGTGTGGTGCTGGTTAACCCATTTCTGAAGGTGTCCTTTGTCCTTTGCTGTACCTTACAGTGAGAGCCAAAGCCTGTACACCTCCTTTCTTGTGTGCCCAGGGAATGGTTCTGAACCTGAATTTTAATAGAGCTGCATACATAAAATGCACTGAAACAAATTTCTTGCTGTGAAATAAATGATGTGTTGCAGCATAATGTACCACAAATACATTCTTGCTAAGAGACTTACATTTTTGATGCCTACAGTCTGAAAGCTTTGGTATTTGTTTACATGCATGCAAAAATAGTCTGGTAATTTTAATTGTGTATTTATGTCTATAGGCTACATGCTGGTTTTGTTGTCCCTTAAATTGCACACACACTTAAGCTACCTTTTCTTTCAGGGGTCATTGCTTGTATTGTTTAGAGTTCAGAGAGATGACAATATTGTCAGAATATTGAAGCCAGAGGCATTTTCAGATTGGAATGGATTTGGCTAATCAAATAGCAGTACTGACTTTTTTGACACTGAAAAATTATGATATATTGTGCTATAAATTGGACTTTGGCTCAGTACTGACTAACACACCTAATTGACCTTGGGTCATCTAATATTTGTAGCAGTGTGACAGGAGAAAGAACTCCATATTTGAGAGCAGCTCTTTATTGGAAGTTTGGGAGATTTACTGACAGATTGAGTATAAGATGGAAAGAGTTATCTAATATTTGTTGTCCACAAAGTGAATATATTATATGTTTTTCCATTAATAATGCTTTCTGTTGCTTCTAATATTTTAACCTTCAGCTTTTATAATTTTAACCTCTGTCATGCAACTTTAACTTGGAATGGATCCCAGTGGCATCATGGTTAGTTCATGAATTATCTATTTCATAACTGAAGCTATGATAGGAAAGTAATAATCAAAAAATATTCATAGAGGCATGCGTTTCACATATTCATCCCTGGTCTCAGAGATGCATGTATGTGCAGATATAAAAAGTTCTTTTTCATCAGACATTTGGTGATTTTGTTGGTGGCAATATTGTCTGATCAGGCAGTCTAGAAGTGCTGCATATATATGGGATATAAATAAAGATATAAGTGAGCTTGCCTGTCTGGCTGTCATTTGTGTTTCCTTAGCTACAATTGCTTTTTCATCTCACCAACCTGAAAGTGATTATTTAGGTTAGATAATTTCATAGAACCAATTATATCCTTTGAAGACATAGGAAGCACTTTGGTGATGTTTGGACAAGAATTTTGTTGACTGTCAACTGGTTCATCTTAGACTGTCTAAGTAAAATTCTTATCTCAATATTTTAGTGCAGAGAGTAACAATGAGACTGTGTAACCTTTTCCTTAAGAACTACATATACATGGAATGTGATCCCAAGTTATAAGCCACACTTAGGCATCTGGATACCAGCAATGTTAAGACTGGAAATCTCTGCACTGATAATGAGTATTGGAGTAGCAATTAAGCACTGATGTGTGCATCCATGTGATTACCATGAACTTTTAATCTAAGCATCTTCTTAATGTTAAAAATAAGAGCTTTGAGGAACAGTGAACAATAATTTTTGCTCTGCACAAAGTAAATGAGAATGTCTGTGCAGCAGGAGCTGAAAGATGTGTTTTATACCTTGAAGGATGGAGATATCCCAAGAATAGGAACAGACAATGGGTTGCTAGGTGATTTTGGGACCTAAGAACCCTTAGGATGATTCCAATGAAAAAGGTGGTCCTCAGCCTTCTTTGCTAAAGCCAGCTCCTTGTTATTGACAGTTCCAGAAGCCAGCTCTAGACTTCATATATTTATATGTCCCTTGGATGATGTAATAGCTATTTCTCTGCTGCATCAGCCCACAGTGGAATATGAGATTTTTTTGATCTTCTTAACATTCAACCCAAACTATGGGTTTGGATTTTTTTTTTTTTTTTATGGTGAGTTTTCTTTAGTTTTCTAAATTTAATTTCTGATCTTATTTATATCCTACAACCAAGCTGCTTTTCTGAAGGCTTGGAACTTTTCTTGCATTGAATTTACCAATTGTTCTTTCTGTTAAAGATTTGAAGTAAATGATTTGCAATATGTGTTACATCTTGCTTTTGGACTAAAATTTTTAATATGTAGAAAGCATGAATTAATAAAAGTGTGATGTATCTGTGAGATACTAGTAGTATATCCCTTCAGGTGTCATTTGTGACACAAGTGCATTCCAAAGCCTGTTTATCCTGACTTTTCCACAGTGAATGCAATTGTATAATCTGGAAAATAGGATGAAAGTATCAAAGGTCTGATATTTTAAGAAGGAATTGTGAGAGGAGCCAGCACTCAGAAGGAGTACAGCAGGCTCTGAGAAGGATCAGGCAGATACTTTAATACACCAAGGGAAGAGTGCTTCACCTTTTGACATGGGTGGCTGCAATAGCTAACCAAGGAGAATGACTGGGGATCCTGAGCTCATTGTGGAAAGTACTTTAGAGAAATAATGGATCAGAGACAAAGGCACGTGTTAAGTGTTGACATGTTGACATGTTTCTTTGAATTTCTGTATCTCCCATGTTAAGTATTAATTATAGCTGCATGTGGGCATATGTGTGTGCTTTAGCTGTTACCTAAACTGGAGATCTGAATCATAAGACAAGAATATTCCTGGCAGAAATGTAGCTATGTCTGAACTACTCAGCAGGGTGAAAGGCTTGACACTGGCTACAGGTCCTGAATAAACTGGTGTGTGCAGTTCTTTTTCTGTGATGGCATAATGTCCATTTTTCCACATGCTAAATGGCTATCCAAACACTTCCAAGCTTAAGTGTGCCAGATGTAATGACAGTACAAAACAAATACATAGTCTATGTGATAGACTTCCCCAGCCCTGTAAGTCTATGATGGACTGGGACACAGCCAGATCCTTCATGAAAGCTGAAGATATGAGTGGGTGGAAAGCATTTAAGGATTAATAACGTCAGCACTATAAAAAATGGTACAGACCCATAAAATGGTCTTCAAACCTATCACCTTTATCATTTAGGCTAAATTAGACTGGTTTATAGAGTCTAGAAAAAATATAGAAATTAATACCATTCTATCTACTGACTCTTATTGTCCTGTAACAGCCAAAGCCAATGGCCATGGTATGAGCAAGTTCTTAAGGTTCTTACCAGGGAGAATATTAAAGGACACTCATTTTACAAGACCAGGGGTGGTGGAAGTCAGCAAGAATATGAGCCCTAGAAGAAAGCAGGAACAGGTTTTTGTTTTTATGCCAGGTGCTAAAAAAGAAAAAACATGCAGGAGAAAAGGTTTCTCTGATCAACAGTCTCACTGGAGAAGAATGATGGTCTTGTAAAAAATAAAATAAATGAAAGTTTACGATACACACTAGAGGGTGGAAGAAGGCCTCAAATGAATATAAGGAAACTGTAAAAATACAGTCAGAGAGAGAAGGATATTCTCTTGCTTCATGATTTCAAGTTCATTGATCAAGAGCTGTATCTTTCTGATTTTCATAGTAATGGCAGGAAAAACTGATAGCATGATGTAAATCAAAGGGCATGGTTAGCAATGGGTGCATACTGCAAGTGGTGGAAATAAAGTTTCTGTGGCAGATGGCCTTGTGTTTCAGAGAGTTCACAGGATCAAGAGGTTTAGACACTGGATCACTGCCTATTTCATTTGGAAAATCCTCATTGCTTCTCTTGAACAAAATGACAGTCAAAATCTTCAGGGAAACCTCATGACATTCATGCCCTTCACTTGCCCTGCAAGTTTCGCTCATTCCAGAATATTCAAATTTGGTCTCAAGTTATAAGTAACATAACCTAGTCCTGAAATACATAATTTCAAAATGCTGCAGCCATCGAAAGCATGCTAGCAGTATGTATTTGAGTCTGTACTATGTCCATTTTCCTTTTGATTGTTAAAGCTGGGAGAAAAAAAATGACTTTTGGAATTTCTTTACTTTTCCCATAGATGCACTTAATTTCAATAAAGTCATTTGTAAGTAAAACCAAGAGAGCTACCATCCCTAATATATCAGTGGACATAAAAGGCCTACAGCTGGAATCTGATTTGTTCTGCTTGTTGATATATCTACTGTATTTGGGTCACAGTATGGCCACAATGAAGTCAAATAGTCAAATGATAGTGAGTGATAAGAGGAAGACTAATCACTTACCTAAACACAATTGAAAAGATGGCTTATGTACAAGCTATTGGTTTTCTGCCCTTTGATAAATGCATGTAACTTTTTTTTTTTTTTTTTATCCGAGGCTTAATCTGCTAATGGTCTTCACAGAAGGTGATTACTTTTCAGCTTGGTACAGATTTGATTGGACTTGTGTTGTAAGTGCAGTGAGCATAGCCTTTGGGATAGAGTCAGATTGTCAAATCAAAATGTAAGAGCCATCTTCTGGAGTGTATATTTTGGTAATAGAATTCTCTCTAGATTACATACATTCAGCATAGCCTCTTGTGCAGATTCAGTACTGTCCTAGAGCTCTGAAGTATTGTTTAATATGAAAAAAATATGAGTGCTGATGTTGAGTTTAAATTTTTCTTTGGTTAAGGAAATGCTTTCTGAACATAAGGCTGACACATGCAGAGCTCAAGAGTGATCACAGCACTACTGTTTATGTGAAAGCTGCACAAACACTGTTATCTGATATACGACTCACTCCCTTGTTTAAACTTCTTTGCTCCCAAATTCAGTATTTTTAACTATGATACAAGCATAGTTTCCACCTTTTTCAGTAGTGCTTGCAAACCATTGAAGATCTGCATTTTGATTGCCACATGAATCAGAATATTTTTCTCAAAGATTTAAATTTGGATCACAAAAAGCTAGCAGTAAATGCAAGCAACAATATTTAACGAGTACAGGAATTCCAGAAATATATGTTATATGTGTTATATGCAAAGGAGGGTTTCTACAACTGAATTTTCCTTTATTTAGACTTCTGGGTGTGACGATATTGTGATATGACTGACATTGTGTCTGGTCTTGAAGTAGTAGGTCACTGTAATATTTTAAGAATGATGGTCTGTCTAGTGATTTACATTTTTTTCTAATTCAGGATGAGTAATTTGTGAAGCTCTTAGAAACTTATATAGCACAGCTATGACAGTTTAACACCTAATCAGATATCACATCTGATATTTAGATTGATTTCACCATCAATGTTCTGCTGTTTGGGGGAAAAAAAAAGAAAAATGGTTAATAGAATTAACTCTTGCTGCTGCAAAAGAATGATGCTTGGGGTTTTGGCTATTCAAGGAAGGAAAAAATTAAAGTTTTGGAAAATATTCATATACCAAAACAATTCCTATATGTTGAAGAGTTTCTGAACATATTATGTAGCTGGAATTTTGTCTCATTGCTGCCAGGATCATGGCTGAACGAACAAAATGTTAGGAATTTGGCTTGAAGGTTCCATGTAGCCACTGAAAATGTGAAATTAAAATGGTGGTTAAATTTTTGCTATTTTGCGTGGCAATGTAGTTGCATTAAGACCTGTATTTCCTGTTATCCTTGAACACATTTAAAAAGAAAAAAATCAGACAATTTGTGAGAAAAGAAACAGTTAATAGTTCAAGAACAGATAGATTCAAGGTGAAAAATACAGACATACATATATATTTATTTATTTATTTTTATATGTATATCGTAACAAAAAGCAATGGAGACGAAGATTTGGAAACAGTTTCCAGTTTTCATACCAGTAGAAGCAGTTAGTGTAAAAGGCCTAATTCTTTTCAGAAATCTTCTAGAACGAGTGGAAGGCATTTCTTTAAGAGAATACATGAAGTATTTATCCAAAATAGCAGAGTTTTGTATTTGCTAGAATTGCTACATTCCTATTTTAGAAAGTCATTGCCAGAAAAGAGCAAAGGCAGAAAATTGTATCTATATTGCTGTGCTGTCCAAGCTTCTTGGTAAAAGAAAAAGTTTGATTATCTCTCTGGCTTGCATGTACATACCTATTGAAGATGTGACTTAATTGCAAATTATCTAGGAGAGACATATTCTGTCCTTTGGGCCTGTTTTTGGTATGTTTCACATGGCACATGCAATCTGCTGATCCCTGATAGCATCTGAGCTATGAGACCATTGCACCCTTGTGTGTGCAGGGTTTCTTGCATTGCAAGAAACATACCTAATTGTATCAATTGCAAAATGGAAGAAGCAAAAGAGGGTTAAAATGATGACACAGATAAGCTTGTTTTCATCTCTTACCCCTTTGTTACAGATTGAAAAAATAATTATTTTGGACGTCAAGCAAATCTGCACATACCTTAAGTTGAAGCAACTAATTTTCATATAGATGTTGTATAAATGCATCAGGTTTCATATTTTGTGGGTTTTGCGGGGATTGTCAGGTTTTATAGAACTTCTCTAGTGAGATTCAGAGCTTCTATAACTGTTTTGAAACACAAATTGTGCTCCCCACTACACATTTTTGTCACTGCTTTGCTGAGTGCTATCCTGCTCACTCAGATGACAAGAATCCCAGTATCCTAATCAGCAACACTTTTTCCAGATAACTCCATTTGCCTCTGCTGGCATCTTCCATAAAGGCTAAGCCATAGCACTACAAAAAAATCCCTTGACAAACATATCTGCACTTTCTGCTCTGTCGTGTGCCTGTCTCCTTCCCCTTGTGCAAAGGGCTGGAAAGTCTCTGCACAGCAGAATGGCACTGCCCAGCTTATCAAATGAGAGAGCCCTTTTCTGGAAGGAAGATGACACTAAGAATTAGAGGGAGTTGAAGAGGCTGATTCAATGCAGTGCATTTGTCACAAGGCAGTTGTCTGACACGTTCCCCCTTCTCTGCTCCTCTTTGTGTTTTCATCTGCTCCACAGCTTCAGCATCATCCATCACAGCTGTGCTGGACAGTGCCTCTTGCTTCTGGCTCCTCACTCTGGAACTTTCCCAGTGCCTTTTGCATTTCCTCATTGATTTCTTGGAATGATTTAAAGCCCATTCCCTGGTAAACTAACTCATGCACTGCTCTTCCAACTGCATGTCTCTGATCCCTTCCTTGATCCCTGTGTTTGTATCATTACTGCCTTAGCTACCTGCCTTTGCTCCCTTGAGGAGTTCTGCTTGAACTCATGGAATCACATGGTGACAGGAATTACATTTTACACAGACATTTTGCACTGCATAAACACAGCATACCATGCTGAGAGTGAATTAGTCCTCTAATTTGACCATGAGCATCCTGGAAGGTGTTTTTCTTCACTTGTTTTTCAGGAATTCCAGAGTTAGGAATCCTGTGACAACATGAGATAAAGTATTTCAGTACTTCTTTACCCTTTCTTCAAGACTTTTTTTCCCCTCTAAAATCTAAGCCAGTTGGTGCTGCAGCTTAACCAGAATCCTCTCCTATTGCTCATATTGCAGATATGAGAAGTAGTAGCTCATCCTCCTCACCTTCAAAGCAGCCTGGAAAGGCTCTTTTTCCTTTCTGTGCCTTCTGAACAAACCCTCTAAAAAATGCATCAGTATAAGCATTACACCATTACACAAGGTTCCCAAATCATCCATTAATGTAAAGAAATATATATATATTCCATAGAAAAAAATTATTTTTGATCCATGATATTTTCATCATAAGGAATGTTATCATAGCTGTTTTCTATCATGGTATCCCTTTAAGTATCTCACTATACATTTTGCTTTAGCTGATAAGTTTTTAAAATCTTGAATTTATATTTTGTCTTCTAGGCTGTGTAATAGGCATGCAATACCAGTTAAACACACCTGGGTTTTTATGGTTTCCTCACTACAGTTGAACAAAATTCTTTTGTAAATAGACTTAAGTGATACTGCAAACAAATCAGCAGATTCACTTAGACTTATCCTTTAAATTCTTCTTGTGTAGATTAAGTATCAACATTTTTATGGTTCATAGAAGCCACTAATTAAGTAGTACACTAATAACTTCAAAAATCTATTCTGCTGCTCCAACAGTCTTTGACTGTTGCTAATTACAATCTCATTAGTCCCTATTTTATTGTCAAAACATGTTCATGAAGTGTTTCTTCTCAATATGGCTAATATTTTTTCTATGGTAGAAATCTCTTTGGGGCTTGAGTTTATTTTTCTTTCAGAAACCAAATACATCAGAACTATTATTAATTTCCCACCTTTTCCCCCTCATATGATTCTTTGACATTGCAACTAATTTATTCAGTCTATTTATTCATTCTTTTTAGAGACCAATTTAGTAACTGTGTTCTTCTCACTTTTTTTTTTTTCCACTTTGATGTTTCCAAATTCACTCAGAAAAAAAAGAAACTTTTAATGGAAGAAATAGCCCTCTTAAAAACAAAAAGAGAATGGTTGATCTGGAATTAACAAATATATTTATTAATGCTTTTAAATAGAAGCTATATGCAAAAAGCAGTATAAATTTTATGGGATCATGGAAGACCAAATGTTGTTACAGGCTTGCAGTCAAGTCTAGCAATTCTGAGAAAGGGAATGTGCATTGATGTAATCACTTAGAATAATCTCCAAAATAACTCTAATCCTGAAAATAACTTTTTTTGTATTTGTAGAAGGATAATGAAAAAAGAAGGAAGTATTAGGTGAAACGCTTATAATACAAATTCAGAGTAGATAAAATACCCTAAACTCATGAAAGTGATGAAATTTTGGTTGTTAAAGAAAGTTTCTATTAAAAAAAAAAGTTGGGAAATGAAGTAGCACAATGGAAGCTATACATGGTGTTAAGACATAAAGATATTTTGCAGAAATGTAAGCTCATAGGCTCTCTAAAGTTGGATTTAAATGCGGGGGGGCGGGGGGAGTTTGTGTGTATTTGATTGTTTGTTTGTTTTTAATTAAACAGAGTCCTACTTTGTCATAAAAAGTAGTGAACCCTGAATTCAGAAGGGCAATTTGGAGAACATTATCAGAAATGTCATTATGGCTGCAGAAGTAGAAGCTCTGAGTTGTTATGAACTGAACCAAGATCTAAAGGATGGCAGTGCCTGACGTATCCACTGACCTGAGAATGTGTTCTGCTGCCTCAATCTCCTCTTGTTCCCAAGACTGTGACTGGTAGATGCATATTTCTTTATATTCCTCTCTCAGTCTTTATATACATAATAAAAATATTTGAAGTTTTAAAAATCCCTCCTAGTGGAATGAAAAGGTAGTTTGAAAAATAAAAATCTAAAGTATTTCTATGGCTGCATCCATTTTTGATGTCAGTACTCTCATATATGTGGTTTTTCATAAATGCCACCCATGCAGTGACATTGTGCAAGTATTGGACAAGATGTTCATTAGAGGTTGCCACATTTGCAATCACAATGGGTACTAATCAATTCTTTATAAATCAGAAGATGTTGTGAAAGATTTTGTCTACTTTTTTTTTTTTTCATTATTTTAACTATATAACTTTACTTCATATGATTCAGAGCAAAAGTTTATTTCTGCTTGATTTCAACATTTTGGAATTTTGGAAGCCTGATAAAGAGGGAGCAACGGGTGTGCATTTAGTTTGGCTTCTAAGATTGGTTATGTAGATTGGGGATTTTTTCAGTGTCCTGAATTGAGAAGAAGCAACAGAAATATTTGTGGCTTATAATATGATAGCAGAACTGACTAAGTGAGAATGCAAGATGCAAATTCACATTTTAGGAGTTTGGTTAGGTTTGGTTTCTTTGATATAGCTTTTATGCTATTGTATAGATTGCCTAGGTGTTAAAAATGGAATTTTGCCTCTGCTATGTTTGTTTGATGAAATGGGAATGTGTGTGCATATGTCAGACTATGTAGCTAAAGAAAGAAGGAATGCTTCAGCATTTGATAAAAGTGATCTCTATTAGATATTTTTCAGACAGGTTGTATATAATTAATTCATGTGTTTGTGATTCCTGATATAATACTATGAAACAAGAATCAGACATCTCATTGTGCCAGCTGGGTGGTTCAGTGCATGTAGAACTGATGCTGTTCAGCTCATGCTCAGGCTTCACACGTGGAGTTGGCTGGAATTTCATATTCATATTTCATACATGGAGGGAGTAGGGACAGGGGTTTTTCATTCTTTAATGGGTTTTTGGATGTGTGTGTATAATTTAGTTCTTTCTCATTTAGCTGTTGCAGTGAAGCATCTCAAGGTTTATTATTATTTACTCCAGTCATTCTACAACAATTTGTAGATGGACAACAAAGTTGTGGCCCTCCTGATTTTCTTCAACCATCTTTTTTCACATCTTTCAAAATGACAGCTTTGTGCAGCCTCTCTTAGCACAGGAATATCTTTCAAATACACATTTATCTCCATGTTATTCACTGTACTGAAACGTGCAGGGATAAAGCTGTGTGAAAATTATGATCTGTTGCAGGATTTTTTGCCTCCCTAAAGCCGATAAAGAAAATTCTAATAAAAGAGGTGATAACTTGTTTTGTGCTAAGAGGTAGTCACATTTTAGCATGAAAGAAGTAACAGCAGGCATTCATAAAGTGGCAGCAGTATCCAAACTGAAAAGTTTTGATGGTACTTTTATAAATAAGGTGGGCAAAGACATCACATGCACTCACTTCCAGGCGTATGACAGGAACCTTGTGCTGACACTGAAGTCAGAGTGAATCTCGGTCATTTTGCACTTCCATTCTAGTTTCACACATGGTGTTTCACAACAGGGACTGACTAATGTGATAACCTCACACTAAAGTTCAGTGTCAGACTTGAAATAAAAGGTGGAGTGTGCTGAGCTCCCAAAGGGTGCAGCCAATTAGCACATTCTGTAATGGGGTTTTGCTGTCATGGGAAAACAGAAAGATTTCCTTCTTGAGAGCTGCTTTATATTTTCTGAATAGGGAACAATTAGGCAAAAATGTCATGTTATAAAGCCTTAAGATTCTGATTGTAGATAGATTTATGTAAGTTTTATTTTCATATTTACCGATTAGAGTGGTAAATAAGAGTAAAATATTCCACTATTTAGATCTGAGGGAATTTTTGTCTTCTTCTTACATAATTTTTATTCTTTTGCCTCCCCCTCTCCTTCATTAATAGAGCATATACAACACTTGGTGTTTTGTGTGAGCGACACTAAAAGTAAATTGAATTTTATCAAAACTTGGTAGCATATATATGTTTTCCTGTAATTACTTGATAAGTGCATAGGCACACATGTAAATGTATTAAAAAAAAAAAAAAAAAAAAAGGAATCAGCAGCCCTGGAAATGTCACCTGTTTCTACCTCAAAGAAAGACATTTAATCTAATTCTGCATAATAAGGAAGGAAACTGTTCTACAAGTATTTTTGTTGTATATGATTGACTGAAATATCCAGAACTAAAGAAGAAAGCCTAGAGTAGCTCTGGCTGTTTTGCCTTTGAACAAATAGCAATTTTTAGGAAGCTTTCTCTTTTCTTTTAGGGCTTCTTAAGAGTTTCTATATGCAACTGCTAAAGCAATACTTTCTTCATAAGATGTATCTTTTCATGCTCTTCCACCTCACAGTTCAGTAAGAATTTGTTTTTTATGGAGTTCCCTATGTTAAGTGAGGTGACATTTGGGACACACATGGACTTTGCTGCCTTTGATGAGGCATTCATGATAATTTGGGGATAGAAGGAAGAAATCCATCAGTATGGATGTTTATACATGCTGATTTAAAAAGAGAGCATTCAAATCAAATCAAAACAAAGGTGAATTTAATAGAATATCCTTTCTGTGACCTTGCTTGTTTCTGAATGCCTGGGGAGGAGTATGAAATGAGGACAGTTATCTGCAAATACCACCTCTAAATACTATCCTTGCCTCCAGCAAATTGTATCTTTCTAGACCAATGGTAATCCCTTTCTGTATAATAACTACTGTGAAATTTTTCCTCTCTGACCATGTCCTGCTTCTCTTTGCACACAACCACCTACAACAAAAGTTTCCAAGTTGTTTTTGTATGTTTTTTGAGAAACATCCTGTTTTGTTTTGATTTTAATTGCAATTTTGTTCTACTTGTTTGAAAACCCTCCTTCATTTACTAGAAAATGTTGTAAATAGTCAGCTCATGAAGAACAAGGCTTGTCCAAATCTTAGCATCGTGGATCCCCACCACCTTATTTGTATGCAGAAGTGTAAATGCTAATCCCAGTGTGGCTATCCAACACCTCAGATCTATGCAGTTTTTCACAGGAACATTGTGCAATTATGAAACCTATAAAATAAATAAATGCTTTGAAAGTTCCTTTCTTTAGGCATTATTAGTTCTGAAACAGCACACAGTTAAAAATTGGGAAAGTTACTGAAGTCAAGAACTTAGTAGATTTCAAAGGAATAGATATTTATTCATTAAGGAGATCAATCACAGGTAAAATTAGAATAGAATAGAATAGAATAGAATAGAATAGAATAGAATAGAATAGAATAGAATAGAATAGAATAGAATAGAATAGAATAGAATAGAATAGAATAGAATAGAATAGAAGCATTGTGTTGTAAAGGACTTACAAAGATAATCTATTCTAACGCCTGACCATTTCAGGGCTGACCTAATGTTAAAGCTTATGTGCTGATAACTCAGCTAGTAATCCAGCCTTTCACAGGGAACAGACCTCAGGAACATCACAACACCCTGACAGGGACAGTTTGAGCATGTAGATCATCTCTTGTCCCCAGAGTTGTTTGTTTTTCCCTCTTGTTTTCTTTTTGGTTTGGTATGGTATGGTTTTGGTTTTGAGATTTTTGTTTTATTTTGTTTTTCCACAGCCATCTTTTTCAATGTTCCCAATATGCATGTATCATGGAAACTTTTTTTGTATTATCTTGACTTTGAAAGTAGTTCTGACACATATGCAGTGTCAAAGTAGCACATTATGTATTTCCCATGGACCAAAAATGCACTGAATTAGAATGTGAAAGCCCTTGGTTTTGCCACTGATTTTTTGAATTCTGTGTGTTGAAGTTAGCTTTCAGGGATCCAGTCCTGTGCTGCGCAGTTGAAAGTAATAAATTCTTAGTTCATGGCATTGCTGCAGAATATAGACTTTTTAGTGTACAACTGTACCTTTTTCCATTGTTTTAGCTGATGTTGGTGGGAGAAAGGATAAAACAATTTTATGTTCTTCAGGACTACATTGTTGTCTCTGGGCAAGTTATTTTCTTGGCTCTCCATCAAGATTGCCAAGTTGCAATCTCAATGTTTTCAAACACTGTAGCCCCAAAACACTTTCATTCCCATTTTTCAAATAATTCCCTGTAGTGCTCACCATATTTTCAGTTAAAACCCTAGGAGGTCCATATGCATTAAAACCTCATTAAAGGCTACAGTAATACCAGGAATAAGCATCATTTGATAGAAGTAGATTGCATCTATTGACCAGATGGGTACTACAAAGTAACAGAAACAGCCTTCCTCCCTTGCTACTATTATATATATATATGGTAGAAATCAACTCTTTAATGTCCAAAGGAGGGGATATATATATAGGCCATTTATATTGAAATGTTGATGTAAGGCCTCAGTTAGGACTGAGTTATTCTTTGTAGATTCCTTTTAAATCATGCAGTACATTTATTGGGAATGCTTTGTGACATCTGATGAAAGAGCAAAATATCTGAATAATGGGGTGGGGAGGGAAATATCCTTATTTTTGTTCCTGAAACTTCTAGGGTTTTATGTGATGACAATGGGTCCATACTTCTATGCTTTGCAAATGTTTTGTGCTTTGCAAATGTTTCTTGCAAACCAAAATTAAGACATCAGCTCGATGGTTGTTGCAGCACAATGGAAATATGAACATCCCCTGTTAGAGAAACAGCTTTAATTATTCTTTTGCTTTCAAACCTTTGTGTTTGGAAGGTTTCAGAGAAGCCAAAAGAAGCTGAAGAATAATTAGAAGACATAATTTTATTACAAACCATTTCAGATAATTTGTATTATCTAAAGAAAACATGGGGTAATTTTATAGGAAATCTCTTGCCTTTGAGATTTTTTTTTCTTATTTCTGGTCTGCAGGTTGTGTAATAGAGTTGACCTGTGTAGATGTTGATCCTGTTGGCAGTAAAGAGCGTTTGAAGTGAAACATGCAATTAATACTAAATTTGCTTGGATAAGTGTTCCATTTCTTACAGAGAAAATATAAAACGCGGTATAATTCCTAATAATAGAGAAAGGTCTGTTAGTATCTTGATTAGTGGCTGAAACCAAGGTCTTAAAGGCCACCAGGGGAGTAGTAGAATCACTGTCTGAACTTCTATTGTTGGATTTTGGCTATTAGTGTTTGAATTATTGAAAAAGCAAAGCACTAAAAGAGCTTAGTTTTTTTTCAAATCTCTCACTGTAATGTGTATCTCCTTACTTAAAAATCAAAACATACATTCAATAAAAGCTACTGCTCTAAATAAATTTAATTCAAATTAATGAATCAGCATATTCAGTTACATCATAAAATGATTTTCTCTGCAGCTTTAAATTAATAATGATTTGTAGACAGCACATGTTTTATTTTACCTTCCCTTAAAAGGCAAGAAAGGAAGTTCACCCACTAGCATGTTTCAAACAGTTTTTATGTCCTATTTTGCTCTGTTAACATAGAATCATAACAGATTACTTGGATAATATTAATAGACTGCTTCAAATTAATTTATGCTAGAAAAATGTTTCCTGGTCCATTAATGGTATTTTTACTCTGAGTTAACATCTTAAATTTAATTCTAGACTTGCAACAGGTGTCTTAATTTTAATGCATGGTCAGGTGCTGTGGTCCAAATAGTAATGGGATCTGACAAGACCCTACAAACCACAGCTTTAAGGAGGCAGTAGGAAAGATGAGCAGCACAGCACCCATATGGCCATCACTTAATCAGTGAGAGCTAACTCGGGGTCATAAGTGATGCCATGGCTGTGGCAAATTGCCAGGGATGCTTGGAGTATGGGTCATCTGGCAGCAACAGCCACTCCTGCAAATGTCTTCTGCCTGTGGGTCAGGGTTGGGATGCTCCTTGGCTCCAGCAATACCTTTGTGATTGGAGGAAGTCCAATCTCACACCAGTAGTGAGCAGCATTCCACCTGAGCTGCTGCTGCTGCCAGGCAGGGTGTGGGCAGAGTGCCTGGAGTGCACAATTACTATCTGCTTTGAAAATGATTAAAATTCCTGCCTGACTGAAAAAGTAGGTTTTGAGACAGTTGAAGACCTGCTACCTGCAGTAGTAGCTTCAGAAATTAGTAAATTAGGGGGGTTTTGTTTGTGAAATCCACTGGTTTTAGCTCTTTTCCTTTTCTGGTTGACAGTTGAGACATTTCTTCTTGCCTTTCCTATTGTTGTAGTACCTAAGTTCCACTCACACTTTTTTTGGCTCTTTTCTACAGTTTTCCCTTTTTTTATTTGACATAAACATTCTGAGGAAAGTGTTTACAGTCATCAAGTTGTTTATTCTGTGCTTTGTTCATATCTCCCCTGAGCCCAATCTGGCTTGTGAACCCTGTGGAGCAACAGCTGGGCACTCTGGGTCTCTGAAATCACACAACATCTGGCACACTAAGGTCAGGTGTGTTTGGATCTCAGAAAAATTAAATGAACATAAGTAATTGAATGCATCTTTCAGAAAAGGATCTAGTTTCAATCTCAAAGCTTCTAGGGAGAGAATTCTGTCTTCCTGGTGATTCTTTTGAATGGTTGAAAGAAAGAAGTCTCCTTTTTATTTGAGTTCCTTTTCTGTTTTGCAATGACCTGCCTAAGATAATTATAAATAGTCCTATGCTAAACTAGTGAAATTCTGGTTGACTGGCATGTAGTCAGGTTTCTTATTGCTGTAAACTGCTTCTCTGGAATATCTTTATTGCCTTTGAAATTCTTAACTGGAAGGAAAAATGCAGAGGTTACTAATTAAAGAGAGTGCTTTGATTTGCATATAATAAGGAGATGCATGTGATTTGGAGTATATTTCATTCTCTTTGCTACCCAGCTGGCTTTTGTTTATTTCAGTGCTGGGATACTGGATTGAGCTTTCCTTTGCTTACAATTATCTGCTGTTGAGCAAATAAACGTGCCCTTCTTAAAGTGTGACCATTGTCTAGATGACTGTGACTATTTTTCACTGCAAGGAAAAGAGGCATCCTAAATAGTACTATTATAAGGTAAGAAGAGGGACAAAAAGGCATTGGGATTGAAAATTCAATAATGAGGTCAAGGTAAACAAATTTAGGCTCCTGCATTTGATTTATAATTATTTTATTATACTTATCCACGAGGCAATTGTTGTTATCCAATCATAAATTTTATATTTTAAAAGGAAGCAAGAGCTTCTCCAATATTCCTGTAAAATTAGAATTGAGTCAAATTTTACATTATGATGGAGACTTAGGCAAAATTCAGATATGTCCCTGTTTGAACACATTGCTTCTTTCATGGTGCATCTGAAGAAGGTAAGAGAGATTTTATGGCTGCTAATGTAGCCTAGATGGATTATTGCCTATTCTACATCTTCCAGAAAAATAAACAGTGGCCATATGATCACTGTCAAAGTCCTTGATGACACTTAAATTCCCATAACAGGTTTTTTCCTTTATTTCTGAGACCAATGAACATTTTAATGTTGATAAGCTTTTCAAAAAATTATTAGGAAAGATTCTCTGTCACTCTTACCCCTTTGTAGAAAGTCTCCTTGAGACAAAATGACCTTTCTGTTTTTCAGGGCCTTTTGAAGGTATTTCAGCATAATTCAGGCTGATAAGTATCTTTGCATCACGTACTTGGCAAGGGGGCCAGTGTTTCTTTGTCCAACACTAACCTTCCTTCTATACTCATTATCTCTGGTGAGAGCTGTTTTAATTGAAGTTATTCCTTCGGAAAGATATCTCAAGTGCAGCTCATTATTGATTTTGAAAGATCTGACCTGTTAAAATTTCCTTGCCAATGAGTTAACCTTCTTTTCTGAAGGTGAATTAAAATAGAGAGTGACATTTCTAATTTCCTAAGTGATGTAGGCAAAGGAGCTGTGCTAAAGTGGTATAATGTTATCTTAGTCTTTTAAAAGGATAGGGTTTGTTATTGAGCATAGTGAGACTTCTTGGGATGTGCAACAGCAGCTTCCCACTAAGGTGCTGTTCCTTCTGGAATGGCCTTTAATTGAATATTATGATACCATAAAAAGACACTCTTGGACTTTCTCTCTTTCTTGAATTTCTCTTCTAAAGTTGCACAAGGCATTCAGGTATAATCAATCATTAGCAAAACTGAAGAATATGAAGTATTGAAGAATGTGAAACTATTTTCCTACCTAGAAATTTGACTGACTGATAGCACAGCATCATTTTAGCAGTTTTGAGGACCTGGATTCCATGGAAAATTATTTTTTCAATAATTTTCTCCCTTAAATTTGCAAAAGCACTGATCCTTCATTATTTAGAAAATTAGCTTGTACTTGTCTAACACTTAGAAGTACTGAGAGGAAGAATTTTAAGAATTAATATAAGTATACATTGCTCAATGAAGCTTAAACTGTGAGATTTAGCACTTGTGGAAATCCATAAAGGGTGCATTATTAAGATTTCCCAATATATAATTTTAATTTTTTTCTGTTATTTTGTGTCTGTCACAGTTCTTTCTCTAATCCACTGGATGTAATAATTATAAAAAAACACTTAGGAATTGATTTCTAATATAGTTAATATTTAATGAAGTGTGAGTGCATGTTGCACATTTAAGTTTATGGTAATTGTCTATTAGTTAAGTTTTAAATTCTGTAGATGGTTTGCATTATAAATTGTTCTTCCTGTCAGTTTTCTGATACAGAATATGTGGCATGCAATTAAATAGCTATTTCTAGAAAGGTACAGACTTTATAAAAAGACCAATGATTAATGGATTCCAAACCTTTACAAAGAGCATTTTCTTGCTGTCTACTTTCATAAATGCATAATGTCTTTTAGGCTTCATATAGTGCGTTAAGGTTTGGCATAGTAAAGTTAGAAAATTTAGAAGATTCTGGAAACTCCATAACCAAATAAATACTGCCTTTGTGACTTTTGAGTTTCAAATTGATATGTGTATTTCACAGGATCACAGAACAGGTGAGGTTGGAAGGGAGCAGCAGAGGTCACCTTGTCCAAATATCCTGCTCCTGGAGTCAGTTGTCCAGGACAGTTTTTGAATGTCTCTAAGGATGGAGACTCTCCATCATCTCTGGACAACTTGCTCTAGTGCTCAGTCACCCTCACAATAAAAGGGTTTCTTGACTGTTGTGGTTTAACCCTAGCTGGGAACTAAGCCCCGCACAGCAGCTCACTTGCTTTCCCTGTTGAGATGGGGGAGAGAGTTGGAAGGAGAAAAGTGAGAAAATTTATGGGTTGAAATGAAGACGGATTAATAGGTAAAGCAAAAGTCATTTGCACAAGCAGAGCCAAACAAGGGATTCATTCATTCACCTCTTCCTATGGGCCAGGAAGCTGTTCTGCCTTCTCCAGGAAAGGAGGGCTGTGTCATGAGGGTTACTTGGGAAGACAGACACCATTGTTCTGGACATCCTGTGCCTCCTTCTTCCCCAGTAATATATCACAGCATCATAGAATATGTAGACATGGAAGGGACCCACTGGGATCATCAATGCCCAACTCCTAATGCTGAGCATGATGCCATATGGTGTGGAATGTCCCTTGGATCTGTTGGGTTCAGATGTCCCAGCTGTTTTCCCACCAACTGTGCACTTCCATTCTCTTTGCTGGTAGGGTTGTGTAATGAGCAGAAAAGTGCTTTGACTCTGTGTAAACACTGCTCAGTAGTAACAAAACATCTCTAGATTATCAACACTATTTTCATCACAAATCCAAAATATATTGCCATGTGAACTACTATGAACTATGAAGGAAATTAACTCTGTTCCATCTAAAACCTGCCTTCTAGTGTCCAGGGGGAACAGGGGGAACCTCCTGTGTTTCTGGTGGTGCCTATCTCTGATCCTGTCACTGGGCACCATTGAAAGGAGTCTGTCTCCATCCTCTTTGCACATTTCCTTCAGTCTTCCTATTTTGTGGAACATTAAGTACTGCCAATTTTATCTCAGCACATGATGAAATGGTTCCTAAGTTTCTGCTGACCATGAGAATTTGGCAACAGTCAAGATCAGATTTAAAACATTCTTTGTTAAGTATAATGGTACCTTTAAAAATCCTGTAGTAATGTGAATATTACTTCCTTTAGATTTGCATGCCTTTCACAGAGGTATCCTTGACAGAAGAAATACTGTGCAATTTATCATCTTTACTGGATGAGCTTCTAGAGTTGTTGGCTGGCTTTCTGGAAGAGCAGATACCAAAGAATTATTTCCTTTCTCCCTCTCTCTACTTATTTTAACAGTAGTTATAACTGCCACCTGTCTATTATGTTTTACTTTATTCTAAATGCTCTGGAAGAATTTCTCTTTCCTGTAGAAATTTTTTTTTTAATCTCCACAAGAATTCTGACAGACGTACATGTTGTCAGAACGTTTTAATTAAACTTTTTTTTTCCTTTAAAAAATTAAACCTGAAAGAATTGGTAAATATCTGATTACTACCTCATAGTACATATTATGTCAAATTTTACTTTAACAATGTCTGATGGAAATCTAATGTTTGCAGGTTTCTTGAAGGCTGAATGAGGATCTAACAGGACAATAGTAGTGACAAAAAGTAGTACCAGAGGAGTAATCAATGACATTCCTCATTGCTAAGCTCACTGCTTTAGCACAGTATCCAAAGAAGGAGCAGATTATTAGAAAAAACAAAAATTAATGTATTGGTTTTGCCTTTCTGGAATCAAACATGCAGCTTGCCCTCATACTGTGTAGCTTTGCATGTGTGAAGTCTCCTAACACATTCTTTGCCTCTCACCTTCTCCTAACTGGGAGGTTTCCCAATACAGTAATCAAATAAATCCTTCCAAGTCTACAGAAGGTTATAGTGATGCTAAAGAAAAAAGTTACCTGTCAAGAGAAAGAGCAAAAAATCTTTTAGCATCTGCTAAAAGATTCTGCTGTTACTTGTAAAATAGCTTCTCTGAAGTAACTCAAAAATTTAAATGCATTACTGGCAGTGGAAAGGTAAGTGGGTTTCGTGCTAGGAGAGAAGATTAAAGAAAAGGTTGGTTGCTGTGTTTCTGTCTCTGTTTCTTTGATGGGTGAGAGGAATTTTAAGATATCTTCTAAATTTGTCTGAGAGTATTCTTCTGATGAAGTCCTTAAAATACTTGTGTACATTTAATTTTTCTGTAATAGAGATTCATTGCATTTTAAATAGGGCATCTTGGGTTCTTGTGATAGATAGTGTGATAACATAGCTAAAGTTCATGTATTTTTAAGCAGCAGTCCCTGCTGTGATTAATGGGGATTTCTGTTTAAAAGCCAATGTTATGATATAGTCTAAGGTACTGAAATAACTGCCTACACTAATATTTCATTATCCTTTTTTTTAAACAAAAATTGAGAAAGTACTTGCACAAAAGGGTTTTTTAGATAAATTTCTAATATCACAAAAATAGAACAAACCTGCTTATTTAATACAATTTTGGAACACATTTGCCAGATGGAAGTGACTAAGTAATAGTCATTTTCTGAACTAATTATTTCTCCCAGCTATGTCTCAATGAAAATGATTGATTACAGGGCACTAATATGAAGGCATTGTTTATTTTGCATACATTGCAGTGATAGGTATCATATGGGCCTGATAATTTCTTCACATTTTCCTGATGATTTCTTCAAAACTAATATAGAACTATTCTTGTCTGATATACAGTGGCACCTGTATTTTGTGCATATCATAAGACTTAGTTGCCTTCATTCACAGAGTTTTAAGTATGATGTCTGTATGATGAATGCACCACAGTTTTAAGGGAAAGTTGCCATTTAAAATGGAAAATGGGTTTCAAAGGAATTTGGCAAATGCAGATGATAATGAATAATAAATGAACAGAGGATATGCTTGGGAGAATGTATCTCTGCAAGACATAAGGTCTTAGTGCACTTCAAAAGAGTTATGACTGAATTGTTATTTCAGCCCAATGAGGCAATTTAAATAATGAAATATTTAAAGGTAAATAACGACAATTATATACATTTGACCCTTTGCTTAAGGTTCTGTATAGGCAATTTCATTAAATTAAATTTCATTAAACTTTCTTCGCTCCAATAAATTAGAAGAAAGCCAAAAGAATGACAGGTCCATTGCATTATTTAAGTGATATTCATTAAGTTCAGATCTGCTATTTTATTTCATTCCATTAGTGGCAAAGAATGCTATAAAGAATCCAGAGACATGAGAAACCTTCTTATTTGATCTTTGAAAATCTGTATTAGCTCTCTAGTGGCCAAGGAATCAGAGGGAAGACACAGATGAGAAGTATAAATGCTCTATGAATAAGATTCCTGTCAAGAGTAAGAAAAAGTATCAGTTTATCATCTGGGCATCTTGCTTTTTTATTAAAACACACCATTCAACACAACTGGGATTTAGAGCAAAACTCAAGGGAATGATATTGAGTAAACTATGTGCTTCCAGAGACAAAATGACAGAACGTGAATTCTTATTGCTATTTACTTATTGCACACTGTTTTTGTTAATGCCTGTAATGGGCTTTAAAAATTTATTTTGTTGTCCTTGTCTTACACGGAAGAAGCTGAAGTGCAAGGTGACAGAAGTGGTGTACACAGATCATCCTGCAGGCTAGTAGTGAGGCTGAGTACCTAAATCTCTTTATGACTTTATGCTACTGAACTGTAGTGTTTTCTTATAACCAGCTTCTGGCTACTTCTTCTGGCATCACACTTCACAGAAAGTCTGACCTTTTAAACAAGTCACTGTCAAAGACATTTAATTTCTGATCTCTGGTTCTAGCAGCCTACTTGAAAAGCTGTAGCCAGTTTCTGAAAGGCTGTATAAGTGAATTTCTTCATTTCTCAGTGGAGTAGGTTTTTGACTTGTTTGCCCTTGGCTAATGTAAGCAGAGCCTGGGATTACAAAGCACTGGGCTGGCACAATGGCCTGTGCTGACTGACGTACCCTGTGGTTGCAGCAGCCTCACAACCAGCACTTCTGGCCATCAGCACCACAGCAGGAGGCTATGATGAGCAAGGGAAAGAAATCAAAGGGCAGAAAATGAAACAGAGGCAGAACAATAAAAGCATTCACTTGGTCTTGATGAAAATTGAAACAGAAATACTCTTTTTATTTTTTTAAGGCATCAGTCTTTGTTTGCTAAAGAAAATCACATTTAACAATCTGAATGGCAAAATTATTTATGATAGAAATTAAACTTAATTTAAAGTCTCTGCTACCTGTTCAACATGACTAATTATCATTAGATTACATGAGACTGCATAGAAATAAACTCTCCTAACACTACCAAGAAATTGGTGTTGCAACACATGCTGATGCCCAAAGTGTCATGACAAGGACTAGTAGTGTGTTTACAATAGATCTAGCTGGGACTCACTCTGATGAAAAGTGGAGGGCAAGCCACTGTTGGTTAAACTAGTGCAAAAATCTACATTTCCTTGTATGGTCAGTGAGTGCACTCATTGCCAGTGAGATTTTCAGGTTATGTGAGATGTTAGCACTGTTTCAGTTAAAATTTGCTTTAAGATTTGTAGGTAAATTTAATATAAATTGCTTATAAGAAGAAAACAGTGGATCTTTGTTCAAAACCAAGGAGAAAACTTCATCTTAATCTATACAAATCAAATCCACCTCTTTGGATTCTGAATTGATTTTCTCAGTAACCTATCTCTTAAAATCAGATTCTGACAGAGATGGAGCTGTAAAAGTCTATAGGGACACAGATAGGAATTATTCATGGTGATGTTTTTTGTTGCACATAATATTATAGGGCTTTCATTGTAAAATGATAATATTTACTTATTGTTACAGTCTGAATAATAATTGAAAGTAACTTCTGGTTTCATGGATTTACTTGTAATTGGCCCTGCTGTTTATGGGATTGGTTTTTGGTTTTTTTGTTTCATTTTTCTTTGCCTACTGTATAAGGAAAAAGTAGGTTGATTTCATGTGCTTTCTATCATTACATTTCTGGTATTTCTATATATTTTTATCATTACATTTTGGTAGCATAGAAAAAAGAACAGTAAATTAATAAGTTTCTAATATGAGTTCTGAAACTGATCTTGCTTAGAAGGTGGTTGAAGAACACATGGATTTTCTTTATCTGATGTTCATATCCAAGTATTACTCATATGAGAAAGTTTGTACCAGCATGTCTGCTGTGGTGTGTGAGCTCCAGTTGGTGGGAAGCTGGGAGGGTACCAGGGAAGGCATTGTGTGTGTTCACCATATTTCTGTACCTTCTTCAAGCTCCAGTTCTTTGTGGCTGTGGTAGGTAGGTCCTCATCCTGACTCACATTGCTGCCTCACAGGGGAGAGGCAGAGCAGCTTTCAGCTGTGGGTAATCAGAAGAAAACCAAAACAGACGTGGCAGAGATACAAGCAAAGGTTAATAAAACCTTTAATCCAACTTACAAAGCCTGCAAGAGTGTTTGCTGAGTATAAGAATCATCATTTTGTCAGAAGAGCGTTATCTGGCTTTTCAGCCAGCTGTGTGGCTAGAGAGGCAACATAAGGAGAGCAACGTGAGGAATGTGTTATAAGGGTTTAACACCACCTCTAATGAAACTAAGAAACATTCACCAACCAGCTTTATATGTAAACACACTGTTGGCTAGAAGAAGCTGTATTCAATATCAGAAGTATTTATTCCAACATGACTAGAAGCTCAAAGCAATGTAATTGCTTTGTAGAACATAGAAGCTCTATTTTTCTTTAAACCATGCTGCTTCAATTAAGTATTCCTTTTGTGTATTCATTTAATATTCATTTTGTCTGCTACTGCTATACTACGTAAAGGGGAAATGAACTGTGAGAGGAATTTGTGCTAAAGAAATTTGGAGGAAGAACTATTTTAAAACTGAATAATGTTTTGGGAATTAGCTTAAGTTTATAATAAGCCTAAAGGAGAGGATTTCTTTCCAGGTGATAACAACAGCACAAAGACAGATAGTTCTGCACTGTGAGCTGTCAACCTTTCATGTTTGTGTATGTGCCAGCATATACTTAAGTAAAAGATGTTGCACTACTACTGCAAGCTGAAGGCTCTTGATAGCCCTGGTGCAGATAGCAATTTTTCAGGGTGTTATGCCACTGTACATTCAAATTACTTTGGGCAGAAATGTTTTATTAAAAGTGTGGATTCTGATGCAGTTTATTTAAAAAATTGAATGTGTAGCCAGAGCAACAAAATAAATATTAAACAGTGACAAATATGAGAAGGAGGTTGAGGGTTTTTTAATATAAGTATTGAATTAGGTTCTCAGCCCTGGCTGTCTAGGGTAGATGAAGAACTAGCATTATATTAAAAAGAGGAGAAAAACTTTGAGACCATTTTAATTTCTTAATGTTTGTTTTCCTTTTGTTTTTGTACTGTAGAAATAGATATTTTTTAGCCTCCCTATGTTTATAACAAATGGAAAAAAGAGTCAATATCTATTATAGTCATCACAATATTAAAGCACAAAAAAAAGCAGAGAACAGCCTCTCTACTAATTGAAATGTGGTGTTAAAACTGCCATGAACTACAGCACAGGAAACCACATCAACACTGGGAAATCATGTTGCATTCAACACTTTTGTTAGGGAATACACAGTCTTGTCCTAGACTCACCAGTTTTCTAATGTGTAAAACTGACTTTCCTCTTTGCTGGAGGAAAATAAATATGTGGTTCTAGTAACTGTGAGGTTCTAATATGATGATGCTTTTAAGGAAACACTGAATACGTGTTCTGCCTTCTGTGATGTTGTTGTCAGAATTTGAAATGTTATGGTTACTCCTAGGTTTGTATCATGTGTGTTACATTCATAATTTTTAGAGGAATTTAATGACAGATGGATAATGTTAATTACCATACCCTGAATAGTATCAGGAACATGTGTGAATGTATTTTCCCAATGGATATTAATAGAGGAAAAAAATAAAAGGCCTATATTTTATTAAGTGCCTTAATTATGTGCACACCTAGAAAGACTATGAAGAGGCTGATTTTTATATTCTTTGATTTGCCTTTATTCCACTGTTGGAAGTACTCTGAAAAGCTGAGGAAACAATGTGCAATCTATAAATTAGCTTAATTTATATTGATTTTTAATGGTTTTTTTAAATATTTCATTGTTAATTTGAGAAATTTCAATAACTTGTTCTTCGGATTCTGAAATTCTTTGAATTACACTGTGGCTTACACTCTTCCTTATGCTATTAGAAAATAAAAATTTGATCTAAGAGTTAAATAATTTGTAGGCATATTTGATACTTCATTATATTCCTCTGAATCACAGGTGTTACATTTTATTATGTTGAGAATCCTTTCTGCTTTCATCACTCTCCTATATCCTGAATCTCTTTTCATTGATGCAGACACTGCCTTGCATGTTCTTTTCAACCTCTGAAAGAGGAGCCAAGAAAGACAAAAGCATTAAATAGAAACAGCAGTCAAGGTGATCCATAGCACTCCTGGAGGGGAAAATTTGCTGGCAAACAGAGCAGGCAGCAAGTCATACAGCACTCAGGGAGTCCTGCCATGGCTGGGAAAGATGCAAAATTAAAGGTTTTGTCTATCAGTGCTCTTCTACTGTGTTGGCACTCCCAGTAGTATAAATTATAGAATCTGTCTGTCCAAATGTGGCCAGCATGTGGTGTTGGCAGCGTATCAGACTGTATTAAAAATAAATTTAAAAAAACCCAAACTGAAGTTACCAGTAACTTATCTAGAATTACAGCATTTTTCTGTATTACCTTTTGCCAGTGTGACAAGCAATGTGTCTGTATCAGTGAGACTGTTCCCTGTTTAGACTTTCACAATTAGTTACTGCCTGTGATATAAATACTTTGTTGCAGCAGTGGTTGTTTTTCCTTTGTGCAATGCAAATATAGATGATACAGGTATACCGTACCAAGTTGCAGACATGTTTATCAAATTTTAATTCAGCCAAGCGGATCTGCAAGTGATTTTGGCAAAGCTCTGAGGCTGCTGTATTCTCAGTGACCTGCTGTTCACCCAGCTCTTTGACCAGCTCCACTATCAGGAGCTGCAGTTTGCATTCAGTGTCATTTTCTGAGTCCTTCAAATACTTCTTGATCTGTGTCTTTTTGACCCCTCTTGAGATTTACTGCTTAGGCTTGAACTCTATCTTGTAATACTTGTGTCCTTCTGACTCAGCCCTGTATCAGTCTGTTAACCTTGTTTGCCCTCTTCCCAACCTTTTCATGATACAAAGAAATTTGGTCTCCAATAATAGGTAAGGTTAGCTTGTTTCTGAACTTAGAAAAAGTAGATTTTTGCTAATCAGTCTCTCAATAGTCCCATTAAATACAATCCTCTCAAAATACTGAAAACTAAGCTGCTCATTGTCTCATGCAGTCTGAGTCTCTCTCCCTGGCATTAAACTGTTAATGCTACTTACAGGCACCAAACCAGTAACACAAAATGGGTCAAAACCAGTTCTCACAGAAAGTACAGCAAAATTCAGTTGAAATCAGTGCACCTCTCATTTGTTAAAAATGTGAGGAATGTCTTGCTCAATGCTTTAAGATGTCTTTGGAGTTCTATGTTTGAGAATAGTTGGGGGATTATTTTGTCTTTCTTTGTATTTGTATGAGGAGAAAAGTTCAAGGGATTTTCACATAGCCTTATTTGTCCTGGATCGAAGTTCAAAGTTATTTTTAAAACAAAGATAATTTTAATACCTGAAACAATATTAAAATTTACTATATTAAATATGCTATATTAAATACAATGATAGCTTACTTTGCTCTCAGCTGCAAAACTGTCAGTGCTTTAGTGGGGCTTTAGTTTTCAGTTTTTGCCTTCATTGTGATCATTCCCTGAAATTTCAAAATAAACTTGCAGGAATGGTTAATTCACTTATGTTCCTGCTCTCTAAAAAAAAAAAAAAAAAAAAAAAAGTTAATCCTTCAGAAGCTTGGAGGGAATCTTAATATTGTATTTTACTGTAATCTCTTTAGAAGACAAAGAATTACAAATGACATTTTAAACTCACTAAGACTTCAGTGACAACTCCCAGAACAAAAAAGAGGCAAGCTTCCTATTTATTTTTGTAACTGCCATTTGTAAAACACTGATTAAATAAGGAGTGGATAAACTATAGTATTTTCATGAAACAAGTTCAGCTCACTACAGGGAGAGTATGATTCGTTCTCCTAAGTATGTTTAGATAAAACCCAAAGAAAAGCTGTTTTGGATTCACAGCAGTAACCTTTTCCCCAGTGTGAGATGGTTTGAGTGCACATATATCCCATTGGTGGGGAGTGTCTGGACCAGCACACAGCAGGGACAGCAGAGTGTCTGTGTGGAGACTGCTTCAGTGGAAAGAGAAAACCTAAAGAATATTCATAAAGGGCAAATTAAAATATTATATGAAGCCTTGATTAGGCTTGACAGGTTTCCTAAAGACATTCCTGTTGTTATAGTGCTTAACATCAGCTGAAGATCTGTGAAAGGGCAGCCACCCCCCACCCCCTGCAGCCTTTAAGTAATGGTGGGTGAGGCTCTACACCGTGTCCTGCTGATCTCTTTCATCCTGTTGCATATGTATGCTACATTCGTTTCTGTGAAATTAATTTTATCCCAAAATTTCTTATTTACAAATACAGTGGTAAATGTAATAATGATATAGCATAAAAATATAGTGCAGGTAACCTGAATGTGATTTTCTCATACTTATGAGAATCATTCAAAACTTTAAAGTGGATTAGCAATACTTTAGGATTCATTCCTTTGACTTTTTGGAAAAGTCACAAAGCCCCTTTACTTGGTACAGAGACACTTATTTTCCTGTTTTCCTGTGATTAATTTCAAAAGACAACCATGTCTCACCTTGAAGCTTGCAATGTTTTTGGGGCTACTTAAGTTAGAAGTGAATTATTGTAGACTCTTGATAACTGAGAAAGAGATGGGTAGATGTGAGGAAAACCCAGAGAGAAACCTCTCCCCCTCTTTTTGTGATGTCCTCATACAAATGCATAGCAACAACATTCCTCAGCAAGTGCTTGAGGTTGGCTACAGTGGGTACAGGGAAATGGGGGTAACAACCAAAGATTTCAAAGTGCACTGAAAAATAACAGAAATATTGGTTAATGTGGATGGCAGAGATTGTTTTCAAAAAAAAAAAAAATTGGTATTACTAAAGTAAATTTTTGTTAATACAGCTAGAAATACATGAAATTATATTTTTTATTCTTTAAAAACCAAAGAAAGAATATCAATGAATGAACGAAATATCAATTTTTCTTCATCCTAAATAAGATGAATTAGTTAAGCTGTTGGAATTGCATGAATATTCATAGGTGTTTTGAAATGAATTAATTGGAAATTAGCTCAATAGTCTTGTTCTTAATGAATGTTGAGTATAGAAGTGTTAGGTTTCTTTCCTTTATTTTTTAAAATTTTCCGATATATTCCATAATCCCAAAGGGAAATGTAGCTAGTTGTGAAAAATGGTCCAGTTGGTTTTTTTGTTCCTGTAGATATTACAGCATGCATTAAAAACTGAATATTCATCCTTGATTCTATCACACAGACATAAAAAAAAAAAAAAAAAAAAGATTTTTTTGGTTTGTGATTAAAGCCTTCCAAAAAGCAGCACAAACAAGCAGTTGGTTAGAGCATGGTGATGATAACACCAAGGTTGTGAACTTGATCCCCAGATTCACTGAAGAGTTGGATGTGATGATTCTTGTGGGTTCCTTCCAACTAAGAATATGCTGTGATCCTGAGCACAGAAAAGAGAAACCATTTGAGTGAGAGGAGGGTATGGCAGGGAGTACATGGCCAGGGCTGCAGGGCCAGAGGCATTTCTGGAGATCAGACAGCACGGGACAGTTTCCTGCCATTTAAAATCAGGGAAGAGAGTTAGAGGGCAGGGAAGAATTATGTATTTCTGTTTGGTTTTGTTGTCTGCTTTTAAGACCTACCCTCTGCCCCAAATTTTAGTTTTCTGTGCAAATGAAATTTGTTTTTGTCAGGTGTGGAAGCACTAGTTTTTTGAGGAAGCTCCCTTAGGACAAAGCCTAAACAGATCTTTGTCCCAAAGCTATGGTTCCCTTTTAGACCCTGTCACAGTTGTATAAAGAAGTGTGCAGTAGACTGAAAATTTAAGTGTTTTTCTCTAAGTGGGTTATTTTGTCTTTAAATTTAAAAATCATCTTAATGTAGATAAGAGGGAGGGTCAGATACATCACTAAGATCTCTGTGTCAACATGCACATGAACATAGAATTACTGAGCAGTAGTCTGCTCAAAGGATCATGTAAATGTGGTTTGTTGGTACTCACCTGTAATGATTTAATAAATGAATGCAGTTTACCATGTGAGTCTATCTGTGCATCTCATCATTGTTTGGTATTCAGCTCTAAAACCAACATATTTATAATCCAATGCAAGAACCTTTTGCCCAGTTAGCACAGTCACGTAACGGAGTTTTTGTTCATATTTACATTTCTAAAGGCAGAATTTATTGTATCAATTCTGAGATTTTTATAATTTTCAATAGTGTAAACTTGCCTTAGAATTGGATTGGAGATACTTTGATGACAAGCACTTTTTAGGTACAATGTGATTTTTTTTTGATTACTGGTGAATGGAGATGTGATAGAATACTAAGTGGGCAAACTTTTCATCTGGGGTACAGTAATGACCTGATTTTTTAAAAAAGGGATTTCTTTATTGAACACACAAACCATACACAAGGTGTGCTGACATGGCAAGGTAGAAACTTGTAGTTTGCAAGATGAACAATTTCTATATTTCAATCAAGATTAGCTTTTGTTCCTCTGCTCTAGTTGAAGATTTTCTGCAGTCTTTATTTTTTAGAAAATGGCAGGTGTTCAGAGTGTTTTGAGGAAATGGTGTCTCTTAACTCAGTGTAAATACACCCAAATTAAATACAATGATTATGTCATTTGTGGAAGGCTGGCTAGAGATAAAACAGCACAGTCTCGCTGAAATGGAAATTGAAATATGTTTACATTTAATATACATTCATTTTTCTGGACAGCTAGATAGATCTTGGCAACTATAATTCAAAATTAATTTGCAAAAAAATACGGGGGAGTTTCCATGGGCTGAATCTGCCAGCTGGTATTGCTATTTTCAGCCATCTAATGTTCATTCTCAGAGTTTTAAAGCTACAAGTGAACTGTTCATCCACAGTATTCACTTAAAAAAGAGACAATGAGGAGCAGAGGCTAAATGTATTGCCTATCATGAGCCCATTCCCAAACTGCTACTGAAGTTAGTATTGGATGAACAGATGAAAATCGTGTGGAAGTCAATGCGAGTTTTAAAACTCAAGGGAATCAGTAATAAAATGTGGCCACATATTCCTCCCAGTCATTTGATAAGAAGATGTTGTAAATAATTTGTATCTGCCATAGTTCATTTCACTTATTCCTGTGCAGTACCAAAATTATGCTGTTAACCTGCTTTGAAAATAGCAAAGGCTCAGCCTGGCTTCTTCAACAGCTTTACTCACAGAAATAGTCTTGGACTGGGGTCATTCAGGTGAATGAGGATTGTGTGGCTTGGCCCCAATTTCTTCATAGGACAGAGCACTCCTGTCAGAGAAAATGTCTCTGTGGTGTCTGCAGATAGACAGGTCTTTGATAAATAGTTGCAGGGTTTTTTTCTGGATTGCTTATTCTTTTGCTCTCACGTGGTTAGTCAATTCACAGTGTATGTGAGGGGAGACCTTAAAAAACCTGAAAAATATAGGATTTTTTTAACCTCTGACTTACAGATTTCATGGGTTGCACTAGGTGAATATTGCAGTTTTTAATAATAGAAAAATCAACTACATCATCTTTCAAGGATAGCCTTTTTTTTTTTTTTTTTTTAATTTATTATAACAATGTTGCACGTTGAATATTTACTGTAGACCTTGGATATTTAAGAAAATGGTAGGAACAAGTTACTCCTAGGTGTAAGTTACTCCGGGGACATTCTTACTGGACACAAGAGGAACCTTTTACAATGAGAATAATCAGAAATTGGAATAATCTCCCAGGGAAGTGATAGATTCCTCAACAGTGGACACTGTTAAGATACAGTTGGACAGCATGCTGAGCTGTCTTGTCTAGACTGTTCTTTTGCCAGAAAAGTTTGGACCAGATAATCCTCGAGATCCCTTCCAGCTTGGTATTCTGTGATCCAATAGCTTCTGTTATTTGGAACTGGTATGTCTCTGTCTTTAAGAGCTCATTCTATTCTATGATAATATCGCAGATTGTGTGGAATGCACATTTCTTACTGGATTTCAATTTTAATTTTAGTTATAATAAAACAAATACTAGAAGCGGCTTACTTGAAATCACCACTATTTTTCAAAATGTATTGTGTAGTTCTCATTTCTGTATGCAATATGGAAGGAAGAGGACACAATATTAATTGGCATCAAGGTATAAAGTGTAGTGTGGTAGAAATGTGAAGGAAAAAATTAAATAGTTCAGGAAAGATTATTCAAGTGGATGAGAGAGATCTAATTCATGTCTTCAAGGGAACAGCTTTGGCTTCTACAGGAAAAACTAAGCTGTGAATGTGCTTAGGTAATAGTTCTCCAATGTGATTGATTCATGTGTATGCTTAGGAATTATTTAATATTAAATATCCAGTTTGTCTGGGATAAAAAGTGAAATGTATCTGTAATCACAAAAAAAGTACATGGAGAATAAGCAAGCATGCTTGCATCCTCAAAGTTTAAGTTTCTCCAAGGATGAAATTCTCAGACATACAGGAAATACCACGAGCTTACTTTTGCAATATGGCAGAGAAATAACCAAAGTGCGCGATGTTAGCATCTTCTCTTGTTTTGCAGGTCCGTGGGGGCGATGCATGGGGGATGAGTGCGGCCCGGGCGGCACGCAGACGCGGGCGGTGTGGTGCGCGCACGCCGAGGGCTGGACCACGCTGCCCACCAACTGCCGGCAGCCCGAGCGGCCCGACAACCAGCGCGGCTGCTTCCGAGTCTGCGACTGGCACAAGGAGCTCTACGACTGGCACGTCGGCGCCTGGAACCAGTGCCGGCCCGTGCTCTCCCGCGGCCACGAGAAGCCCCTGGAGTGCCTCCGGGGGGAGGAGGGCATCCAGACGCGGGACATCACCTGCGTGCAGAAATCCAACGGGGTTCCCGCTGAGGATGCCATCTGCGAGTACTTCGAGCCGAAGCCCCGGCAGGAGCAGGCGTGCCTCATCCCGTGCCGGCAGGACTGCATCGTGGCCGAATTCTCGGCCTGGTCCGAGTGCTCCAAGAGCTGCGGCAATGGGCTGCAGCACCGCACCCGGCACGTGGTGGCCCCGCCGCAGTTCGGGGGCTCGGCCTGCCCCAACCTCACCGAGTTCCAGATGTGCCGCTCCGGCCCCTGCTCGGCCGAGGAGAGCCTCTACAGCCTCAGCGTGGGGCCCTGGAGCGCCTGCTCCCTGCCCCACTCGCGGCAAATCAGGCAAGCCAGGAAGCGAGGGAAGAGCAAAGACAAGGAAAAGGACAGAGAAAAGGCAGTCCGAGATCCCGAGGCTCGCGAGCTAATTAAGAAGAAGAGGAATCGTAACAGGCAGAATAGGCAGGAGAACAAATACTGGGACATACAAATTGGGTACCAAACAAGGCAGGTCACGTGTACTCACAGAAATGGGAAAACTGCTGCTCTGAGGTAATCACTATTTACCTTTGCATACTTTAGTTGTTATCTGTTTAAAGTAAAACATGCACGAGTGGATTATTTTACAAGAGCCCAAATCTCAAAATGGAGCTCATGCTATTTCCAGTTGAACATCATCAAGCTCAGTGTTTTCTGTGACGTGAAACATGCAAATATTGCTGGTGATCATCACACATCACACACACACATGTGCCCTGTTAAGCTGTGCTGGTCCCTAGCCTCTGTTTGCTTAAGGCTCTGGGCACAAAGACAAACAGGAAAGTGGACTGAGTCATACTTACAGTAAAAGTATAAAACAAGAGAGAAGGATGCATGAGAAAGCAGCAGCTACTCATTCTAGTACACTTTTAAAATATACATGAGCATGAAATTTCGTTTGTCCTTCATGATTCCTGTGGCAAAATTTCTGAAAGGGAGACTGTAAAACCTCTGTTTATTACATGCACCTCCTCCCTCCTCTGTTTCTTTCTCATCTACACCTCTATGCTGTCTGCCCTGGGTTTTTTTCTGGTATTTATTTTTATATATTGATTTATTATTTTACTTTTACAGAGTTCTGTCAATCACTGATATTTTGATAATTCTTTCCACAGGCTTCTGGATGCATTTCTAAAACTGTATTATCTTTGATTTATCTGCCATTCTCTTGCTAACTCATGTATTTCTTTCCTATCCCTTAGAATGTTTCTATTCAACTCAAAAATCTTTCAGTTTAGTCTTCCTTTCTTAACGTGATTCTATTTCCTGCCCTCTAGTTCAATGCCTGATTAATCAATTTCACTTCAACTGTGAAATGACTAGGATATCTTGCTGAATGAGGCTGACAGTCATTGCTGCTATGTTAGTGTTTAGGAACTTCTCTCAAGGTATTTTGCTTTAGAGTTTTTGTTGTGCCAGTTAAACATTCTATCACAGAACATGTAATCGCTTCCACCTTTTCCGTTAGGAACCAAATAATATAATTTTTTTCAAGTGTAGAAAGTATTTATTTGACTATAATTCCTTTCAAGAGATGATCCAGAAGTGAAACAGGAAAGGGAAGGGCTGAAAGGCTTGAGTTGTTTAGTTGAAGGAGGGACATGAAGATGTGAATGAAATGCCTATAAGTGTGTAACAACCCATCACAAGGAAGAATGGAACAGTCTATTCTCTATATTATGGATGTATTAGAAAAGCAAAGTGGGAAAATTACAGCAGTGCTGTATGAGGCTAGGCTTCTCAATACTGGGAATAGTGGGACTCTGGAGAAAATTGCCTGGGCCATGTGTGGCACCTCCATCTTCAAAGATTTTTAAGAAAAGGCTAGAAAAATGCATGTGTTGGTGATGACACACCTGGAGCAGCTCTTGATTAGGGAAGAGGGGCTGACTGTACAGTCTTTCTGCAGTCTCTTCTAGGTCTGGTTTTCATCAGTTCTTTAAGGATTTTGATCCACATCTGGATGATAGTCTTCACAAGAAACCTCAAAATCAGCTCAGGCAGTCCCAGGTGTTGGCTGCAGCACAACCTCATTTTTGGTACCAAACAAATTGCCTTTACTCCTTCCTTTTCCAGCCTCACATCATGCAGCCCACACTGTGCCTAGCCCAGGAGCATCATTACCCTTTAAATACAAGGAATAATTTATTATACATCAGTTGCTATCAGATAGCAGCCAGGCACTCTTTTTGAAAATCCCTAAGTTTTTGAAAGGTTAATAAAATTATTGAGTAAAAAAAAGGGAGGAATGGCACAGTCATGCCAAAGCTCTGATAAATTGTAAAAGAAAGTATAGTTGGAAGTCAGTGGCATACTTTACTCATCATCTTTACACTCACTCTTGAATTCACTTAGATCACCAGCGCTGTCTTAATTTCAGATACCTCAGAGTCTTGTGCAATTTCAGGCTGGTGCAGGGAAGTGAATAAAACCCTCTTGCCTGAGGCAGTGAAACAATAAATAATACAATGTAGGATCAATTCTTCCAAGAGTTGAAAATTATACAAATAATTCAGTGGGAATTTTTATATCTAATGCATAAGATTTAATGTTTTAATTGTACAAAGGATTTCCAGTAGTCTTCGCATCAATTTTAATAGAGAATTTTTTTTTCTGGTTGCATAGTATAATCAAGAAAATTTGGTGAAACGACTCATGTGAGAAATTCTGGTGCTGATAACAAAGCTTTTAGAGACCAATGTATGTTACCTGTATATCCATTTGCATCTTTTATGCTGCAGTCTTCACTAAGCAATCAAATGCTTTATTCTATGACTGCCATTCCAGAATCTGAAACAATATAATTATTTTTCTGCCCAGGGTGTCAATGCAGCCAGCTCAAATGGTTTTGTAATCTCCATCACATAGTAATGGTGTTACTAAATAAAATAGACAAGTAAGGTGACTGGGAAACCTGCCGTTCTCATGTGAAATCCTCTTCAGCTTAAATAGTCCATTTTCAGTGAGTTTTGACTTTAGCAATCAGAAACAATCAGCCCCCTGGCAGCAAGACTGAAAGGAGAATAAAAACCCTCAGGCAAGTAATATTTTTTGCCAAGATAGCAAAATTGATATATTATAAAAAGGGTTTTTAAAAAAACAACTTTCAGAAGGATGCTACAGAGAAAATGGTTCTGTAATGCTGTCAGCAAAACTTCAAAAAGGTAAAATTCTCTTGACATATCAGCACACCAGGCATGGTAAAGAGAAGTGAAACAAGAAAATCAAAGTTTAATTTATATACTTTATTGCCGAGTGAACAATAGATAGTCTCCCGTGAAGGATGAAATATTGGATTTTGTATTGCTCATTCTGCAATAATGTATGTGTTACATGGCCTGTGTTAGCTTTATGTTCCCCTCAGTCTGAAATCATGATGAACTGAAAATATTTGAAAAATAGAAATGTTGGAGGAAAAAGCAAATTCAGTAATTAAAAGTTGCTTATAAAATGACTTCTCTGGATAGCTAACAAAATCTGGACAGTGCTGCTGTTAGTATAGGGGACAATACTTGATTGTCTGAAATGTTTCCTCTTTGGTGAAATTGGGGTTTACCAAAGAGAGCTGTTAAACAACAAACGGGCAATGCCGAGAAACAAAACAGTTGCAAATCTGTTTTTCCTGTTACAAGTTGTGATGAGTATGCCTCATGTTAAGCCCATAATTCTCTGTTGTAATATAGATTTTTGTTGCTGCTGTGTCTCAAACCTTTTACCAGAATTTTCTTCCTAAGAAGACTTGTGGGAAAGTTTAGCAAAAATGTTTGGCTGGTTTGTGCAAATTGTACAAGTCTAAGAAAAGGGGTTTATTTTGTTTTTGTATGTTTTTAATTCATACAAGCTTTTTTTCTGAAATGTTTTCTTGGGACCTCACTAGAATGGGAAATTTGGAAGGACTTGAGCACAGACATTTATAACTGCAAGAACATGGAACAGAACTGGAGTATCTTCTTGACCTGTATAGTTGTGGACTTCAGCAAAGATTTTGAATGGAGGAGACTGCATAGGAAACCTTCCCCACCAGCTCTGGTTGCAGTCCCCAAAACTGGTTAATACTCTGATTAATACTTTCTTGGCAGCACCACTCTGGAAGAGAGACCTGTATGTGAAGATGAACATTATTGGTGACCTAAAAGACCTGAAGTGAGAATTCAAGAAAAAACAGTAGAATTTTGTAAATATTCTGAGCTTTTACAATCAGAGCAATTACAATCGTGGAACAAAATGAAGGGGCAGAAAAGAATCAAAAATTTAAGACATTCACAGAATTCATAGAATTCACAGAATGACTAGGTTGGAAGAGTTACCAACCAATTATTCAGCACATTGTCTTAGCCTCAATGCATTTGATCATATGATGATCTTTGATTTGTTTCACCTCTGTTCATCTGAGAAAGTAATTATTTTTAAAATTTTTCATCTTCCT
This sequence comes from Muscicapa striata striata, assembly GCA_030060385.1. Classification (NCBI taxonomy): domain Eukaryota; kingdom Metazoa; phylum Chordata; class Aves; order Passeriformes; family Muscicapidae; genus Muscicapa; species Muscicapa striata. Next base: position 4,356,441 of record JAREIS010000097.1, on the reverse strand, counting down.
CATTGATTCTGTGCATTCATTAAATATCTAGAAAACTATATCCACATATTTTAACAAATTTGGCTCTTTTAGAAGTTTTCATTATGATCTCATTGCAGTGCTTTACAAAATTTCAAGTTTTGGAGAGTTTGAGTTTTTATTCCAATGCTATAATTGTGACATGAGAGATGAGAGTAGGACCAAAATTATTGACTTGCCTTGCTGATGTTGGGCATATGTAATGCTTCATTTTTCATCTTACTTCACAAAGATGTGTATCTGTTTAAAGCAGAATCGTGATATTCACTACTGGCCACAGGTGTTAAGCTGACTAGCCAGAAACTAAGGAATTTGGGAATGCCAATTGAGTGTTTAGACTGATAAGCAAATAATACTCAGGATATTGTCAGGAAAAACAAGGAGACAGAATGTCCTCCTCTAGAATGGCATTTTAGCTTTTTTTTCCTTTCCAGGTCCTGAAACTCTTAATCCAATGCTCCCATTCCAAATGATAAAACAAATGTCTGCATTCACTTTATGGACTTTCAGTCCTATAAATTATAAACTGAGTGTAGGAGGAAAATAAAAAACCAAGCCAAACCATCATAAGCCTGTTGCTTTATTTATGCCATTGATTTGGAAAGCAGACAAGTCACCCAGAGGAATATGCTGTCAGCAAACAGAAAAAAAGATTTAGGCATACATACAATACAGCAGCACAATGTGTTGGACCCTGTAATGTATGCCTTGCTTAGAAAAAAAAAATCTTAAAATAGATTCTCTGCACTGCTCTGAGCTCCTCCATGAGGCAACAGGCAGAAAGGAGGATGTGTGTGAAGGTGGCTGTGGTTAAGGTGCAGTAACTTCAAGGAGATGGGCTGCAGAAAGGTGAGGGAAACAGCAGTACAGAGGATGGATTGTGGAGATGAAGGAGCATAAGCAACCTTTTGTTTGTCACTGAGGACCAGATAAAAGCATGTATGCCTGCCCCAGCTTTTTATGTTACTGGAAAGGCAGCTCTACTGCTGTTTTTAGAGGAAGCCTCTCAGCTCACCATACTGTAAGGATTTAAAAGACATAAGTGGTTCTCTTACAGAGCACCTGTAAATATAATTAGTTTGGATAATGTTCTATACAGAGTCATTCTGCTTCATTAATTTGTAATTATTTAGAGCACATTCTGTTAAAAATGGAGAACAGGGAAGAAGAAATCTTGGATGAAAAACCTCTTGATAACTATAAACTACAGGGTTAATTTTCAGGTGCATTGGGATAATAAAAATGTAAACTATTATTAGAGAAATGGGATGCAAACATATTGCTTTCCAATCATTTTCTGCTGTGCCTTTAGAATTTCCATGAATTTGAAAGTAGAAACATCCTGTAGTTTTTTACTGTGATTTTGGTGGAGACAGTAATTTCTGTGGATATGCTTAATATTATTCGACGGGTGTTCCTTTCTATTCTAAGTACCTGCTCCATCATCTTACTGAGGCTTCTGTTTTGACAGTGTCTTGTCAGTATTGCTACACATTTGACATACCATGCCCAAATCTAGATTTGAGATGGAAACGTACACACCGTGCTGAATAATTGAAACAGCAATGAACGATTCCTATTTTGAATGATTCCTATTTTCCACACCATATATTAACTCCTTTCATACAATGAACAGTTGTTCTGTCATCTAGATGTATGACATTCATACATTTCTATGCAAAAAATCAAGATTGGGTGCCTTTCTAGTATACAGTTTTTATTCAAATACCTGTAATTGTCTTCCTTAGCAAAATATAATAGACTATAATGTAATGAGGGTTGTACTGCATGTTCTGATAATCTCTTGTGGCGATAAATCCTATGAATGAATAAATTATTTCCTTGAATGAATGCAGTGTTGAATTTTCAGCTTCAATCTAGTAGGAGATTATGTTGCACAGTTGTAAATTGAATTAGGCATTGAGATCTTGAAGATTTTCCTGCACTGTTCTTTTATGCATCTTTTCTGCCTCCTTGTCAGTTAATGTTAATTAACCTCTGTGACAAAATAAATAAATGTTAATCAAGGAGTATCTTTCTAAATTTTCGATTTTCTATATTGGTGTTATATCATAATCTCTAAAAGAGTCCCATGTGTTTTGGTTTTGATCATTTTTTTTTATGAAACTGCTAAGTGTAGTCTGGGACTTAGAGTATATCCTTGTTTTCTCAATCAGCTTAATAAAGTTATTGTATAGGAGCACTTGAAATGAGCATCCTCCTGGGACATACTGTCCCTTGGGGTGGAAATGCACAGGACTCACACACAGAAGTCACAACTCTCCAGAACAGCAGGATTGGCTATTTCACTGCCTACATTTCAGCAGTCCCACAGGAAATAAAATGTGTGGCGCACTTCCTAATACTGACCACATTTTTTCAAATGCTTGAAAATTTGATGGAGCCAGTAATACTGCAAAATCTAAGCATAAATACAGGGGCCAAATCTAAACTAATGCCTGAAACAAAACTAATAGTAGTAAAATAATTTTCAGTCATGTATTTCTTTATATCTTTACATTAATATTGTATATTTTTATTCACAAAGTTTAGTTTCTTTGTTTGTTTGTTTACTGATAACTCTGTGAATCAAGCTGTTATTTTGGGTCAGAGTAAATTCGATTAATGCTATGCAATGAAAATTCCCACTGACAAAGGGAGATTCCTCCCTAAAGCTTTAGTAAGTCATATCTGTAGATTCTTGCCAAATAACCTGCTCTGCCAATTTCAAAATTATCTGTAGCATGAGATGTGCATGCATGTCACTGTATCACTGGGCTGTGAAAGGTAGAATTCTCACTGAACACTTTTGCTTTCTTGTCTCCTCAGGCACTCATGGTATCTGCAACAGCCCCACAGCAGCTGTTGTTGATGCTTGTTTGGGTATAGTAGCACCCCTTGTTGCTTTGCCTGCATTAGCCAATGTATTTTTTCTTGGCACAGTAGTGGTATGTAATCTCTGTCTCCTCCTGTAGTGTAGAAAGCCTGAATGGTTTTGTTTATTTCAAAATTGCTTGGCAGAATTAGTTAAACTTGTGAAAGGATCATGGGAAAGTAGTCTTGTGAAAAACATGTAGGTGGACAGTATTGGAATTGTAAATGAATAGAAGTGGACTCATTGTTTGTGTGATTATAATGGCCCATTATACCGGGAGGTACTAACAGTTTCTCAGAACAATGTACAAGATGACCAATACTAAACAGCAGCTGTATGGAAAATGAATGAGAACTGTGTCATTTTCCAATAGGGAAAATACAGGCACTGTATTTTCACTGTCTTCCTTAAATAAACAAGTTTTTGCTATCCATAAACTGAACATCTCAAGGATGACTAGACTTTACAGATGGCAATTTATGTCTTCAGAGTAGCTTGTGGGGTTATCTAAGCTCTGGATTTAAATCACTCTATTATTATTCCTGCTGTCTAGTAGCTGCACATTAAATAGAATTTTTTAAAATTTGATTTTATTTATGAGAAAACATGCTTTCTTTCTTTAGGCCAAATACTTATCACAGTCTCTCTCAAAATCCAGCTATACATGTGGTCCAAGAATGGAGTTAATTTGATTATTTTACTTCAGAAGTTAATGCATCCAACAAGCTGTATGAAGTCTGAGGAGAACCATGCATGGAAAACAAACAGCTTGTTGCAGCACATCAGGGCACTGTGCTCGATTCTTTTACTCATAACTCCAAAATCCCTCTTACTCATACTGAATAACTCTTAAGGTTCCATAATGGTCAAATAAAGAGCAAGGAGAAGATGTTCCCCATGCAATATTAAGATGTGAATTTCATTCCAGATAACACAAAGGATTAATATTCAGCACTAAAACTTCCATGTTTCCTCAGGCTTCCTGCCCAGGAGTGTGATTATTCAAAGTTGCAGTAGAAAATTGCACACAGGAATCCTTATATTTTAAAGGTTGATTTGACCTTCTGACCTAACCAGATTATTTCTGTGAGGTAGTTCTGTTAAGGGTGTGAGCATCTAGGCTATGGGTCTGCCCATGGGTCGTCACATTTCCCAGCAGTTTAAGCTGGAGCTTTTCTAGGATGTGATGTAATGAGTGGTGTGGTACAGATTTTACCCCTTCCTTCCCTGTAAGGTTATAGTTATAAGAAGCAGATGTGATCTTTGGAAACTGTTCTTAAAGTCTTTAGTCTTGTAGCAATTTACTGAGATTTAAGAAAATTCTAAGCAAGCTACTGATACTCTCTCCATTGGGAAAAGTAAAATATGTTTGTGCTCAGCTCCTGCTTTAGATTATGTTTTTTACTCTAAGGAATCTTTGGCAGTTGGGCCAATGTTCATGCATGCCTGTAGGTAGTCTTGCAAGGATGCTGCCCAGCCTTGTGGCTTGTTTTAGTGTGATTTATAATTGCTATTTTCAAACACAAATTCATTTTCTGACTCTTTTTCAAAAGATTCCTCTGGTTTTAGTTTTCAGTTTAAAATGGCAGCCTTTACAAGCCTGGTTCTGTGTATTTGTGTAATTTTGGTTTTCAAGTGCTAGACTAATGTGTAGTTTTGGTGCTCTGCAAGTAATTAGTTATTGTTCCAAGTCATTCTGCAGAAGAGTTTGTTTGGTGAAATGGGCTTGTATGTCAGCAGTTCTCATCTTGTGGCTGGTGGTAAAGGTTGGAAAGCATTTTTCTAGTGGTATTCAATGAAGTCATGTTTCATGAGATCAGCAAGAATTCAAGAGAAAATCTCATGGTTCGTGGTGATCTTGGTGATTGTGGGAGATGCCTGATGGTGTGCAGGACTTTGTGGCTAGGAAATGGTTAAATTATTCTGCTCTGAGGGAACCTACTGTGGGGGTTTTTTTGTTTGTTTTTGTTTTTGTTTTTTTTTTTAATCTTCCAGGTAGTCCTTGCTCTTTTTCCTTAGTATTTAGATGAAGCTTTTTAAAAACCTGTTAAAGCATTTTGGATTTTCTTAGAATGTTGATTGTCCTTTGATCTGAAACCTTCAGAAGCAGCTACTTTTTTCTGCTGAACTGCTGAACCTCCTCTTATGATATTCAGTGTGAGTTTCTTCCAGACACATAACCTAGTTTTTGATTGCATCTTCTTCAGTCCTCTAAAGTTTTTAATTCATTCAGTCAGTCTTTGTTCAAAACATAATTGGATTATGTAGTTGGGGTTTTGCTTTGGAGAATGCAAGCAGAGCTGCAAAAAGAATAATGAAGTTGCTTCCCAAAAGGTGGGAGGACAGAACAGGTTCTGACTCCACAGCTCTTCCTGATCTTGAAGGACATGTGGTATCCCATCACTGTGACACTATTTAGTATGAGGGTCAAGAGGAGGAAGAATGCCATTTTCCCTAGGTTTTATGTGTAGTGTCTGACAGTTTAGATGTCTGGTGAGTTTCTCTTACTAGTGCCAGCTGTGCTGAGCTCTCTGATATGGGAGTGTCTGCTTCCCACACCAGTGATGAGGGGGGTGGGTCATGCCAGGACTGGAGCAACTGGGCAGGTCTGTAGGTACACCTACAAAGAAGTCTAGAGTGACAGGAGCCAAGGCCCTGTGGACGTAATCCACTACTACATCAAATAGTCAACAGAATTTTTAAAAATCACAGTTTTCAATTTTAAAAAATAAAAAAAATTATTTTGTTCCTCCTGAGTGCCAAGAGTTGATATTGGCATCAATCTCCTGAACCATAGCCATGTTATTCATTTCAGAATAATGGAAGTGTCTGTATGTAATCAAATGGAAAACCAGCTAGAGAAAAAACAGATATATCAGGATTGTGGCAGAATTAATATAGTGAATGAAGTAAGGAATAGTAACTGAAAATTTCATTAATGAAAATCAAAGCTGAACATGAACAATGGGAAAACCAAAGTTTAACATTGATAAAGTGAAGGAATAGAGGCAAAATAATGCAGACCAAAGTTATTCAAGACTATTTAGTTTGCATTAACCTTGGCAGTTGGGCTCCATTACTTTACATTATAATTAAAAAAAAAAAATAGCAGTTCTTGTTAAATATCAGTGCTGAGTGAATTAACTGAATTTATTGTAAAGGACATGTTCTTCACTGTTAATTTTAGATTTAAATTGCAAGCCTCACATTGTTGCTCCATTACATTTGAGCATGAAAACCAGTGCATTAGGAAAAGCACAAAATCAAACTTTGAAATGGTGTCTCCTGAGTACCTTGCATTTGTGACTCCCATATCCATTAACTTATAGATTGTCAAGATATAGTAATGTACAGATATTTTAGGAATGTCTTCAGCATGAATATTGAACAGTCCTCAAATCCAGACCAATTTTCTCAAAGTTACATGTAGAGTAGAAAGAATTTGTAGTTTAAATAAAAGTTACACAAGGCCTGAAGTCAGACAATTAAATTAACTGAACACTTTTAATGCAAAAATAGCTATCTACAGTAATGCAAAAATAGCTATCTACAGTTATTTGTCAGTAAAAAAGATGTGTAATGCGTTGTTTCTAAATGGAGGTACATACCAAAATCTTATCTAGTTTTAGGATGCATTTGTATTTGTTCATGGAGGTGAACACAATCAACTCTTCAGTGCAAATACTCAACTTGTGTTCCAAAATCTGTAAGCCATAGTTTACTGGAAAACCAGAGTGTATCTTGGGATAGTGTGACTGAGTACTTGCTGTTTTTCCATTTTTGTCCTTTATTTGCTACTGCCAAGACAGTTTTCCTACTGCATGGATTATTAGTTAGTTAATAGTTAGAACCTCCCAGCCATTCTGATGCTGCTCTTCATCTTTTCTCATTAATTCTTCATTCTAATTGCTAGTCCAGTCTGATGTGGAGGAAACATCAGCAAAAGCAGAAAATCTCTTAGCTGTATGAGTTATGTATGGGGTATGTTCATCCAGCAAAGAGTCCTACTGCCTAGTTTAGAACCTGTTTATTTTTTCCATTCATCTTGCATGAATTTGGAGATTAGTCCTACTGTCATGCATTTGGCCTCATGACTGCAATATGCATGGCTTTATCTACTGCAAAAATTTATCAGAAAAACCCATTTCTTCTCTAGTTGAATTTGCAGAGGAGGAAATTCCAATGGTCTCTTCCATGACTTTTCTACACCACTAAAAGGACAGCTTTTGAGACTGAGATTATAAACACTCATAAAGGTCATTGGCATATATAATCACTCTTTCCTGATTTTTTAAAGTTGTAAAAGTATTTTTCATTCTCTGGTATATTTTAGGATACCTCAGAAAGATTTTTGATTTTCTCTTGACTCATCTAACTTTTTCCACATCTTTTAAAACTTATTTTTGACTGAAGAGAGTTCTTTCAACTGCACAACTTGCTCATTTGTACACAGGTACTATGGTGTGATTTGCTCCAGGCTTATGTGTTAACCTTTGTTCTCCCCATGTCTTTAGCCTTAATTATCCCATAAATTACTTTGAAATCTCTAGGTGTAACCTTCCTATATTTAATTCTTAAGTGTTATTTAGTTTTTATTTATTGCTCTTGAAGCACAAACGAGGCTGCAGAACGTGAGTAGACACAAATTTTTGGCCACATGTCTTCAGAAGAGGTTGAGCAGTAATTGTGTTCTGTAGGTTGTCCTTAGAACCAGCATTGCCTTTTTCTTTACTTCTTTTGTCTAATTTATGTATTTGAGGTCCAGAATAGGTTTATTGTTGACTTAATAGCAACAGGGACTATTCATCCTGTGATGTTTTGTTTTGTTCTGTTTTGTTTGGGAATTCTTTCTCTCTCCATTGTGTCATTTAAGTGCTTTTATACCTTAAGCTTCATTTCACACTATATCTGTTTTCTAAAATGGTACTTTGTCAAACCACAGCCTTAGTTTAATTTGTGTAATTCCTTTTTCCCTGCCAAAAAAACTTGGGGCATTGTCCTTTGAATATATTCACTGGATGTTAATTTCTGCTTTTATTTCCTGTTGTGTTTCTTGCCCATTTGCCTTTCCTCCTGAGATAAGATTCACCCCAAGTCTGTGTGTCTAAACAAGACACATAAATCCATCAAAAAGTACAGAGAGCTTTACATGAAAAAAAGCTTTGCTTTCAGTCATTTGTGGAGATCAAATCTGTAGCATTAGGTGCCAATCACAAAAGAAGCTATTTTGTTTAAAAAACACATTCCCAGGTTTTGATTTAGAATCAATCTGCTTGCTTCTTCTGGTAAAATATAGTTTGAAGACAGTAATTTTTCCCTTCCTTACTTGGTTAGAGTACAATACATATTCTTCTGCTGCCTGCAATATGAGGAAAACTCTTGATAGTGGCCATTTCCAGTTAGCTCTTACTGTTTCTCCAACTTGCCCAAAGAAAACCAAGTGTTAAAAGAACAAATAGCAGCTAATTTGCTTGTGTGACTCTTTTTTTCTTTCTAATTGTAATTATCTCTGCCCTCTCACAAAATACTGTGACAGTATGCATAACAGAAAAGAGGTTGTGTAGTTGTGATTTACAGTATCAGTTCCATCTTGGAGTTTATGCAGTACTGCAAGAGGTGCATGGTTTTAATAAGCAAGTAAGGAAATAAATAGGTAACTCACTTTACCTCTTGCTTGTCTCCCTAGTAATATTTATGTTCTGGTTACAGGAGCCTAAAAATCCTTGTTTTATATTTAATTTTAAATAATTTTATTTTACAAGTACATATTTGAAGAGAGGCATTCTTTAAGTCTATTGTTTTATTTTTGTTAAGGATCATAAATAAGTGATGGAGTTAGTAACATGGTACAATTCTTCTTCATGCCTGCCTGTGGAAATAATGAGTAACAAACATTAGCCTTTCTCATGTAACACTTCTCCCAAATAAGTTTTGAAACAGATGCAAAGCCTGTGAACTGTTGCACGTCATTAGTAAACCTCTTCCCTCCTCACCAAAGCAACTTTGTGGTGGCAATTTTGTGCATGTTCCCTGGCAATATGCATCTGTAATTAAACTCAGACCCAGTCACAGTGAGTGTGAAGAGAGTTTGGTTTACTCTGCCCTCAGAGGTGCCACATTGATGGGAACTTGGGAGGGAGGTTACTTCGTCTGTTCTACAAAACAATTTGCAAATACTGCCCATGTTAGAAACCAAAAGGAATGTGTCTTTTCTCCAGTCAATAAAATGTGTGTTTGGGGGATCAATGGTTCTGTATGTTTTGTCAAAGGTACAGAAACTAATCTATTGATTTTGACAGTACAGTAGTCCTATGCCAGATGGGGCTACATGTAGGTGGAAAAACCCATTATTGAAGAACAATTTTCCCAGAAACTTTGAGTGTCTTTCTCCACAAACAGGATAGAGTTTCTATCCTAAAGCAGAATAAAAGTTGACTATAATGTGTTAGGGTTTTCCCATCGCCACTACCTTTAATGTAATAAGAATATTAGAAAACTCTAACTGAGTAATCCCCTATGGTCTCTCAAGCCTACCAGTGTCTCCACCTTATTGTCTCCACCTTATTGTCTCCTGTGGTACAGGGAGATGCAATTTAAAGATCAAAAATATGACACCTGACTGTCTTTTGCAGTTCATTCATTTTGCATTCCTCCAATATCCAAAGTAGATATATTAGGGATGATGACTTACAGATTCATCAGCCTCTTTTTGGACATGCTGACACTGTCTCCACAACCAGGATCTTCTGCAAGCAAGATGCAGAATTGGTCTGTTTCTGGTGTATATAATTTTTTTCATTTCTTGCGTTTTTAAATCTCGCAGTTTCATCAAGTGCCCCTAGTTCTATTGCAAAATTTTGTAAATAGAGGTTCAAAATTATGTTGGATATGTAGGTAGGGCCAAATTTTGTATAACAGTGAAATACTTGTAAATATTCATTTTTCTGTATTATTTTGTGCTCTGTTAGAGGGGAAAAAAAGCAAGCCTTTGTTGTATAGTTTGTAGGGCTAGTATTGAGCAAAGCATTTAATTGTACTACTTGCAGTATCAGTAAATGTTTTTCCTGTCTGTTTAACTGCTTTGGAAGCCAGATTTTTATTCCACTCCGGATATGATAAAAAAAAATATCTTTGTTGTAATTGTAATTAAGGAGATAAAGTCATGTTCAATTTAACTGTAGTTTACCTTCTCTATTTCTCATTTTTCTATTGTGAATCAAACTTTAAAATAGAAATGTTAGTTTTTAGTTAGAATATAAAATTTAAAATGAAGAGTGATTTATAGGGAGAAAATCTTGCTGACAACCTATGTAATACGTGAATGAAGCAATCACATAGAAAATGGAAATTAAATTATGGCATTCATAAGGATCAGGAAATAAGTACTATGCATAGCAGGGAAGATTTCACTTTAGGTAAGAGATCATTCCCATTTGGACCAAGAGGCATCACTGTGGCAATATACCAACTAATATCAAATTAAGTTATTAGTGACCAAGCATTCAATATGTTCACCATTGTTTTTTTAAACCATTTGTAGTCTGGAAATTAGGAGAAAATGACATTAAGTATTTTGTCCTCTGCAAAAACATCTTTAGTCATCTTGGTTTTTGATCCTTCCTTGCTTGGAACATAGTTCCAAAAGAAAAAAAAAGAGTATACTTAGAAATAAAGGATAAGAATTGAAAAATGTATGTATTTCCACTGTTGTACTTCTATACATGCAGGAAGATTTAGATTTTGATATTATTTAAACATATGTCAATATTTTGATCACAGATATGGCAATACTGGTAATTTTTTACTACAGAAAATCTTATTTGTCTTGTTTGAGTCACTTTCACCAAAAGCCTTTTTGGCCAAATTTTTAGGGATCAAATAAACATGGAGTAAAACTTAAAAGCTTTAAAAGCATTTACTGATTTTCATGTTACCATTGACAATGCTTTTGCTGTAGGAGTTCATGACTGTCTGTGGATGTGTGTGCTAAAAACTGTAATGGTCTCTTATTACAGCTTCTGCAATCAGGAAAAGCTGCCCATCACATTTCAGTCCTGTGTGATCACGAAGGAGTGCCAGGTGTCAGAGTGGTCAGAATGGACCCCCTGCTCCAAAACCTGCTTTGACATGACAACCCCTAAGGGGAATCGTACGAGATCACGGGCCATTAAGCAGCTCCCTGTTGGCAGTGAGAGTGAATGCCCACAGTTAGAGGAAGCAGAGCAGTGTGTTTCTCAAGGAGATGGCGTGGCACCCTGCATTACGTAAGTTGGTTCATTTCAATTCTCCACTGCTAAAGTGAACAATGTCCATTCAGTGTATAGGGCTGGTGATGGAATATCAACCAAACCATTATTGAAGAAATAATAGAAAGGACGTTACCTTTTTTAATTTATCCCAATTTATTCAGTGTTCTTGAAAGCCCAAATTCTGCAAATTGTAGTGTAACTAGTTCCTTATCTATATACAGGAATAATAATAGGTATATTTTCTTTATTTTCTTATCATTCATTTCAGTTTTTAAAAGACAATATTTGCACATACACAGACTCAGGCAAGAAGAAAATAAATTAATTGTATTGATTTGTCAGCGATCTTTCCCCTACATAACATTTCTACCATAATCACTGTTTTCTGAATTTCTTTGTTTGCAGACCGAAAGCTGAGCACAGGAAAGGGGTCATAAACAGTTAGCTAACAGACTGCCTTAGTGAGACTTGTGTTCAGCACCACAAAGGCATTACTGGGCCACAGATGGGAAGTGGGAGAGGCTAACAGTGACAGCAAATAAAGTTTAGGAGAAATGGCAGCGAGCACTTTATGATTCAAGAGATTGCTGTAATACTTACCTAATCAAAATTAATATTGAAGTCCCAACTGTGTTTTCTCTTTATCAGACTAAAAATAGGGTCTGCAGAAATGTCACTTGATGTTACGCATCTTACTGTGGTATATATATTTCATTTAAGAGCTGAAATACCATCTTTCTTTATCTCCAGCTGCATTAGGAAGCACTTTGCTTTATTTAGCCTAAAGTACTTGTTAGGTAGGGAATTCTGTGGCATTTCTTGCAGTTCATAATCCTGATTGTGGTTTTAACTGTGAGTCAAAGATCTCCTTTGCTGTGTATTCACTGATTAGGAAGCTTCCAGCTTCTCATCATTCATCAATACCCAGCAGGGATGCTTCAGTACTGCAGAACATTCTTCCTTTTAACTGTGAAAAAAAAACCCAAAACAACACAAAATCTTGCTGAAAAGTTTTTCTGTAGTCATAATAAAAAACTGCAATTATAGTTTCACCTTGATATCCAGAAGGAACTTTTATGTCTCCTACCAAAGATAAAAATACGCTTTAGGGTTATTGCGGGGGGGAGAGGGGGAGGGGAAAGAAGGGGATGTGAGGTTTTCCCCTCATTTTCTGGCTCTTATGTTCTCAGCATTCACATCTCTTTTGTATTTTGGATTTTTTTTAATATAAATTGTCATGCTCTAAATAAATTCTGAGAGTTGCAATCTTGAAAGTTAACTTATCTGAACATGTACTATATGTCTCTCTATATCAAGTTTTTCTTCCCTCAAATAAAATATTTATATGTGTAGTATAGTTCAGGAAATGAACAGAAAAAAATCCTCCTAGAGTAATAATTTTAAAAATTAAATAATGCAAAAAAAGTGTCCATACACATAAAATGGGAGATTTAACGCACCTTTGTGAGCAAGGAATTGTGCTCAGACCCTTTATGGAACTAATGAGGTTACTGAGGTGTTTCAGCTTGTATAATTTAATACTGTGTAAAATGGCTTCATGATTTCCAAAACCCAATCAACCACATTTGGTGCAGGTATGGCTGGAGGACCACGGAGTGGACAGAATGCCGTGTGGATCCTCTCCTGAGCCAGCAGGACAAGAGGAGAGCAAATCACACAGCGCTCTGCGGGGGCGGCATTCAGACCAGGGAGGTGTACTGTGTGCAAGCCAATGAAAACCTCCTCTCCTACCTAAACACCCTCAAGGATAAAGAAGGTAAATTTGATGCAAGTGCAATTAAATTAGTGTGAAATCAGAGCATGTCAGCATTCCAGAGCTCTTTCACAGCCGTTGTCTTCTGTATTGAGTGCCTCCTTACCTTGTGAGTTACTATCTTTTAATTCAGATGAAAATGCTTAGTTGCTGTAGCAGAATTTCATTCTCTATGCTGCAAATATAGATTCCAGATATAAATTCCTACAAATTACTATTTCTTAGTATCTACTGAAAAATACTGTTCAGGATATCTTTCCATAAGAAAGAGCATGAAAAGGTGGGTCAAAAGTCGTAGATTGTTTTCTTTTCATCTACTGTAATTTTCTTGTGTGTCTTTCATCTGGGTGATGAACTTTTGCTGTTTGATGTGCAGATGGAATATGTCAATTCTGGCATGTAAGCTCAATATAGAAAAATGTAAAAATATGATTAGATTTCATTCTCAGGGAATTGATTTTTTTTCCTTTATTTGGTCAATTTTTAAGTAGCTTTCAGGACTTCAAGCCAGTAGAATATCATGGGTTTATTTATCTAACTGAAGGAGAGAAGAGATTATTCCTTGTCACTGTTGGAGCCTGTACAGCTTCTTAAGAAAACAGAGAATAACTTGGAAAACAAAATCTTTAATTCATTTGGCAATCTACATGCTCTAGAATAACACCTGAGTAGTTTACATCTACTTCTGTACAGCAATGCAGCACTATAGATTCAGAAATCATTGAATTAAGCTAAATGCATTTTTAATTAGTTTTTATTCTCTATCTCATGCAAACACATGTTATTATTAGTAAGTAAATAAGTAAATAAATAAATAAATAAATACAGCCTTATACTTCAGGAAAAACAACATCAATATGCAAATCCCATGTAATACCACATTTTGTGCAGGGCTGGCCAAACAGCAGACTGGTGAGGTTCCTGCTGTGGTTTAAAGGTACTCTCAAACTTGCCGTGGAGGTAGAGTTTGTGGGGAATGTTAATGCCAACATCCATTTCAGCATGACTGCTCAGATCAGTAGGGTGTGACTTGTGAGCTCTGCAGCCTCACATCTGTATTTATTAAAGAAAAAGCTTTCAAGCCTCTTTGTCTTATGCAAATCAGCTCTGCCCAAGGGCTTTTAGTAAATCGCCTCTGCTGAACAAAGTTTAGATGCCTCTGCCGTAGTATGAGCTACAAAAACCTCCCAGCTAAGGAGAGGTAACAATAAAACCAGTGACAGCTTACTGTTCAGAATGATGATTAGGATTTTGGTAGGCTGTGAAGTCTGGCCAGATTAGGCGTGTGTGAAATTTACCCTTATCAGACTGTGACAGGAATACATGGAGCCCATCAGGAGGTAATCTCTGCAGGCTCCTGAAAGCTGATTAAAACGTAGCTAGTCTTTGGATGCATAAACATGAGAACAGTTCTTCAAGAGCTCAAACTGGGAGTGAAGTGGTTCTTAGTTTAAGAAGGAGCTCCGGGCTGTTTCCACATTAGGGAGCAGATTTGCAGAAGAGGTGCTTCTCTGCTCATCCTCCCTCTCTCTCCCCTCCTAGAATAGAAAACGATGAGTAATTTGAGGATTGGGGAAAGCCAGGGCACACACCCACCAGATTATGCTGTGGGGAAACGCCTTCATCTCAGTGTAGTTTACTGTTGGTTTTAGCAAATGCTGTCTTGGTAAGGCTGCTCTAAAGATCTCCGTTCTCATATACTCATGGTGGCGTTTCCCTGTTATTTCAGAAAGTCAGTCACAGAGCAAGTCGAAGGCTAGTGCTGCACCTCTGCTATCAATCACTTTTGAAATAACAGGTAGGTAAATTCAGGCCTCCAACCTGACCTTTTGATTAAGAGCATGTAAAGGAGGCAATGTCCCTTTTGGGGGACCTTGTTTGCTATTTGTGTATATTTAACATGTTTATGTAGCTCTGAAATAGTTAAATGGATTTAGGCATTCTCAGGAAATTTAAGATCAGTTTGAAAGTGATGGGCCAAAATTCAAACTATTGAAGTTCATGAGCCAGCTGGGATGCTGGAGCAGTTGCCTGCTCCACTCCTGAACCATTCTAGCTAGTGATGGCTTTTCCTCTCACTTCTGAGCATTGGTTTTGCAGCTTTCATCATAGCTGTGTTTCCAGTCCCTTCTGTAGATTTAAAAAACCAAGTTAGGCCTCCAGTAAGAATGTGAACTTCTAATAGCTGAACCAGAGTCTCTCACACCATTCAGGTCAGTAGGGAGAAGAAGGACCACTGGTTGTAGCAGTTAAGCAGTGACAATCCAGTTTCCTGGAGGCCATAGTCATTCTGCCATTTACTTGCCACTGACATAAATTGTTTCATCTCTATTCACCTACTTAAGTGGTTTAGTCATGAAGTTTCTCTTACTACTATATGGTGTGGACAATTTCATCTTATTCTGAGTACCTTTAAAACCCTTGATGTAGAATAAAGAGGAGGAAAGTTCCTTTATGGACATAAATTTATTCTACATCTGCAAATACACATTTTTTTCCCCTATTAAACACAGGGTAACTGCTTACATGTGTGATGGAATTGTGCCATTTCTCAGAGCATACTGTTCTGAATGCATAATGTTCTGAATTACCTAATGTTTTTTTGATGAGAGAATTCAGCGTTAAAGAAAATAAGAGGAAAATATGTTATTTAATTGTTGGTCATAATGTGTTTTGGGCTTGAGTTTTTCTTGGAATTTTTGACTGAGAGTACTTGGAGAAATGTCTTTGTGTTGTTTGCTATGAAACCAGTGTGACAAATGACCAGAAAGAGAAATATGAAGCTGTGTCTGCTTACACTGATGCAGTCACATACAAATTCAGTCTCTTTGCCAGCCTGGTCATTACTGGACACTAGTCTCTTGAGGGTCTTTAGAGAAAGACAGAGTTTGATATCTTGATAAATGTAGCAAATGCATAAAAACAGAACTATTCTTTTTCTTTTCAGTTTTTTTAAAATGCAATAATTCAAGGAGGTGTTTTCCAAGGATATAAATTATATTCAACTAAAAATTCCTAATATAGAAGATGATTTGAGGAATGGTTTATTAAATCTTACTTTAGCTTTTGGGTTGCCACCCTCAAACCTGAAATTCCTTGAAAACTGAATCTAATTTCTTAGTTAGACTGAAGGAGAAGACTGAAAATGCATTAACTTTTCTTTCTATTTTTGGCCCAAAATTTGGTCAAATTTCACATAGATCTCATAGTATGCTGTATTACACACAGTCTAATCAGCATTTTACATTACTTCCAAGGAATAAATAACCATCTTTATTGCTGACACAAGAAAGTATGAAAGGACAGAGATAAGACAATGTTTAAACTGTAAATATATGCATCCAGTATCATCTTATCTCAGAGTATCTTTGCTAAACAATAAGCATCAAAGCCTATGCTCAATCATATTTCTGTGATGCTGAAAGAAATTAATCTAAATTCATGGGAACAAGATTGTCATAAGATGCCCAGGCAAAGCTATTTTCTTGTTTTGCTGTCATCTCAGAAAAAGAATTCTGAGTAATCCTGCATGAAATTCTTCCTAAGTGCTCAATGACAAAAACATTTTTTAATAACCTGAAATAGAACTTTTCAGTCCTGTGGTTGAATTCTTTTGTTGAACAAGCAAAATATTAGAGATACCATTTGTACATCACTTAGGGTCTAAAAGCAGTATTTGAAAACCATTTTGGCATATTTAAAGATTTATTGATACCTGTGATATAAAAAACTGCTACTGCTAAAAGCCTCATGATTAAAGTTCTTTTTTATTTTTCTGAGTAAAATTCCCTGAACTAGTGTGATGATAAGTTCTTTATCAATCATGATGAAGGCTAGAGATGAAGCATGGAATTCCTCAGAGCACTTTCTCTATTCCCTGGAGCAAGACTGTGTCTCAGGGGTATAATTGGCCCTTAATTTCAACTGTCTCACTTGGGCAATTCCCCAGTTAAGTCAAGGTTAGAAATGTATTGATAGCAGTTACTTACTGTTTTTCTTTTTTTTATTAAAACTATTCAATACAAATTCAACATGCAAACTATGTTTACTTGTATCCATTTGCTGCACCAAATAGGCATGTTATGTTGATTATTATGCATGTTGGGTATGCATGCCAGACTTACTGTAAAGTTCAATGATATGTCATAAAATTTAATTTCAACATAGCATTATGCAGATGTTGGAATATTAGGCTTTATATTATTTTATTTCAAGAGATTGGTGAACTAGAGGTAGTAATATTAAATTACTATCTGCCACCTTCATGCCTTGATTGTGTGGAGCAACACAGTGTAAAACTGTGCCAAAAGAGGCAATGTTGAAAACCAGAATAGGGGGAGGATTTGGCATTCAATTTTCCCCTTAAAAAAGTGGGAATTGGATGCTTTTTCTGAAACTGTAAAGATCACCTGCTTAGAAAATCTGAATGGAAAGACAGACACACATGTGTACAAGCTTGACTGTACTTTTAACATCCTGGTGTTTACTTTCACATTCTGTAAGTGGTTATTGATCTCATCTTTCAGAAAGATATTTTGTCATATACTGTATTTATTTAATCTGAAAGTCTTGCCATCAAAAGTGATGGCAAAAATTAATGATGTAACTTCCCCATGAAAAAAAAAAAAACAAACTAATAGAATGTGAGCGTTTTTTAGTTAAGGAATTTCATGTTTCCTCAATCAACCAAAGTGAAATAATGTGGCAAAATTCTAGCAGATATTCTCTGCTTACTGTAATATTTTTTCAAGTCCTGTATTATGAAAGAGAATTAAAATCTTGTTTTCAATGAAATGGTACATTTTCAGTTAGAGTTCTGTGCCTTGCTCTGGCACCTTATAGAATTGTCCTGTTACTTGTACTACCTGGAAAGTCAAAAGAATAAAGTAGAGAAGGAAAAGGGTGATTTCTATCTTGGTTATTGATCCTTAAAGAACAGAAGACTCTGCCTTCACATGTGTCTCTATATATTAATAACACTTTAAAAAATTGTCTTGTGCAGTTTTTACAACTACATATACCCACTATATATGCATATGTATAAACATATATATATAGCAAATGCAAGCATATATATATCTGAAACAAAGCCTTTCTTGAACTAAAGCTGCTGCTGCACAAATCTTACTGCTGAGTGTACACTTGGTGGTCTTTAGAGTAATTTTGCCATAATTTTAGCTGTGTTTCAGGTTAAAGCTTAAAAATAATCTTTTAAATATTAATTAACCAGGCCTTTGAAGTTATAGTATCATACAGCTTACATATACAAGTGCAAAGGGTTTTATGTAGCTTTTTGTTCAGTTTCTTAAGAGAAGAAGTAATGAGATAGGAGGACACAAATTTATGAAGAGTGCGAAGTGAGCAATTGTTGTAGTGGTGTAATTTACCCCTCAAAAGAAAGGACTGGGTCCAAGGGGTGCTGCAATATCTATAGTCTTCCCATATCCACATAATGGGATTTGACTTTGTTCATGCAAAGAGTAAACTGACTTCCATTCAATTTTTTTCAAGGCAGGCATTTTTCCATCATGTCACTAGATTAAAATGATGATCCTGACTGAAGGATAGTTCTGCCCACTTAGAGCTGAGGATCATGACCAGTGACATACGAGAAATATGTTAACTTTGTTTTGACAGCTTCAAGGCCAGTAGACCGTAAACTGTGCACAGGACCTCTTCCCAGCACCTCCCAGCTGTGCCACGTTCCCTGTCCTACAGAGTGCGAGACCTCGGCGTGGTCAGCCTGGGGACCGTGCACCTATGAAAGCTGTGATGACCCTCAGGCAAAGAAGGGTATGTAAAAATTTAGCAGAGCCTTTTAATGGTGATATTTACTGTTCCTAAGTCACTAGGTTATGTAAGCACACTAAATTTTGTACCGAGAAGCGTGTATCTAGTGCCTCTGGTCATCAAAATAAAGTCATTGAATTAAGACTAAAAATATTGTAGATTTGACAAAATATAGATGATCTGACATTACTGTGACACTGAAGGTCACAAAAATGTAGCCTGTTTACTAGGTTCTCAAGATCAGTTTGGATCCTTACTGGTCAATTCCAGTTTCAAAACTTTCTCTCTGATTGAAAGGGATACAGTCAGTGTGTTCAAATGACAATTTTGGCACTGTCCCCGAAGGAGGACAGAAGCCTCCTTTGAGGTGTGTAGTGTGTAGTGTGCACTCAAAAATTGTCAGTTCAGTAATAGCTTAAGGATTCACCATTAGACAGTAAAGCATGATCTGACAAAGAGATGGCACCATTCACTGGTGATACATGATGCTGTTTTACTTATGACATATGTGCTGGTTTCAATTCCAGCATGTTTTACAACTTATTGCCATGCAGAACAGATTGTAGTTACCTGACATCAAAACAGGGAAGCAAGAATACAGTGACAGGGACCTCATGCTAGAAGTCTGTGGGCTTCTGACTGTAAATGAGAAAAACTGCCCTAATCATTGTTGCAATGTGATTATCTGATAAAAGCTGGGAATACAGACTTGGTTTCTTGATTGAAAACAGTCGTAAGGAAGGGAAGCCACATATGTACACTGGAAGGAGCAGCTGTGATTACTGTGTTTTCTTAGCTGGATCTTTCTGCCATACTAGCTACACTTCTGTCTGGGCAGCAATAATACAAGTCTTACAAAGCTGTTTTGTGGAACTCTGACCCAACCTTGATCAGTTCAAGAAGGAAAAAGCAGTTCACTGTGCGAATCTATTGGATTAAGTCTCCTCTGACTACAGCTGTCAAGTAGTCTGCTATTTCTGTTGCTGTTCCATCACTGAAAGATTTACTACATTTTCTGGGGTAAAGTTTAGGTTTGTGAGACTGATTTGGACATCTGTCTAATAGAAGTACATTAAGATGTACTTTGTGCAAGCCTTTATTTCTGAATACATGAGCAGGGATCTTGTCTCAAGTGCCAATGTTTTCTCTTATCTGGAAATTCTTACGTTTTATATTATAATTGCATCGACAGTTCTTCTGAGAGAATGATGTGAAAGTTGTACAGGCACTCCCACTTTTAGCAGCATGTCTCTTTACATATTTCCAGATCATTTGCATCCATCCTTTGTTGCTGTAGCTAGTGGAGTTATTTATTTTTGAAATTATATCAGCCTTTTGTGTCAGGCTTACCAAACCTTTTGCACATAATTTGGCTGAACTCTTCAATTTAGGAAAAAAACCAGCAACTTCAACTGAAGATAAATGGAAATGTATTTTTAAAGTAAATACTATAATTGAATTAAGAGGCGTGTCTTCAAATAATCAGTTCTTGCACATGTGTGTTTGAAAACTGTCTTGTTTTGTTTGTGTCCTGGTAGAAATGACAGTTATATCTCAGAGTTATAAAGAATATCTGTATATTACTAGCTGATATAAAACAAAAAAGACTGTGAAAAGATGTGAGAAGATAAACTGTTTCTTGAATCCATTCAGTTTGGTTAGGTTGTTTTGACTGTATTAATTCTGTTTTTTTCAAAGAGCCATCCTGAAAGGAGAGAGGGGTGCATAAAGGCCCGTCAGTTTCTCCATTCCAAAATGAGTTTAGGTAGTCTTAAGGAAATTTTTTAATGCTTGCAAGGGAATATTGTGATGTTTATTACTGAAAATGTCTTCATAGGACATGAGATTATTTCCATGTTTTTCTTTTTCTCATTCCGTTTTATTTTGGAGGGTAGGAGTGGGAAGGGAGTGTTTATAAGCTGATTTCATTTAATAATCCATTCCTGTTGCAATATACCTGAGAAGAAAACAAACAACATATTTGAGAAATGGTAGCCTAGCAATGTAGTCCAGATTTATAAAGTCTGATGAATCTTGCAAGAGTGATGCTCAGGAAATGAGTCTGTCTCCTTCCTGGAGTATGCAAGGTTATGATAAACAGGGGTTTAAGGCAAAGCCTCCTGAGGAGGCTCAAAACTTTGAAACTTGTAAAATTTTATCTCTAGTCCTTCTTAATTGATTTCTTCTACCTGATTATCTAAAATGCATTGTTCTGCTGAGTGTCTGTGGTGTGCCTTGCAGAGAAGAGAAGCAGAACTCTTCACCCAGGTACAGACAGATAAAAAGTGCTTCATTTCACATTTTCGAGTTAAATTGTTATTTCCATGGACATTTCAGGCTTTAAACTAAGGAAACGTCGCATCACCAATGAGCCCACAGGAGGAACAGGGAGCTGCCCTCACCTGTTGGAAGCCATCCCTTGTGAGGAGCCCTCCTGCTATGAGTGGAGGATCACGGGGCTGGAGGAGTGTGTTCCTGACAATGAGAAGCCCTGTGGCCCTGGCACGCAGGTTCCCGCTGTCGTCTGCATCAACAGTGATGGTAAGAGGGATGGTTTTTACTACAGTCCCCACCAGATAGGGTGAAGAGACTAAATGTTGTCCAAAAGGGTATCAGTTTTTGTTCTCAGCTTCCTTGATTCTTAAAACCAAGCTGTGTGGAATAAAAGTTCTGCGGCCAAGCTCCTTCACCTACACTGTGTAGGTTTTCAAAGCTTCACGAGGTGATTTACAGAAAATTAAATAGAAAACAGCTATTGTTTGCCAGTAGATCAGATTCATGCCTGCAGTGGCTTGACTGAATTCCATGATGTAATCCCACTAACAAAGCTGATCCTCTGAGCCCAGAAACAAATAGAATGTGACCAAAGATGCATTGCAGTAAGTATAGCTGGAAGAAAAATAATAATGTGTTTATTAAAAAGGATGGTTTGATGTGTGTTAGGGAGTTGGGTTGACAGTCTAAGCTGTCCTGCTTCTTCAAAAGGTCAAAAAAAATACCACCATTATTCAATTATCTTCTGTGAGACAAAACAGATCTTGCATGACATAGTCATGAAAGCCAATTTTGAAAGCTGCTTACAGAATACTTTAATCTACTGAAGATTCATGAATTACTGCTGTGAGAGTAGTCCTTATTCATTAGTAATATTGTAGTCTAGAGCAGCATATAAATTAAAATAATTGTATTGGCTGCAGTGTGGTATGGTAAGCAGCTTCTAAGTTCCAGCAGAGGATTAAATAAGAGGACACCTCTGATGAGTGCTAACAGCTGCACAAAATATTTGGAAATTAAATCAGTCAGATGTAATAAGAACTGATTATAGAGATATTTAAATCTTGAGTTTTCATGCTGAAGACTTTTGGTTGTAATTGAGTTTTGGGGCTTAAATTGAAATGCTTAGAATTAGAATGTAAGCTTTATTTTTCTGCATACACCTAGGAGAGCTAGTAACCATTTTTATAGCTCAGAAAGAGATTAGCCTAGAATTACATTTCAATCTACTTTGTTTCATGTCCTTAACTCCAAAAATGTCCCTTTGAAATTTAATAATTTCTTGGAAACAACTCTGAAACTCTTTGCAGAAGTTTTTTGTATACATTTTCAGATGAAAAATGGCCTTTTCCTCATAAATCAAGGTGTTTCCTAAATAATTGTGAAGATACTTTAAAAAAATCTGTAAAACAAAAAGCCTATTTTTTTTCTTTTCTAGATTATGATTAGTTTAGCTTACCTTTATTTTGAGGAATATATTTTCTCACACATTATATATGGATTATATAATATATATGTATATTATATTAATTTATATTGACTATAAATTATTGAATATTTGGAGCATGAAATTGAGCCATTGAACTTTGAGATGTCTCTTATGTATATGATATTTTCTATTTAAACTCTCAGGATTTGCTCTTGGCACTTCATGGGCTTTGGTTTTGGCCAAATTTGACTTTGAAGACTTGTGCTTAACTTTTTTATTCCCAGTATTTGTTTTTTTGTCTCTCTGTCTTTCTGAATTATATGGCATTATGTATTGCTGTTAATATATGGCCTTATACATTGCCTATATCAGTAATCTGCCTCAGAAAGAGTGAGAAGTCAGGGTTTGGCCTGTCAGTCTTTAAGATTAAAGAGTTGTGGGCACATCTTCAATGAAAGGAGAAAAGAAATTTTAATTATGTCTTTTTTTGTAAAGATCTGATCACCCAGTCATCCAATCATAAAAATATGTGTTATGTTTGAGAGTGCAAAAGCAACAGAGAGTAATGTAATGAATTTCCCCAGTTCTTCTTTGAAATTCTTTATTTAATAAACAGTCTTCTGTGTACTTCACCAGTAACACCAAGTGTCTGCTGCTTCACTCTCTTCTGAGAAGGATTAGCATGGTGCAGCAGAAGCAAAGTAAAGACCCACCAGCTTCAGCAATCTCCCCTTCCAAGCTGACTCTGCTCAAGCATCTTATTACTTTGCCTCCCACAGCTCCAACCCACAAGAAATCCTGTAGACAACTCTTGAATACTCTCTAAACACCACCACCTCTTCCCAGGTAGTTTCCATCTGTACTTTGGCCTCCTGCCCTGGCAGTCAACAGAATATCCATGGTGTCCTTCACCAAACACTTGTTGCAGGCTTCTAGATTCTGCTCTGCAAAATACAAGAGAGAAATCCTTTGCAGTCAGGCAAGTTTTGCTTCAAGCCCCACAGCTTCAGGCTAGTTCCAGTAAAATAAAGTTTGGAGAATGCTACTCTTCCATTGTCTAAACATCATGGTTTAAATTATTCTTTGTAAGAAATTTGTTAAATTCAATGTTCTTTGAGTACTTGATGGAGAAGACTGCATTGACTGTCAGTTAAATACTGTACATTTATCAACAGGGTAAATAATTTGTATAATAATCATGTGTTGCTATATTTTTTATCTTAGTAGCACACAGGGAATTTAATTTCAGTTTTACAGGTAAAAGTGACCCTGAAAGGAAACAGTATGGAAAGCATTAACTATTGCATAAGGTTACTATATTACTCACACCAAACTAATCTTTTCTTGACAATATTATCTTCAGTCTTTTCAAGAGTTCTTTTTATTGTTAGGTAATAAGCCAATCTTAAATCTTAAAATGCCTAGATTGGAAAGATTGAGATGAAGGGACTTAAATGTTCCCAAAAAAAAAAGCATATTGTGTCCTTGGCTTCTACTTTAGAAAATGAAAAAGGCTGGTAGTGTTTATTTCAGACTAAGCTCTGTACTCTAGATAGGTAAAGCTCTGTAGCTTTAATGTAAAACAAACCCAACACTGATTAGTAGCTTCCCTTCCTGTGCACAGTTGCATTGTTCTATATATCTTAACCATGATTAATTGGGATAATATGTCTTGACCCGGATGTTTGGCTTCACAATTAGAATCAAGCAGCAATGTTTGTGAAGTTGTTTCATATAATTGGAATTAGCTTTTCATTTTGGTGTTTAGGTAAGAGTCATTACAGCCTTTGAGACAACAGCAAAAGATAGGCTGTCCTCCTGTCTCATTGCTAGAGGCCTGTGATTGTCACTCTTTCCACAGTGGATGGCAGTAATCAGAATTTTCATTCAGGCTGAAAAAAGCATGACATTCAGTACCCCAGGTTGTCATTGCAGAGTCTATAATGAACTTTGATGTATTTTATTATATAAATGGAACTTCAGTTCTTTTACTGTGGAGAGAACATTTTCAGAATAAATCTTCCGGGAGATTTTACAATGGAGTTTTTTAGGTGAAAAAAACACCTTTTGTTTGTGGAAGCTCCCAGACTAGACAGAAAGTGATCAGAAATCCTTCATTGTATACATAATTTTAATAATTAAACATCTGTTGCTTGTATTCCATTCTACAGATTAACTTTTGGTAATGATAGAATGACTTTTTAAAAATAAATTTATATTCATCTTTTTTGTTGTGTAGGTAATAGATGCAAGTAATACACATACATGCACACACACTTGTTTACATGCTACCTGTTATTAAGTATATTAATTAACACAGTTCACACTCAGAAGAGTAATTTTAGAACAGATTAATTTGCACTATTTCTCTGTAGCTTTGACAGCCTATGAAGAATACAATTTCAAAAATCTCTGTGTTATTTAAAGTCCATAGTGGGAAAGCTGTCTGTTTCTCCACTTTGTTAACAGACATATTAGTGCTACTCATATGTTAATAAGGAAAAATAATTTCTGACATAAATATCTGCAATATTAACCACTGATTAAATACCTTAAAATGCTTGTTCACTCACTTTTTTATTTTGTCTTTGGGCTGAAGGCTGTAGCTCAGGTGCTGGCATTGAGTAGTGTACCTCTGGTCCTCACAGTCATCTGAAATGACCTGCTCATTTTCTAAGAATTTGTAAATAATAAATTGGTTTACAGCTTTTATAGCATGCTGGGCTTTGTATTGCTGCATGTGTTACTCCAGACAAAACAGATCTCACTTTTGAAGCGCAAGTTTCTTCTGGATCTTGTTGAAGCTCACTAATTGTTGGGTTAGGGCAGCTCTACAGGGGACAGACAGAAATGGACTCATTGCATCTTCTGCCTCACAGCTGAGAGTCACTTGCTTGAAAGAGGGAGCCATGGCAACACCATGCATCGTGCATATGTAAATTGGTATAACCCTTTGAAGTAGCAGAATTGCTGCTGAAGGTGTGCAGGCAGAGGTGCATGCTGATGTAGCTGAGCACCACAGGTTCCTTTCTGGCACCCGTATGGGGGTGGGGGACACAGGTCTGGTTTTTCTGAGACTGAAGGGCAAATTCAAACCACCACTAACATCAGTATTTTCTGGTGTAAATGGGAGGATTTTACCAGTTTTGCAATACTGGGGGCAAAGCAGTAGTGTTGCTATTAATTAAAAGATATAGAAGGTAGATTAGTCTGTTTCGTTTAGACACTTAACAAACCAATGAGTTAGCTATTTTGCCTGTAGCTGAAACACTGTACTGACCAAAATGGAACAGAAGACATTTCCAGGATGCCTGTCCTTTTTATCTGTGTTTACTCTCAGCTAGGAGACTAACAGAAGACACCATACTTCAGCAATAAAACATCCTATGTTTTATTTGACTTACTGTTTTTCTCAAGAGTTAGAAATATTTACTTATTTCTGAAATACCTCTTCTCTTATTTTTGTTGAATTTTACTTTAAAGTAAATCTTATAAAATTTCTTCATCTAGTTTAAATTTTTTTCTATATTTTACTCATCAATATCACAATTCCCTTCCTTAATTTTTTGGTTGTGGCTTTATATCATCTTACAATAAGCAGCTAATGAAATAATGTAGAATAGATTTCAGGAAAAACTAAGTTTGGCTGGTGCAACAATTTTAATTTAAAATACTTTGGCTGGTTTCAGAATTGGCTCTTTCTGTATATTTATGGTTTGAATCAAATGGTAGCTGAGCAGACTTCTGATCGTCATTTATTTTCATGATGGGAAACAATAAGAGATTCAATGGACCTGAGCATATAGATGTGCCCACATGTAAAGAGTCTACTTTTCTGGCATTTCTATTGTGCAGCCTTATGCACTGAATGAAGAAGCCATCAGACTGGTTGGATTTTATGATGATTATTTAGAAAAGAAAATACCACCTTGTGTCAGTTTATGACTTCACTGTTTTTCAAGAACGAAGAGCCAGATTCAAATTCAAATTACATTGAATTATTCAGTTATGCCTGTAAGAAAACCCAGATCAAAATCTGGTCAATGCTCAGCAGTCAATTAGCAGAAAAATACAGTAGCTAATGACAGTTCCTTTGAGCTCATAGTGCCTGGTGCTTACAGGAACTTGGCTATGTTGATATTAATCATCATTTCCCAATATTTGTTTCCTCGTTAATATCATAACAGCATTGTTTAAAACTGTTCTTTGCTGCTGACAGCTTTTAGGATGACCATCTGAGACATTTAAATCAAATGTAAGATGCATACTTTGTTCTTCACTATAAACACATATGCTGCTGTGAAACTTATACCCAAGTCCTTCCTTCCTTTCCTTTATTTTTTCTGCTAATGTAAGGAATTATTGAACATGTTTCTTGGATGCTAGGTGTATTTAAGAATTTCTTAGTGAGGGTAAAATATAGTGAATTTAAAGGACCTTAAAACTGACACTCTCAGGCCATTATGTTTCAGACCATTGGACTTTTAAGGCATTTATTTTTAACAATAGTTGTTTTATTTGATATAAAGGAATATAAGGAAAATTAAAAGTGCAGTATACTGCTTAAACAATCTCATTGAAGCCTCTGAGTAGTTTTATAATTAATAACTCTTCTGTCAATAAAAAGTCACCATTAATTGATGACACCAGTTCCTTTTTGTCTCTCATCTTGACATTAGGAAAGTGACATGTCACTACCGAGTTTCATAAAAGCATGGAAGCTTTTAGTATTTATGTAATGTGTAGTACTTTAATTATATGGAAAGAATTAAATACATAACTTTCTTTGTGCATATCTTGATTAGTTTGCCTGTAATTTGATGTGATGATATCAGTTAAAGGGATAAATAAAACAAAGCCAGTGTTCCATCTGCATAGTCCAGTAAACAGATAATACTTATGGTAGTGCAATAGACCCTTGCTTCCAATTTATCATGTATTTTTGAAGATGGCATTGCACTTGGTGTGGACAATGCCTAATGAGACATTAATGTCCATAAATAATACAATTAAGGTGAAAACAGGCAGGGCAGCCTAATTACCAAAATGTTTTTCTGGTGTCATAGATCATAATGTGAGTGTCTGGTCAGGCAAGTTTGGTGTATTTTGACCTGTTTACTTCTAAAATGTAATGCTGCACTTGTGTAAAATTTATTTGACTTCTAAGAGTAGAGGCTGCTGGAATGGAAAGTGCAAATAGTTTGAAAACCTATCCAAGAGAGTGCAATGCTTCATATGACCCATGTACTTAGTAACTTTATTTTGTTTTTGATGGCACAACCAGCAGGATGTTGCAAGAACAGTATGTGACTAAATTAGAAGGGAGAGATTTTAATGCATATGTTTTGGTTTATGTAATATTCAGCAATGCAGGAACCCATTTCTGATTAGGCTTCAAGCTTCATGGTAAGAACACAGAGAGGGATAATTGTAGGTACACTTCATAACAATTGTGATTTTTTTTTTTTACAAAGGTCAGTTTAATGCTGTACAGTTTTTCCATTTATCACTTAAAATTATGCTATTATGAAACAAGAAAGAAAAAGGAGGCTAGGGAGTTATGGATGGATCATGAAACAGTATTTCTAGAACTCCTTTGGTTTTGGATTTGTGTGTGAACTTTTTAACTGCCTAGAACATACCCAGGAAATATTTGAAATATTTTTACAAACCATATTTAGAAGAGATAATTTTACATCTAATTCTGTTATATATAAAAATAATGCTACATAGCTGTACATTAAGTACCATTTTCTGAGAAGATTATATGACACAGCATTAGTCATTAATCTTTATAATAAAATGTTCTAAGACAGTGTATTATCACTAGGTTTGATGGAAGTCAGTTTTCCATCTGAGAAAACATTGCACAGGCCTATTTACATTTTACAACAACCTGCATACTTATGGTTCATTTTCTAAATAAATGTTATAAAATTTCTGTGAAATCACTGTGTTGATAAATGGTGAGGATAAAACCATCATCATGAGCTAGTCATGGTGAGACAGAATAAATTGGAATTTTAGTCTCAGTACTTCCAGCCTAGAGCAGCTCATTGTCTGACCTTTCTCACAGATCATAATTTGTGTTGAGTACTGATTAATGAAAAATTGCTCTTATCTGCCAAAAAAAATACTTGATTTCACAAGACAACTGTTCCGGTGGCCACTTAGAGCCTTAAGATAATCCGTGTCATTTTGCAATTCTTACAACTCTTGTGCACAGCACAAGCAGCATCTTCACTGATTAATCAAGAAACTTCAAATTAAACATGCTCAGACACAATGATTACTCAAAATCAAGGTAAACAATTGATGCCAGTCTCTCCAGTGTTCCCAGATTTCAGATTTTGGAGCGTGGGTAGTTTGTGACTCTACATAGCCACAGCCCCAGCAGAGGGAATGAGAGATTCCTACCTGGGACTTGTTGATAAAAGGGCAAGACAAGAGGAAGAAACTTGTTCTGGCCAAGCAATTAGGTGGAAAGCTGGGGAAAGGTAGGATTTGACTCTGGTTTCCAGCAGTGCAGTTTCCTGAGACCAAGTAAAGAACTCAAAGTTATAGAATGTCTCTATAGAAAGTCTTGCCTATAGAATGACAAGCATTAGGACTTTGGTGGGGGATTTAATCTGCTAAGGGTCAGCCCATGGGAGGATTTGACAAGCATCTGGAAAGAATTTGGTAGGGCTGGGTGAAAAGGACAGTGAGGTGTCGGACTAGGATTAGTGTCTGGAGAAAATAAGGCTGGGTAAGAACCCAGAGAATGGGGAAGAAAAGAAAATTCATAGCTTCAAGGGCTGGAATGCAATGAATTTTAGTCTGCTTCTGCTTTTGTCTCTCGAGATCACCAGACACAGCAGCAGTTTCCAGCATCAATGCAACACCCATGGCAGAAATATTATTTATCATTTGACTTCTGTTTTAAACTAGAAAACTGGAAATAAATATTACATCAAAGTTTTGTATTTTAGTTTTCAAAGGCAAGCTCTCAAACATTAGGAAATCAAGTTTGTCCAGTCCTTATGTGAATGCATCAGAAAGAAGTATTTCATTATTAATTGTGCCAACGTGACATTTTCTCTACAGAGCCTGTCACTTATTTATGAGACAGATATATCTCCTTTGGTGATTAAGTGGGCATTTTGTAGTAATGAATGCAATGACTGTGAGACAACTAACCTTAGTTGTCCTATTCTTCAGGGTTTAATTTTTCTCTGCTTTTGTTCAGCATCAGCAAAATAGAAATAATGCTGACCCGTCACATCTTCAGTGTTCTGAAAATAATACTGTGCTAGTGGGCGTCTGATAGTCATGACAGAAAGATCTTAGGAAAAATGCCAATTCTGTTTTAATAACACTTTTAATTACTGTGTAGTAAATAAAACATAGCCTCATGACTTGAACAAAGAGAATAAAACTAAAATTACCAAATAGCTCCTCATTAAGGAGTTTCCAATCTGTGAATTGAAGGAGGAAGGGACCCAGTGGAAAAATAATCAGCATGTAATTTTACAGTTAAAAAAACTGCATTATACAAAGATATCTTCCATTTTATCATTTATTGTTTGGTGTCTTCATAGAGTTTTAGGAGTAACTTTTGGATTAAGTGTGTAAATCTTGCCCTAGGAATTATCAGATGTTTGAGTCTAATTTTATTTAGACATCCTTTATTGGTGCTAATACTATTTTATGAATAGCAAATTGCTGCATGAGTGTTTCCCAGGCAAAAGATATTATGCAGAAACTACATGAAATCTCTTGTTCTGGGTGTCCCAGAATTGAGGGTTTTTATTTAAAGAGGGGAAAAAGAAGTATTACATAAGCTGGAAGCATCTTATATATTATGAAAGGCTTATAGGAAGCCAGTAGTGAAAGGAAACCCTGCTTTTAAGAGTACAATGGATTTCTGTGAGTAGGTGTCAATCTACAGTGAAATCTCTGATTTGTGTGAATTTAGGACATTAGCTTGCATAACTTATTAACAGAGTAGAAAACATGTAATGTCCCTATAGTTACAGAGGTGCTCCTAGGTTTTTTTGTTTTATTTGTGACAATGTTATTATATTTTCTTCCACAGCATAAATTTATAAGATGTAGTGCTATTTACCTCTGGTTGCTTTCCTGACAGCTCCTTCTCTGAATCCATACACTTAGAGAGTAGGAAAAAGGAAAAGTCAAAAGGATGGGTTAGTTTTAGTCTTCTTGGGAGGAAACAGGTATGAAAATGTTTCCAAAAGAGAAGATTAATTCACAGTCTGAGCTCCCTAAAGGCATGCTGTGCCTTCCACTCATAATGATGAGAAGATATTCATTGCAAGATGGATAAAAAGATGTTCTCCAAAGACTGCATTTTATCTGCCAGTAGTAGGACACAGACAAAAGCATCCATGAAATTAATTTAAAAACCATTTCTCAGAAATGTGTAAACATGACACTGGCAGTGATCTTTCTTACACCTCTTGGGTCCTATGTTTTAACTGTGATTGAATTAAGCTGTCAGATTACATAGAGAGTGACAACACTTTACTAGCTGCAGCTAGATGAATAATGCAAAAAAAAAAATGTTTGCAATCATATAAAATAATTTTTCTTATTCTCTTAAACCCCTTTTTGAGTTACATGTGTGGCAAGAGGTATGACAATGTATATGAACGCACAGTTGTAAACTTGTTGCAAATTCACAGTATAGTAGTGAAATACCAGATAATTGACCAACTGAAAAATTCACTTAATATTCCATCAGGTACAGACCATTAATCATTCTCTTACTCTGTGAGATAAGCTTTTGCAATACAGAGAAGAATAATGTTATGATGTTGGTGGCTGAATTCTAGGAAAACACTGCACTTCTGAAGTATATATGAACCCATTTCTGATGCATCTTTTTGGGAGTTTTTAGCCTAAACATGTAAATTTATTAACCAAAGGTAATGTTTATGCTGAAAATGAGAAGCTTGAAGTTTGTGAAAGTCTTGTTGTTTCTTGAAAAACCAGGCCATTTAAGGTAGCTGCTGAAAATATGCAGATTAGTACATCAGTACAGGGAATTTTTGACAAGATTGTGGCGAGCACTGTCATTCTACTGACATTAGTGGAACTGTCACATTGTTTTCATGCTACTGTTTTTCTTGCCTATTATTTTGCTTTTATGCTCCTATTCCTAAATCATATCCTTGAATGTTAATCTAGTTCATATGAGCACTTCAGAAATATCTTCTCCAATCAAACTGGTTTGAAATCATTGATATTCCATTGCCCTTTCCAAACTTGTTCTCCAGGTTATTTTGACCTTATTGGAAGGGAGGGGGAAATGAGTAAAATAGCACTTACAATAAAATACCTGTGAAGCCTTTTGAAAGGCTACAATAGTCTGTGTCCACAAATGATGAAGTTACAAATTTACTGAGAATGCTCAGCAGTGAAAAAATAGTGCAATAACTTCCTGTGATTAATAAAACATGTTCTTTTTTTAAATAATCAAAAAGACACATTGCAATAAATGCATGTTGCACTTTCAAATCCATGTATTGTAAATCCTATTGTTACCAATATTCGAATTACACCATTGCTATTTCTAAAGTCTCTGTAAAGATTTTTCTCCACTTTTAAACACAGTAGAACTTCTGTGACACTTTAAAAACAAGTAGAGGAAGTATTTTTAATCATTTTTCTGGAAGTCATACTTGTATGTAAATTTATCACTATATGAGTTGTGGCTTGATTGGGAGAAGTTTATGAGAGTGTTCTGTTGATCTTGGAGCTAGCTATACCTTTTTAAGGTGACTTGGTGCTTTTGACAAGTGTTTTCAGAAATGCAGTGTGAATTTTCAAGTGATCTCATCCTCAAGGCTCTCGCTGTCCTCTTTTTTCCAAATTGCTCTGTCAGCACTTTTCCCCTTCTTTCCCCATCCTGCTAAAATGGCCTATTGGTTTGACATATTGATCCCACTTGGTCCCATGACTAATATTGATTTTGTTCTCAATGGGACCGTAGCCTGTCATCAAACTTATTTTTTCTTTCATATCAAGATGACATTTGATTGGCTTATTTGACACTAGAAGCAACTCTGCTTGGTTATGATCAATGCACTTGTATTCTCTGTTCCTTATCATTCTCAGTAAGACTACATTAGCAAATGAACCATGAAAATGCTTCAACTACCTGTCAAGCAGTAGGAAAATTTTACTCCTGTTGTTAGGCAGTGTTTGGGTACTCTGCTGGAGTCTTTATTAGAATTATTGAACTTCTATCCCTGTGGTACAAGTCTACTATAGCATCAAGTTAAAAGAATAGGAGATTTTCAGCTAAAGGCATATAATGCTTCAGGTTTTCTTTACTTTTGCTTATATGCATGAAGACACTTTCCAAAGATGATCCAAATTAACTGCAAAACTAATTACTTAAACTATATTAAATGTGTCTGTGAATCCTGCTATTCAAAGTGGTCTTAATTCTATTTGTCAAGAATTTTCTCTTTCATTCTGAATAAGGATAGCCATGCAAAATGTTAATACAGTTTAACTAATCTCCTTCAAAGTCCTAGTTTAATTAATTTGGATTAATTCTTCATATCCTTTAGGTCAGGCTTTTTCAGAGATACTGACTTTAGTAGTTCATACACAGCCTATTTCATGCTGCTGAATATTCAGTGCTACCAGAAGTAGTGAAGAATCAGATAAGTATCATCTGCAGGAAGAGTTTACCATTAGTCTTTGGTGCATAGTACAAAATATGCACTCAGTAACTTGCAGGATTCTGTCAGAGAAAAAAGGCTGTGTTACTTTTTAAGCCATAGTTAGGTTTTTTGAGTTTTTTTCCTCAGTTTTCTGTATTTTTGTATTTTAACATTGTTATGGATATTACTTTTTCATACTCTTGTTTAATCTGTCCAAACGTCACTTCATTTTGAATAAAAATATATTATTTGAGTAAAGAAATACTATTTCTTTCCCTGGTTTTATTTGTGTCTGGCAAATTTAGACTCTCTACATGACTGTAATCCTGATAGATGACTCTGATATAAATGAAGGTACATGTGTTCTGTTATAACCAGACATGAAAATGGGATTACTAAAAGCATTAATATTGTATCTGAAGGTGTTAGTTCATTATGTTTAACCATTATTTTAAGTTACTGCCAAAGAATATGCAAATATGTTTTCCATTATAGCAGGAAATAGCCATCTTTAAAATATGTTCTCAATTTTAGTGTCAGAGTTTTCCCTTTATTTTTACCATTATTTCAAGTTAGGAGTGTTATTTTGGTTTTGGTTATTCCTGTAACTCTTTTTTATATGATGCATGAGGTATTAATGTATTATTTACCTGATGTAGTAAGGAATACCAACCTGGATTTTTTATCAGTGACTCACCTTTCTTGAAATTTGCATGATTGAAAATTTGGATGAATTTAAGGACATAGAAGAAACCTTGTAATCAGAATTGTCTTAGCTCTGGAGCAGAATGGCTTCCACATCTTTCAGCTTTCCTATAAACCCCTTGCAAGATGTTACCTTCTTCTGCCTTTTTTCTACCCAGTTGATAATATGCTGTGTTGTGGGAAAGGTTAGCAAACACATGCTACCCTGAAAGCTGTAACTGAACTCTTTACTGGTTTGGTTATAGCAAAGGAGCTGAAGTGTTCAGGTACTATTTCTGAAATTATATTTCTGCATGAATGTGGGAATTCTTGAAGCCAGTGTCATCCCACTCATCAGAATTATTTTTCCCATAAGGTAAATAAAGAAGAAATTTGCATATGGCCATTAACAAGAAGTCATTGCTTATAAAATGTGGTGTTTAATCTCATTAAGGAATAGAAAACAATAAAAAAGATCATTATTTTTTTCTTAAATGTGTTAACGTGCTGTTATCTTTGATTGGAAAAACATTTGATATGGTGGGTTTCTAAGCTACAGCTATTTTCCTTTTGTATACTATTACTTCCTGTCATTACTAGTCCTTTGTCATTGCAAATGTTCGCTTTAAAAAAAGTCAAAATCACATCTTAAAATTCAGTATTTTATTTTAAAATGTATATGCATCTTCCAATATTTGCATAGGAAAAGGACTGCAGTCAGTGGCATTTTCTATATGTCACTGGTTTGTCTGTGCAGGAAGGGTAAAGATGTAAATAAAATGATGGCACCTGTGCTTGTGCTCTCAGTTTCTTGTTTCTTGTTAAAAAAAAAAAAAAAAATAGAAACCTACATGTTTATGATATTCACCATAGGTTTTTTGAGTAAGTGGCCAAAGTATCACGTTGATAATTTGCACACACAAACCATCAAATCAAACACTTTACAATTGTGCAATGTTTACATATCATTAAACTATTAGACCAACTTTCTGTCATTTTTGCATAATGAACAGATGTGAGTAACCAGTGTATTTGTCTTCATTGGAATCAGTGCCGTTTCTACTTAGGCTTCTCAGAAGAAAATTACTTCAAGAATATTAACCATCAACTAATTAAGATGTACTTAATTAAATGCAAATGCTACTTAGCAAAAGTGATTGAGAGAAAGGCATGTGATTAGGGAATTAGGAACTGATTTAACACTTGGAGTTACCAGCTAGGCACCTAAGCATTAGAAATAAATGTAGAAGCTTCACTTGATAAGGAAAATACAAGTGGAAGATACACAATCTTTTCACAGTTTGTTTGTTGAAAACTTGGGAGTCAGTGAAGTAGGATATATTGAGATCATAAATTGCAGTTAATGTTACTTTATGTTTGATGATTAGAGAGGTTAAAAATTGTTCCAAATGTTGAAAATTTATAAATACTTTTAGACAGCTGATTCAGGAACTGTAATGGAAAATAATTTCTAAGGTGATAGACTGTTGCTGCTGTTTTGAAGGACACTGCCATTTTACTAACATTAAAGCTTTTTTTTGGAGCAGATATGAATAAATACCATCAACATGGTATGAAGGATAGTGGGGTTAATAAAACATTTAAAGTTTCCTATTGTCTGTCAAAATATGTGTTATTTGCTAGTATTGAACTGATTGAAGGGCAAAAATTGTTCTGTCAGTCAGATCCTGCTGCACGTGCTGCTTTCTTTTTTCTTCCAAATACTCTTAAGATTGATGAGCTAAATAAGATGGTAAATTATGAATTTCATGTAAATATTATAGTTTCTCCTTTCTGTGGTTTATTTGATTAGGTTTTCAGAGATTAGCTTCTAAGTTCTCCCTGCTGAAAAACCTGGGTCAGATTTTCAAAGTTGTGTATACATCTTAATTAGAGACACGTGCCAAGAAAAACAGTTTTCCACAGAGAATTCCTCCTGTGTAAGGAAAACTAACAAAAAACAAACAAACAAACAAACAAAAAAAAAAAAATCAGTCCTGAGTTATTTTCTGATCATTTTAAAAAGAAATAATCAAACTAATCCTGGAGCTTCTAGGTTTGGAAGGAAAGCATATTTTGCTGTGAGTGCTCATGCTAAGCAGACACGATTTTTCCTGTTGTGGTAAAGTTTGGTAATCAATTAGTGATTCAAAAGAAATGCAGAAGTATTAGAAATTAAAAGAATAATTTCAGTTTATCCTGGTAATTGATTACTGTCTGCTCATTTGCAGGACATGAGGTGTCCTAGCATGTGAAGATATATGAGGTTTTGATAAGTTTGATAGAATTTTGCATTAGACTAATTATCCAATGTTTTGACTAGGTTATTACTAAAGAAAATCTAGTATGGAATTTCACATTTGGATAATACTGTATATTTTCTTACTTATATGTTTTTTATTTTATTTTTTAAAAAATTGTCTTTAGAATAGTTACAGTTAAATTCATTAACACTGCTTCTATACTCTGACAGTTTAGTCATGACATTCCTGTAACTTTGAGGCAGGTAGATTTTGGACTGATGACTTTTTAGCGGGGAAGGATATTTGCTAAAGTTAGTTCCAAATGAAAATAGGACTGACAACATAGCACAGATCTGGTTTTAGTAAGTTTTGAATATAGATAGGCATATTTTGTTCTTTATGGGCAGAGTCCACACAGGATTTTTGGCTCCTCAGCCAAACTTTGAGATTGACAAGGAGGTCAGTGTAAAGACAGGTATAGATCCTTATGTGGAAGGAATGCATATGGGAAACTGCATAGGAGTTCAGGATAAAGAACATTCTCAGACATTTCAGCCTTTACAACTCATACTAGAGGCAATTCAATTCTTTCCTGTTGATTATTTTTCTACACAGTAAAGGAAGGAAACAGCCAGTGGCCACCAGCTACTCAGCACAGCCAGCACAGCTCACAAATTTTGCTGTTGTGTGAAGTAATACTGTATTCTTCTCCTGCAGCCCCTCCATACTTAGAGGCATTACCAAAGGCAGTTAAATAATGGCAAGGCCTTCTTCATCCACAAACAGGTTAAAAGTTGACCTCTGTAGTGCTTTTCCAAGTATTTCAGCTGCCCAGCAGTTTTCCAATGGATGACACATCATGTACAAGATACTGATACAAGAGACTTTTTTCTTTCAAGTTGAAGATACAGCAGTAAATTTGAACATATTGAAACAAGTGATAAATAATATGAAGTCTGCAGTTCTAGCATTTGGGCTCAGTTGCTGTCATTGCTTCTTTTATGAGCTTTAAAATACAACTGTAAAATCTGTTTTATCACTGTGTGATATTACTGTCCTTTACTGATTAAACAGGCAAGTTAAAAATAATGTTAGACATTAATGTTCAAAGCACTCTCTTGATTTAATTCCATTTTATTTTATTTAATTGTCAAAATTTACTTAGTTTATAACAGGTTTTAGGTCAGTTTTTCAGAAACAATAGCTGGTTTCCTTGTTTAGAACTGGGACCAGGCTCATTGACTTATTACATAGGGCTCCAGGAGCAATTTTATTTTATGCTGATTTTTTAAAAGTTATTCTCTATGCCTCATTGAATCTTGCAGTGATTTTACTGTTCATTTTAAGACTTAAAAAATATTTTGCTCTCTGTTAAGCACTTGCCTTCCCATTTATTACAGGTCAGATTTTGACAGCAATTTTTTACTGTGCACTGAAGCATTCACCATGTTAAAAGATGCACAATAAGCAAGAGGGTTTCTTTACCATGTCTCTCTAGTGATTCCAGCTCTAGAAATGCTTCCCATTGGAACTTAAAGCATTTTACAAGAAACTTAAATATCAGATACGTTTTACAGATGAGTAAACAAAAAGACAAAGGACTGACATGGTTCAACTACATTAACCACAAAATGTGATCTAGCCCAACCTTTAGCATCTAGACTAAATTTTCACAGATACAATTCCACTTTGTGAATATAATAAAACACGAAAGGTGGTGTGTATACTGATACTTATTAACCAGTTCCTCCTGAATGCTATTCACAAGCTACCTGTCTGATCTGTAAAAATTAGCCTATTCTGTAATTTGGGGTTTTTTTGCTTGGTTCACTTGGTGTTTTTTGGTTGTTTTTGTTTGTTTTAAAACAACTAAATAGTTGTGTACTTCCATAGAGGCTCCCATGTGGTCACACATACCAGGAAGTCTTTGAACCAAGAAATTGGCCAAAAGGAGGTTTTAATGTAGTGACTTGCTTTACTGGTTGCCCAGATGCATAGGCATAATTATTTGAGAAAGAAATGTGTATTCGAAAGACTATCCCCTCAGCACTCTCTGCTGATGCAAATCTGTAAAAAGAATTCCAGGAAAGATTTAGAAGATTTTTGACATTTTAAATTTTTGAAAAACCCCTTTTTTGCCTCCTGCCATTTTTATATGCTGTCATTTCCTTAAGTGCAATTTGGAGATTTTAGTCCAAAATGTGTGTTTATTGCTTGTGAGAGAAACATCATTCAACATCATAGGCATTGTTTGTAAATATGGAATATTGTGAAATTCCAGATTTTAATGAACAAGTCAACTGCTGAGTGATGAAGGGTTCTCTTGACAGAAATGTCATATTTTGTTTTCATCTCTGTTTTTACTTTTTGTCATTCTGTTGTTTAGGGTATAAGTAATCCCAGGCAGTGGCCTTAAAGTAATTTATTTGGAGTTCTGTCTTCAATACTTATGCAACATAAATTTATATCTATAATGTTCACATAAAATCATAGAATCATTGAATGGTTAAGGTTGGAAGGAACCTCAGAGATCATCTAGTTCCCACCTCTCTGCCATGAGCAAGGACACCTTCCATTAAAACAGATCCCTCTAACCTGGTCTTGAACACTTCCAGGATGGGACATCCACCACATCTACAACCTGTTTCAGTGCCTGTTCTCCTTCACAGTAGTGAATGTCCTTTTTAATCTTCTCTCTTTGTCCTATCTTTGTCCTTCTCCCTTGTCCTATCATTACAGCTTTCTTAAAAAGCCCCTTTTCATCTTTCTTGTCAGCTTTTTCCCGGTACTAGAAGGAGGCTATAATTTCTCCTTGGATTTTTTTCTCCAGGCTGAACAACTCCAATTTTCTCAGCCATTTCACATGGGAGACAAATTCCAGCCCTCTGCTCACCTTCATGGTTCTCTTCTGGGCTTGCTTCAACACTCAGTGGCAAACATTTCCAAATGGGACTTTTTCTAAGTGGTCTTTACACTGGCATTGTTCCCAGCTTACGGTTGAGTGGTTCCTGGTGGTTGACTACACACTTTAAAAAGGAAGGCAAAAAAGATCAAGTTGTTCATAAAATAATTAGTGAAATGTCAGAAACAATTTAGTATAAAGAAAATATTTCCCTGAAGATAAGAAGTACCCATTATAAGACATTTCTTCCAACTACATTTCTACGTTATTGAATTCATCAGATAAGAATTGGACACTTGACAGAAACAAAATGCCAATATGTAAGGAAAATAGTTCTAGACTATTTTCTCTATAGAAGCAAAGAAAAATAGGGCCTTTGATTTTGGGAGAGAGTGAAGGCTTGGTTTCATTTGAGATGCAAACTCTGACTAAAACTAAGTTGAAAATATTCTTCATTGCGGCAACAAATTAGTTTGAATTAAAAATTAAAAGCCAATAGGTGATAAATAAGTTCAGTATAGTGTCGTTTGTCTATACTGTGACACACTTTATTGTAGTAGTAGCATTTCTTGCCAGCGTACACGTGTCCTGGAAGTTTACCTTATTGAGTCTAACCTAGCAATGGAACAATTTAAGAGGTTTCACCCCTTTTCTCGCTTTTTTTTTTTTTTCTATCTGAAAAAGAAGTTTACAGTCCTCTCCTCTGTCTCTTGTCCTTGAACCCAAAAAATGCCCTTCTGATGAAGCAGAAAGCAATCCCTCCTGCACTGGTGTCAGAGTGTGATGACCTGCAATATAACAGAGGCAGAAATTGATGGAAAGACTGAGTCCAGCGAGGGAAGCAGAACTTGGCATGAGAGAGCAATGAAGCCTTTGCCAGGGCTCAAATTTATATTTTAATATGGGAAAATATAGCTGCTGAGACTGACTTGATCTCAAAGGTCTTTATAATTCAGATGAGTATGACTACTGTAGTCTATTTTAAAAACATGAGCTGCAGGATTTTCCCTGGTTTTCAGAACCAAGGAAGATCATGTTTGTAGTTCTGTTGTGCCTATATATTCTGTATGAATAAAATATTTGGCACTGTTTAAAAGGATCTAATATTGAATGGATGGCCCTCGTCTTTAACTCTTTCACAAAGAATTTGGTTCACACTTCTGGGAGTCATGATCTGATTTAGTACTAAAACACCTCCTCGTTTCAGGAACTCAGTTTAAGAGATTCTTATTTAAAAGGGTCTAAGACTGTAATCCCTGAATGACAAAAAACGTAGTTTATGTAGTTTCTGTTTTTATTAGTATTTGAATCAATTTATTATTATACATCTATTGAGCAATAAAGCCTAATTTGAGACTTGTTAAAACAGAGTTTTTAGCTCTTTAGCTTCATTTATAGTGTCCTCAGTTCTTACTGAATCAGCTTTCAGAATCCATGTGGTAGTTGCCAACAGTAACTGATGCCTTTATGATTCAATTACAAGGTATTTAATCAATATATCTAACAAATATTTTGTTGTAATGAAGACTTACATTCATTTGCAAATATTGATAAGACATTATTTTGTTGACATTGGCTATTAAAACAAGGGGCTTGACATGATGGATCTTAGAAAGTGCATAATGTAGACAACTCCTGTTTTGTCCTGTCAGGATCATGTAAAATTCAAGAGTGTTTCAATAGATGAATCATAACAGGAGCTTTTATGCCCTAGTACAGCAAAGATCATATAGCACAAAAGGCATTGTGATGCTTTGAAATGTTTTCCTGTTTAGAAAATTAAAAAAAAAAAAATTATATTTAGAACTGAACTGACTCTTTCACGTCTAAATTGTATGTGTTTATCAAGGCATTAGAAGTCCAGTGTACTCTCAGATGCAACATTTTCAGTTCCTCATAACAGGAATTATCTTGTGATAACAAGGCTATAATTCTAAAAACTGCACCTGAATATCTCTCTCCTCCGTTTTTCCATCATTTGCTCCAACATGAAGATTTATCATGAGACTTACTAATATCAGAATATGTGATCATTCATTCATTCTCCCCTAAATAAATATTAACTTATTTGATCAAAAATCATGTCACCTCACAACTATCCATGTTGTGATTAAGGTGCTGTTTAGATAGATCTCAGACACAGTGCTCCCACAATTATCTGATTGAAAACAAAAGCAATCCTGCTACTTAAATTCTAGCTTATATTTCATTAAACAATTCATATCAGCCTGGATCATTTTATTATAATGAAATGTGTACCTACAGAATACAAATGCATAGATCTTGTTATACTGCCATGACACAGAGTGATGTGCTGCTGATTTGCTAACAAATGAAGATCTTTCTAACTAAACAATACCCTGACTGTGATTTACTGCTGCTTTTCATATTTTGATGGCTAGCTGCTATTCAAAGGATGAATTGTGGGTTATCAAACTGGCTAAGTTGGGATGTTTTTCCCCTTTTCCCACAGATCTGGATGAAAACTGGGTCATTTCTATGCATGTGTCTCCATATACACAGTTTTCCATAAGTGTGTTATATACTCTATTACTCACATTTGGATTTTGTGTGGGATCAAGTATGTATTATAAAACAAAAGCCTAAAGACCACTCAGACTGATATTCACTTCATGAGAATATCGAATCAACTTAGGTTTAAGTGTGCCCCTCTAGAATCGAGGCAGAGGAGACAAGTAATAAAAAATCTATTTACCTAGTTTATACAGAAGAACAGAATCTAATTTATTTGTGTGCCCATCTGGACTAGATTGCTCATTTTAAGTTAATTTACCAAATGATAGACTGCTACAGGCTTTTTTTTTTCTTTTTCCTCCCAGGAGAAGAAGTTGACAGGCAGCTGTGCAGAGATGCCATCTACCCAATCCCGGTGGCGTGCGAGGCGCCGTGCCCCAAGGACTGTGTGCTCAGCTCCTGGTCTGCCTGGTCCTCCTGCTCGCACACCTGCTCCGGCAAAACCACGGAGGGGAGGCAGGTGCGCGCCCGCTCCATCCTGGCGTACGCGGGGGAAGGTAAGGGCTGCACTCTCCTGCCTCCCTGGGAACCCTCAGCTGCCTCTGGAGCATCTGAGCCCTTTCCTGATTGCCAGAATCAAATTGTGAGGTGGCGGTGTGGGTTTTTAAACATAGCAAAATTGTTTGGATGGTTATCCTACAGTTACTGTTTTAAAGACGGTTTATGTTACTCGTTTCTGTTAATGCTACTGTATTTTTATGAGTGTGCTCCATGTTACTGTTTCTATTTCAGATATATGATTTTCTTGTTTTCATTAAAATTGGTCAAGTCAAACAGTTCATCCGATGCAGATTCGCACCCTTAATTTATGTCCAATTTGGAAAGATATAAGTATCCTGAATGCTGAATATATGAGAATTTTTATAGCTCAAGTGTTAGCAAAACATTTGTAGTTTCTTTTCTCTAATTGGTAACTTGTGTTACCCCACTAAAATTGTTATTCATAGCAAAACTTTGGGTTTTGCCCTGCAAGCCTTCACTCAGGAATGGTTTCCATTTATTCAAGTGATCCTTGTGCAGTGTCTGCAGCATATGCAAAAAGAAGACACAGCTGGAATATAAAGGAGAAGACAAAACAGGGTTTAGATACATAGCTATTCTTTGGTGATTTTCCATGGTTCCTACAGCTCTTTTTGTGTTGGTTTTAAGTATTTGGAGGGGTGGGTTGATTATAGAGGAAATGCATTCTGTATATAGCATAGTTCAAAAATGGCCTTGTCAGGTGTACCAGGGTCCATCTGATAAAATGCCTTGTGCAACACCAGAAGCCAGGAGACAGCCACCAAAGAATTCTTGGAAGATGTTTACTCACATGTATTACTGACAGAAAAGTTAAATATAAAAGGATATAAATGGATTAATAATATAAGAGGATTACATGCATGTGTTAGTTCTTCTTTTAAACTGTTAAGCATTTTATTACTTTATCTTAAGATCAAATTTAGCTGAAAAGTGAATGTTGCAAGGTATGGAAGCAGTGAAATGGAATAGTTGTACACTTTGCTGTTTGCAGACACACGTGGCTAAAAGTGTACTGTGTATTTGACAGAATTTGGGTGATTGTGAAAAAAATAAATACAGCAGAGCACAACCTTTTCTCTGGAACCTTTGCTAGAAGTGTAAGTGGCAATCAGAAATGTACTCTATTTTAGTAGGTGATTCAAATCATTACTTAGATGGATCTATGTAATGAAGTAGAAGCAGTTTTAAAATTATTTTCAAAATTGGGTTTGTTGTGTCCCTTTTTTCACAGTGTGTTGAAAAGACTCATTTTGGGGCAAACAAAGTGCCATATAATTAAAATAAACATATATTCATGTGCTTCTTGCTTGTCCATGTCGGTCAAGACAATAGGTTTTCTATATACTATTGTAATTTTACTGGAGGCAAAAATTTAAACCCTGACAAGCATGCCACAGTAGTGAAAATCCTAAATTATTGAAAAAAATTATTCCACTTTATTGTGCTTAATCTTAAAAACGACTCCTTATTCTAACTTTGATACTTAATACAATCTAGGTTAATTTACAAGGCTGCAGATGCAGCAAAGCTGTTCAGTGTCACCTGGATTTTGAGTATGTGAATTTTGTTAATATTTGTTGTCCAGTGATCAGAATCAGCACAGAGCGATCACAAAGACTGACAGATCTCAAACCACAGAGGCTGTAGTGAATAA
Source organism: Muscicapa striata striata (assembly GCA_030060385.1). Taxonomy (NCBI): domain Eukaryota; kingdom Metazoa; phylum Chordata; class Aves; order Passeriformes; family Muscicapidae; genus Muscicapa; species Muscicapa striata. The sequence goes on along the minus strand of JAREIS010000097.1, from coordinate 4,312,816 downwards.
ATCCCTAAAGTAAGGCTGAAAAAGCCAACTGCTGTGGTGCTTCAGCTTTGCTCCAACCCTGGCTTCTTTCCACTATTTCAAATGAAGTTATTTTGTGCTTGTTTTAAGATACAAGGTGGCAGATCTACCCAGCTTACCCAGGAGTGCACTCACATTTTGATCAAATCTCTTCAATACTCTGCTCCTTTGCACTCTGTCCAAACTCCAAAAATGAAAGTATATAAATAAGTGAAAGAACCTTCCAAGGCTAAGGGTATTTTTATTGCTCTAGCTGAAGATACTTTTCACCTTTTCTTGTATGGTATTAAAAAATGTATCAGTTTAACATTTATTTTCTATGCTTCAGTGGAATTAGATTTATTGTCATTTTTCTCCTCATACTCCTGTTATGCCTCTTAGTCATTTGTTACATGACAAATAACTGAATGATTTTAATTTCCAGAATTCCGTGACTAAGATCAGCTGTGCTCCCAAAACATCAAGTACTGGGAGGTCATTTCTTGTTCTGTGAGCACAGAATGTATTCATGCATTTGAACATCTGCAATCCACTGATATAAAAGGAAGCTTCACATGAACATTTTTTGGAATACATACAGTTCTCAGTTCTATTCAGAGCTTAGAAAAAATGCACAGAACTGTAGATGGAAGCTCTGTAAGCATCATGTAATTAAAAATTTCAAGTCTCATAAATGTAAGACCAATAATTCCATTTACACATTAAAGCTGAGTTCTGAAAACAGCTATCAATTCTGTTCAGGTGAACAGTCACACAGGTTTTCATTTGGATTTCTGAACCTTTCTTGAGCTGTTGGTATGAGAGACAGACCAGGCTAGGTAAGCTATTCCATTGTAATTTCTGTATCATATTGCCATGAGTTTTTACTCAAAACACAACAGGACAAATATATTATACATAAATATGTACTATTCCTATTATATATCTGGATTGGATATAAAAGAAAAAATATTCAAGACTATTCTAAATCCATGAATAAGGCTAAATTTGTATTTTAAGATGACATAAGGAGTCCAGATGGGAGTCCTTGATCACACACATCCTCCTGCTAGTCATTCAGTCCACAAGCCTAGGAAGATCAAAGCATCACAGGCATTACATAGGCAATAAATACTGCAATCCATCAACCTGTTTGGTACATTTGATTCTTTTTCATTTGGGTACTTAAACATGAACACCTCAATGAAATTTTTGAGGATCTATGAATACATGTGAAATAGGATTTTTTTATTTGGCTCTCAGATGGCTTTTTATCAAGTATTGTCAGTAATTCAGTAGCATTGTAATAATTCCTCAGTGTAAAGAATAGGTTCACAGGAAAAGTATAAGCCGTATGTAAATTACAACAGTGTCTCAGTTTTCTTGTGAACTCTGGGATACCAACTGCCCCTCCAGCATCACATTGATTTCTGCTTGAGCCAGGAGCTGACCTCAGCTGTGCACTGTGCACCCTCTCATCACCATTTCCTCATTCCAAACAAAACCCTTTTCAGGTGGTCAAACCACACACTGCAGAGCCTCAAGCACAGTGTGGTCATGCACATCTGGGATGGGCTTATTTGCTTGCATTCAGTGAGGAGAAAGGAGTTCTCTTCATGAGATAAAGACTTACTGTGTTTTGTGAGATGGCTCTGTGTGAAAATGAGTGTCACAATAACCATTTGTGATATTTTTTCTGAGATATTTTTCATTTTCCTCAGCTTGAAAGTTTGAAAGGCAAAGCAATTTATAAATTTGCCTGTCTCTGAGACTGCCTATAGTGTTAGCTCATTTGTGACACTGTCAAATATATCTTCATGGTACAGTAAGAAGCTCAAAAAAGTCACTGTCTCAAAATATAAATGACAGGAAGGACATAGTGATGTTACCTGATACGTCACATAGCTGTTCTGCATAAATCTACTGAGGTATCACATACAGCTCAGCCTATCTCTAGAATGTAGAGTATGTCTACTTTTAGTTTATATTCTGTCTAATATTTCTGTTCTTTTTTTTTTTTCTCTGCTTACAATGAATCTTATATAATTAGTAGTTTGCACTAAGACTGTTTCACATTACTACTGGACCTGACACTAAAAAGTACTAAGTGAATCTTAGTTTTTCAGTAAGTAATAAATATGTAGAATGATTCTGTATTGATTATACATTGCCATAGAGTGGAACTGATAAATTGTGCAATACAGCATAACACTAATGTTGTGGATACATCCTAAGTTTTATCAGCAAAACCAATTTTGGAAAAGTTAAGATTTAACACAACACCTCCCAAAAAAAACTCCAGCCAAAACCGAAAAGCCAAAAGTTGAATACAAAGCGGAAAATAAAATTACTTAAAAGCTTAATTTATTAAAATGAGAGGGAGGGAATATTATTATTATTATTATTATTATTATTATTATTATTATTATTATTATTATCTTATACATATGCGTGGAAATATTTTACTATGGGTATTACATGCTCATAGATTAGCAAAGTGTTATGCCAGAAGGACTGTTTGGCACAACCATATAGCACAGAGTACTAAACATCACAGTTAGATAGTATAGGATATTTGTCCATCTCATCAGGTATTCTGTTTGACAAGAATCAACAGCTCTTACTTCTCATCTGTCTGCAAGACTGATTTATTGAATCCATAAGAAATGGCTGGATCAAAGGAGTTTATTCTCAGTACTTAACAAGTTATTGTTGATATGCTTTAAAATTTTATTCCTGTTAAATTCCAGTACAGTTTGACTTCAGAGTTGCAAATAAGAAGTTACGCTTAATGTTTTTAATGTATTTACTCTTTCTGCACTTATTGAATTTGTGTTTAATTTTTGTATTTTCCTGGCTTGAAATAACAGTGCTTGGTAATTAAATCTAAAAGCACTGAATTGAGTAATTGTTTCAGCAGAAAATTTCTCACTCACAAAAGAATAAGTTTTGGAGAACATGAGGTTTTTCATGAAACAGGAATTGAAAAAAAAAAAAAAAAGAAAGAAAAACAACATTTAGTTTTGGAACTGTGCTACCTGAATTTTCAGGCAAGGCTTACTAAGTGACCTGACACCTGTGTGAGAAAGGTGAGCCAGGGCAGGGTATGTTACTGTGCTTTTTTTGCTCAGCAGCCCCTCAGCTCAGATTGCTCATTGTAGTGAGGGGTCAGGGGTCATGTTCTATCCTGGAAAATACTTGAGGACACATCTTGCATTTACCATGGGTCCACTCTGCATCCTGACCTATTGCGTATTTTGGACAGGTCTGCTTGGTTTGTGCAACTGATGTAAACCAGGAGAGGAAACATCAATGTTTGCAGAACAGGAACGGTCTTGGTTCTGACTGTGTCTGTCTTCAGGAAGTGCAGTTGGCAATGCCTACAGCAAAGAAATGAATAACACCCATTTCACTCACTAGAATACAAGAGGCTCTTCAGTCACATCTGTTTTCTCAAACTTTAAGATTATTCCAGCTGTTTTGAAATACATTTTTAAAAATATATACATTTGCAAAAACAAGTGATATCAAAATGATTAATTAAAATTATCCTAAATATTTAAAAAAATGTTTAACATACTGAAATTTGAATGTTATCGTCAATGTCACAAAAAAAAGATTTATAAAATTCAGTCATTGAATATCCTAGAGCAAGGTGTCTTACCCATTAGCAGCTCCAAATTAGGCAGAAAAACAATCTGAGTGTATGACAATTCTGTCAGCTATTTTATGAGCAATATGCAAGTCCATCTGCAAAGCTAGTCTTTTACTTCCACGTCTACTTTGCTTAAAAATACAAACCCAAATCTTTTGTATCTTGAGACTGTTATTTTTAGTACTGCCAACTGTCATCTGATCATTTGTTATTAAGGGACGTGTTGATTATTGTATATCCCTTTTTCTTATATTCTGATGAATTCAAATGTCTATTTTATTTTTTTTTTTCTGTGATACTCATTAGCTTTTATGTTCCTGTCAAACCTCTCCTCTACTGGGGATATGTTCATAAAGCTGTTACCCCTACACAGATGTTGTAAAGGGCATCTCTAACTGCCAGTTTTCCAACCCATTCTGCATTTTCTGTACCTAGTTAAATTTGAGGAAGCACAAGAGAATGCTGTTTTCCTGGAGAGAATGGCACATTGATTTTTATTTTAGTAGTAGTATTTCCACATTTTGTTCAGTCTTTGCATGTTTTCTTTAACTCCTGGTTTAATCTGAGCAGAACTGGATTCCCATTGAGCTGCAGACATTCATGCCCCAATGTTTTTCATTTACAAGTCAATGTCAATCTCATTTTTTCCCTGAATATATATTCTTGCATAGCTGTCAAAACTGAACCTCAGTTGTCACTTTATTCTCAAATGTCTTAGGAACTGGTGCCTGTGGCGTTCAATTCTGGGAAAATATTTTTTCCCACGCACACCCCCTTTAACTTTTGAATTTCGTTAATATTTCCCTTGTGTTTTATCTTGAGCTAACATCAGATGGAAATACTTAATTTATTAACCTTCCCTATCTCTCTTAAATTTTCCTTATTTAAACCTTTTAATGGAGGAACAAATCTAGACTCAATTTTCTCTTCTATGGATCAATTTTCTCTCCTACGACAAATTATTTGTGACTTTACTAGGTTTGTTTTTTTTTCCTCTTCAAAGTGCATTCACTTTTGTAATTTACTCACTTATGTTCCTATCTGCTGGTGTTAACTGATTTTTTTTTTTTGAAGATGATTAGATAACTTTATTAAACTTATTACATAACCATAATTTAATCTTACCATTTGTTTTTACTTCCTTTTTTAAGAAAATTCATTTGGAATTTTGTTTTTATGCTCTGCACATTGACATATATTTTAAGCCATTCTGATAGACTTGAGTTGCATTCATTTTGAACCAAAAAAAAAAAAAAATTCAGGTTATTTTTTAAATTCAGGTTATTCTTTAAATTCAGGTTATTCTTTAAATTCAAGTTATTCTTTAATTAAATTCACATATCTGTAGGTTTTTCTAATCCCCTTTTGCAAAATTGAAGATTAGCTAGTCTGTTGCATGACAACTAATATGATGTTTCCTGTTGCTCAGTTAAGTCAATATTTTTAGAAAAAAAGCCAGAAATTAAAAGTATTCCTAGAGAAATAAATTGAGACTGTTGATTGAGAATGAATGATGATTTTACCTTGTGTTTTCATTGGAACGAACCTTTTCTCATGTTTGCTGCATATCTAGACCATGCAGAACAACTTGGGGTAAAAAGTATTTTTATACTGGTTACTTAGCTTTCTTGTGTTGGAGTATTTGAAGTATCCATTGTTTCTTTGATTACATTTACTTTCTTTTTTTGTTTCATTTCAACAACAAGTGCTTAAAACCCCTTCCATCCTGCATATCTGTAGAGCAAATGGTCAACCTGAAGTTCAGTGCTGAGATATGAAAAATAATACACTCTACAAGGTGCATTTGGTGTGAGCATATATTTTTGTCTTTAGAGAAAAGTCCTGTGGAACATCAGCATTAACTAACAAAAAGCTCCTCTTTCAATTGTCTTTCTTACGTTTCTTGTATTTTAGGAGAGGCCAAAACATTGCTTAGATTTTTGATGCCTTTCCATTTGTTGGAGATAGGAGTCCTGTTGTTCCTTGTAGGTCAGAATCTTAAACCTAGGTTCTGTGTGTCTAATAACACCAGATATGGTGTCTGCTCACAGGGCTGGACATCCAAAAGAAAGGACTTCATTTCTTCTGCAGGACTGGGAGGCCAAAGTAGGTTTGAAGTGCTTTAATATAATAAACTGAACATACTGTCTGAAACCAAACACAACAAAGACAGCATCATCTGAGCTGTTCTTCACAAGCCTTGACACTTGATTGCATTTTAATCTTAACCTGCAGTAGGCTTTGTTGTCTTAATCTGGACCTGGAATTGCCAGCTGTGCCATCCTCTGTGGTTTGCATAACATGGATAAACATCCACTGGGAGCTGGACAAGACCTCCAAAAACATTGTAATTGATCTGTGAATTAGACATAAACAATGGTCTTTACACATGTATAACTAGAATAATTAATCATTTGTTCTGTCTAGAGCCTTCATATGTCCTTATATCATCTTGTGCAGTCTCTTCTAGAGAACCCTGAAATTAGGCTGTAGATTACTCCAAGCACATTAGTTTTTTATAGAAGTTATGATTATTTTGTTATCCTTTTTATACGGACTTACATACTGTCCATGAACAGTTTGCTCTGTGTGGCTTATTGGCTGAAATTCGTCAAAGTCAATATTGGGCATATGAAGAAGAGGGAAAAGGAACAGCATTTATTTCATGTAATCAAACTGATAATCTATAACTAAGAAAATTTCAAAGTGGGTTTGTGCTATGTGTTTTTTTAAATAAACCAAAAATTTATCCCATTGCAGTGAACGATCTTTTGCCCTCTTTTATTGTTCCAGGAGGAACACAGTGCCCAAACATCAGTGCCCTGCAGGAAACCCGCAGCTGCAACGAGCACTCTTGCACCGTGTACCACTGGCAGACCGGCCCGTGGGGACCGTGCATAGAGGACACGTCTGTCTCTGCCTTCAACTCCTCTGCCAGCTGGAACGGGGAGGCCACCTGCTCCGTGGGCATGCAGACAAGAAAGGTCATCTGTGTCAGAGTCAACGTGGGACAAGTAGGCCCAAAAAAGTAAAGATCTTTAAAAAATATCTTCATGCTGTAATTATGTTTGGATTTTAATGCTTTATGTTTTTATCACTGCTTGCAAAGGCAAAAAGGCTCTCTTCTTTGAGAATATTCACCTTCTAAAAATACAAAACTGGCCAAACAGGAAGACTAGATAATACCTTTGTCACTAGGGATTTTAATGGGTGGTATTTACAGTGGTGATTCTGCTGAAAGCTGACTAAATCCAGTTGGATCCTTGCCACCATCAGGTAGAGTTACAATAAAATGCTTGCAGTATGTGTATAACATGCAGAGCAGCAGCATTTCCAAGATCCTTGTGTTGCCTCCAAATAAGCAGTGCACTGTATGGATTAGTGCAGTTCCACTCAAAAATAGTGATATTAATCTACATGCAGTAAAGCACTTTTCAGAACCAGACCAAGGAGGTATAGCATAGTGGAAACTAACATGACATTAATTTGAAACCTTAGTTTGAACATTAGCTTGACAAACTTTGTGATTTTTTTTCCCCATTTATGTGGTTTTTTAGGTTATCCCTTTGGCCCAATGGTTTGGCTTTACAGTTTAATGTGTGACCAGGGTTAAATACAGATTAGCTGCTAGTAAAATGCATTTAATAATATCTTTGTAGGGATTGGCAGTCTGTAAATGTATCCCACTCAGCACAGATTCAAAACTCTAAGAACTGATAGCAGAGGTCATTCAGAAAGTTCATGAGGCAGCTATTTTCACACTGAATATTTGCTTGATGTCTGCCATTTGTTGTTTTATTCTGCTGTAGATTTAAGCCTAATTTACTTTAAATGGAAATGTGGAGAGTAATGTCTGCGCATTCAGTAATCTAAATTGTTGTGTATCTGTATAAAGTTGCTGCTCTATTTAGTCACAATATAATTATCTTTTGTTTGGTACATTTACATAAAAAAACCCACAAACCTCTAATATTTATCATCCTTTTTAAATCTACTGTAAATTACTGTGCCTTTGATTTGATATTAAATTCTGGGAGGAGGACTGTTTTATTCTTTCATAAATGAATCATGTGAAATGAAAAAAGGTCTTGGTTGTTCCTTCAAATTGTCACATCAAAATCACTGAATCATTTTTAAAGACCCAGACATTTAACATGAAAATGTAAATAGGAACCTTGTTTTAAACTCTCCTTAATAAAAAGGATTACTGTGGCATGATACAATCAATATTATTGGCCTTATCTGCCTCACAAGTTACAGACTCCAGCATGTATCTTTTCTGTTTAATTTGACCTTGAGTAAGGACTGCAAAAAAAAAATCAATACTTTGCTTTAAGCCATATATAGTAAACACAAACAATATAAAGCATAGAAATGGTGTTCTAATTGAACTAATTGCCTTGCCTAAGTATCTGAAGAGGAATTGTAGTGTTTAGCACTCCTGAAAGATGAAGCTCTCTGTGAAAGGGTGAATGTATATCTCAGACTTGTATGCTTATAATTTCTCCTGTTTTTAAAGGGAAAAGTCAATGCAAGAAAAGCCATTAGCAAGCCAACGTTCAATGCTTTTCAGAAACATTTTTTATTTTAACCTTAAAGAAAATTTCTGACAACATCGTCAATACATGTGATTGGTAGCAGAGGTTTTTTTAAAGTGTATTTGATCATACCTAAATACATCCTTGCATATAGAATCAGATTTTATGAATCACATAGAACCGAGGCATAAAATTTTAGAGAGAACTTACAGAGAGGTGATGGAGATTTGTGTTGCTATAACTATATTATTTCATGTTTTTTCACATTGGTGGAAGGGGAAAAAAGAGAAGGGGCGGAGATCCCATTTTAAGAGGGCACCAACTGGAGCTGGTTCATGTTAGCTGATCATATACTGAGAAGAACATGTGAATTGACAGGAAAATGCAGTGACTACTAATGGAAAACATGCACAAGCAAGTAGTATTGTTGAAGAATATGTTCCTGTAAAGCTGAAAATCAGTTTTTGTCCTCCTCACACTGCACAGGCAGAGTTCTCTGCTGACCAGGGAGACTAGATTTTCTTGACAGTTTACCATTAGACTTGCCTCTCCTACCTCTCTTCAGTTGCCCAGCACTGAAAAGAGGTAAAGCTAGTCATAGTAATGTTTTTCTGTAATGATCCAAAAGCTCCCAAATATGGAGATGATGTTTTTCTTACATCTTTACATAATCTTCAGACAGTCCACAGTCTATATGTTTTTAGAGCAATAGTAATTTTGAAATTATTTGAAATATCTTCAGTACTTCTGCGAGAGTTGTTGTATCATTCTGAAACGAGTGTTGTGGCATAGAGAGTTTTTCTTCCTTGATGAAAAAAGACAGAATCCCCACAGAATGGGGCAAATTACCTGGGTAATGAGTCCCATATGTGGCAGTCCAATAATCCTTTTTATATGCTGATCAAGCCTCTTCCTAAAACAAGTAAGGTTTTCTGCCTTTTCTGACAGTCTTTCTCAGTCTCATTGATCTGGCAGTTTTAAATCCTTTTCTGGTTTCTCTCATAATCACAGCCAGCTTATACCTATTTTTTCCTGGGTTAGCAGTGTTATTTATTTTCAATATGCCTCCTTCCGGAGTTTAAATTTATGATAAAGCGATGAGACCTGAAAATGTATTTTACTAAGCTAAATGAGATGGCTTTTCTTCATAATTATGTGAAAGCTTGAAAATAACCCTGAAATACGGAGTGTAGCACGGTGAGTGAGGGATGATAATTATTTAAATCCTGAGGTGCAGAATACCCCAGATTTGGCTTGCTTTCACCCCATGTATTTAATTGCTACTATTTTTTATATCTGTGCTCCATCCTGGTGAATTCTGGGCAACAAGAACTGTCCTCATGTGCCTGCAGGTATTCAATACCTCACATGATTCACTATTTCATTGCAGAGTGATTGTTTATTTGATAATTCTTCTTTGTAATTTTTTTCTTAGATGCCCTGAAAGCCTTCGACCTGAAACTGTGAGACCTTGTCTGCTTCCCTGTAGGAAGGACTGTATTGTGACTCCATTCAGTGACTGGACAGCGTGTCCTTCTTCATGTCAAGAAGGTAATTTTATCCTTTGCATGATAATAAATTTTAAGAATATAGAAAATGGGCAGTCAGACTAGCAGTCACTTTTGGCACATCTCTTTCTGGCAGAGGATGTGTAGTACCTGGTGCAGCTGCTGCAGGGAGGACATAGAGTTTTTGCAGAAAAGAGCAGTTATTTCTATCCATTTTCATTTCATTCTATCCATTTGTGTTTGTATTTTTTTCCACATTTTGCCTAATGTTACAAACTCCCATTTGCATCTTACACTGATAAAAAGATAACTAGTTACAGGGTAGACACAGCTCTTATCATCAGGTTATCATCTGAACATCAGTACTTATACAATGATTTTGGAAATATCTAAGTTTATGCTGTTTGCTCATCAGAAAGACCTGTGTTTATATACAAGAAGATAAGTATGTAGCTAAGTAGATATGCAGTTGTATATAATTTTGTCTGGCTGCTTCTACTCAAAGGAGAATTGAAGGAGAGTTAATAAAAATCAACAGACTTTATATTGATGTGAATGGTCTAGTTTAAACATAAAATCCAACACCATTTTAATACACTTGGCAAAGCTCTTTAAAAGTGCTTTAAGAGTGCAGGTCTCCCCTGAATTTTTATTACACTGAAGTCACACATGAAGTTAGCGTGATGACAGGCTTAGCATTAGCCATATTTTATGCTCTTTTTGTCTTCTTAAGCTTAACATTATGCATTTTTCTAATATGTACTGTTACAGACAGACTCTGTAATACTCCCTGTTCCACAGGGTGCTAATCCCTGTGTGGGACATGGTGATTACTCACAGCTACCACATTGTCAGAATGTAAAAGATACAGTTACATCAAATATACAGATTTGGGCTGTCACAGCCAATTCTTTATGCTTGGTAAAGGACAAAACCATGAAGCCATTTTTGCAGTAATTCCTATCAGTGTTTAGTGCATTTTGACAAATGAAAAAAGAGGTTAGAAAGACCAAATTCATAACCTTTGAAAAAGAGCAGAGACCTGAATCTTTTAAATCTGAATCCATGAAATAAATATTCATTATTATATATGTATTATTTTACAGCAGTATTAATTGTTCTTTCTGAAATATTTTTGTCAGAGGAGATCATACTAGGTGAAAATGCTGTCCTTTTCTGTTCCCATTTCTGTGGGTTTTAAGCAAGCTCTTGATGTAATGAGTATATCTTCATGAATATTTACCACAAACTATTGTGCAGGCTTCTATAAAACATATAGTTTATAGAATAATAAACTATAATAGAATATATAAAATATATTAGAAATATAAATATATTAGAAAATATAAAAAATAAAAAGAATATTAGAATATATATTAGAAATATAAAAAATATATTCAAAAATATAGAATAATAAACTATATAGTATATTTGTAAACTAGAGGTGTTTTGTCTATTCTACAAAAACCAATTTTTATTTCATGGGGTTTACCCATTTGTGCCAGCAAGCAGGTCAGTAGCTTTGCTGGGCTGCAGGTCTGTCTTGCCCCTTGTGCCAGCTCCTGGCATCTCCTGGAGCTGTTTGACTCGGGAGTGAAGGGTTTCCTCGGTGCTGAAGGGTGGCCAGGTGGTGGAGAGCCACCGCCGGGATTCTCCTACTGCTCACTCCTAATTACAATTGCTTGGCCAGGCTCCAGCACGCTTCTGTGATCAGACAAGCTGCAGCTGCTCTAATAACCCACCCAAAGCTGATACCAGCCCAGTCAGCCAAATGTCTGCTCTACTGCTCCCTGTGAAAAAAAAAATAAAAACCCTCCAAGATTTTTACCTAACATAGGCATTGCTGTGGAACTAATACAGATCTGTAGCTTTTCTCTTAATTTTCTGCCTGAGGAACCGATACCTGAAGATGACTGAAATCAAAATTCCTACAGGAACTATTTACTGTTTATCATTAATAATGGATGACCATAATAATTAAAAACTGCAAACTGTAAAGGAATTTTAGAGTGGAATGTCTGTGTCTGGTTTTACATGCAAATGGTTAGGGCAATCTTACACCTTCCAACTGTGAACTGTAGCAGCAAAGTGAGCTGGTTTAATTTTTGTTCTCTTGAATTGTTTATTCATTTCAGCTATCTGTTCATTTGTTCAGTATTGGTGGTATTGCTTTCTGTTTAGTTCTGCTTCCTGGCCTTGAGCTGAAATTGAAGCGTTTTTTCTATTAGGATTAATTTTTTCTGCTTATGGGCAAAATAGCATGTCAATATTATGGCAATTGGTTCAAAAACCTTGTTTTCACCCTAATTGGTTCCAGGCCTAAGTAGCAGCAGTAGAAACCATCTATTCCACTCTTTGCAGGGGGTGTCACAGTAAGGAAGCAGTCCCGTCACCGAGTCATCATCCAGCTCCCTGCCAATGGTGGGCGGGAGTGCCCAGACTCTCTGCTTGAGGAAAGGGAATGTGAAGCTTCTCCTGTCTGTCACAACTACAGGTATGTGAGACAATCAACCAGAAACTGCTCAGGCAGGATTTTTAAACTTGTACTACTTCTGGAGCTTGCTGAATTCCATTTCTTAGTGGTAGTTGTTTTTCTAACGTGCTATTTAGAAAAATAGGATACACATCTGAATCAAAGTTTCACAAGAGATATGTAAACTCAGTTGGGCCCATAGGGAATCACTGATTCATCTTGTTCCAGTTCATTTGAAAGAACATTGCATCAACTAAGAATTACTTTCCAGAATAAATTTTTCCTAGAAACTATTTTGACATTCTAAACATGAAAAACAAATCTAAAATATCTAAAGTGCTGATCTGAAAGCTTATATGTTTAGGAGAAGTGATTTCTGGTTCACACTGTTCAGCATATCATATCCTTCATTCTTCTATCTCTGTAAGCCCTGAGTCAGTCCAGAGCAGAAGACATCCCCCTCATGCCCTGTGTCCTCTGCATTGCCCTGCTGATCTTCACCACAGAATGTTGAGGACTATTCCAGAAGGTGGAAACATTTTTGCTTAAGAAAATACTTGGGTAGTTCTGTAATATCTATCTGAGTGTGTTGGAAGGTCTAGATGTACAACAAGATTTGTTGCTGATGGAGACAAAGTTTAGAAAATTGTGATGTCGCTAGTTAGATTTACTTGACAAAATAATAAAATAAAAAAAAATTGGTTTTTTTATGAATAATAATTCCCATGAAACTACTATCTGTTGCAGAGGTACAAACAGCATTCAAGCTTAGTTTAATGAAGAGAAATTGAGATTAAAGAAATTAATTGCTTTCATCATCTCATAAGAATTATTATTGCAAATTCATTAGGAGATCACACTCTATACAAATAAAAGATATAAAAATATTGAAAAGGGCATTTGGAAGCTACCAAAATCAGTACTCTAAACATCAGAGAAATAGAGCTCAAGAACTTTCTATAGTTAAAATGCAAGCCAGAGTTTTATCTTTTAAAATGCTGGCTGCTTCTCATCTCTTTAATATCTTCAATATCTGATCTGCATGGTAATGTGCTGAGCATTAAGAAAAAAAAAGAGTTGCTAGAGAGTGGTAGATGAGGTCATTTATATTTCCTGACATGAACTAATACTAAACACATGTTCCATGTATTTCCTTTAGCATCTTTCTGACCTGCACACATGCTGTGACAGATGGACTCACACACTCAGCTGGCTCATGCCTTAGTTGGTTGCTGTCCCATAGAGGCAGGTTGCAATGAAACTCGAGCTGCAAAACCATTGAGATAGTTTGAAACATGCAAACTGCTGATGGCTGGAGCTGTGGACAACTTTGGATTATTTTGGAGTTGTGACAACAAACAGACATGCCTGGATTTGTTATATTTAAGGGCTGCAGCATTAGCAGGGAACTTCGTAGAAGTTTCATCACAGTGTATATTCACGATAGAATAATTTAAGCAGTGCAATATTGCATTTGTTATTGATGGTTTTTTGCAAGTTCTTTTTGTTTGTGTTTTATTTTTGATATGGCGGACCTTTTGCATTGGTTTTCTTGACTGGTTGTACATTTCTAAGGTCTTGCCACTGAGCATCCCAAGATCTCAGGAATTTCCTGAGGCACCCTTGCAATCACTCAAGCCCAACTGTCCCAGTACTTTCTTGCAGCTACCTTTTCTATCTGTTTCTTATTTCTCTTTTTTTCTTTTACCTTTGCTTCCTACTTTCTTCCTTGTGTTCTTAGCGGCCTCATCCTAAAAGAAGAAAAAAGTTAACAGAATAGGGATAAGTTTATGGTCCTATTACTGGTTCTTTTGGGAATTGCCTGTGACCAGTTAGAAAAAATAAGCAACAGCTTATGATGGTTTATAGCACTATGTAGCACTTGTGCTGCCTGAGTTTTGATGGTTACAAGGTTTAGATGGATTACTTCCTCTCTCATTTCAGGTGGAAGACACACAAATGGCGCAGGTGCCAGCTGGTGCCATGGTACGTGCGCCAAGGCAGTCCGGGAGCACAGGAGACTTGTGGACCTGGGCTACAAGCAAGAGGTGAGACCCTTCATTTCTGTCATTGATTCCTCAGAAATCTGTAGATGCCCTGGTGAGGAAAATGCCTTACATTTTAGTCCTTGTAACCTAATAGTAATTTAATCCATCTTGATGTGCATCAGCAAAGGAAAATACTGAAAGTGCTCAGGGCCGTGTCTCAGTATGTTTGGAGATCCTGCAGCCTCCTCTGGCACTTGCTCCCTGATGCAATTTGTGTGTGTGACCCCTTATCCTTTCACTGTGTACCTCTGAGAACGTTTTGGCTATTTCTTTTTGATATTCTCAAATTAAGTTACAGAGAGCAGTGGGAGCATGAGAGATGCAAGACTTTGCATTTACACTGTTAAAGTTCAGTGCCAGCCCAATCCTCCAGGTTGACAAGGTTCTTTGAATGGCAGTCCTTCCAGTAGGTACTGACTGCTCAAAATGCCATTGTCCTCAAACTTGCTGAGCATGCTTTCTGTGCAGGTTGTTAAAGTGACTAAACAGAACAGTGCCTGGAATTAACCACTGAGGTGAAACAATCTTAACCAGCTGCTGGTTATATTTCTAAACCACTGACCCTTTGAGCGCAATGATCCAGATATTTTTGCACCATTTTCATTAAAGAGCAAATAATTTTTACATCCAAATCTAGCTTTGCTGTTATCTGTCTTCATAGAGAATTTTGTGGTTTTAACAGAATTCTGTGTGTGTGACTCTGTTAAATATAGCCAGGATAAGGGCTTTTTAGGTGCACTGAATACATTCAATAGGAAAACAAGTGCAATTCCTATTTACTGTGTCACAGTAATTGAATTGCTTTGAACTACTGGTCAACCTTGAATTCCAGGAAGGTTTTTCTCCTTTGTTGTTTCTGAGTGCAGACTTCTATTTGTTAAAGCACTATTGGCTCAGCAGATTGTGCCATTGCCAAGGAAGGACACTGCAGAAGTGAAATGTTCAGGTCATTAACTTCCTTGCACTATGAAAGGAGGTCATGGTATACTTAAAAAGTTATGGAGTAAATCTTAAGCTAGTAGCTCCTACCACTTACTCAGAAAGTGTCACAGGAGATCAATTTAGAGCTTACCACAAAATGAAACCTTAAGGCATTGCCTGCTAATACAAAAGACTTCTGGCTGTGGTAATTATTTCAAAGGTCTATCACAATGGAATCTATTTCTAGAAGCTCTGGAGGATGCATTCAGATTACACACTGAGAAAATAAGATTTCTGTCTTTGATGGTAGGAATTCAGATAGTAGAAAGTGTTGTCTTCTCTGCTTGCATGGTAGTACCTAAATCTCTTGACTTTGTTTCAAAGTCAGTTAATAAAGATAGTTAATAATAGTGCATGCAGATTGGATTTTATTATTCTTTTGTGTCATGAGAGTATCTTTTTATTTTCTTAAATGTAATTCCAATCATATGCAGGGCACAGGTATATAAAATAACACATTATTTTGAAATTAATGACCATGTAGTTTTCAAAACAGAGTGACAGAATTTCCCTTTGGTACTACACAGAGTTTGATCTTGTGAAAGATGATGTATTCAAGCAGTAATCTTGTTCCCACAAGCAGATAAAATGGAAGTAGCTCTCTAGTGTAATGTGGTCAAGTGGTAGGATGAGTAATCCTTAATTAGGAACCCCTGGAGCAGCTAAGCCTGAAGAAAGCTGGTATTTTTGATAGAATTCTGTGAATGTTTCTGAGATCAAATGTCAGAAAGGAAGATTTTTGTTTACTACTGCATTGTGTCATGTCTATCCCGTGTATAAATTCCATTGTAGAATTCACAGAGCATATTATTCAAGCTGGAAAATGAAAGTTTATTTGTATCTCAGTCCAGATATCTAAATATGAATCTAAATATTGTTTAGGCCGTTGCAGTGGTGAAAATTATAGGCATTAAAGACAGAGAGTGTTTTGTCCAATATTTTTCCTGTTTATGTAAGTGATGTAAATTGACATCACATGTAAGTTTACAACTCAGGTCTATAATGTATCATGTCTCAGTGTTATAATAACTCACAATGTGTTGATCATATCTTTTACTTTTGTACTCAGTAATGTAAACTGATAATCTGTGGGAGCTGAACACAATAGTACAGCTTTTCCTTAGATTGACACAAGTAAAATATTTTCCCTTTACAATGAATATGACTTGGAAGTAAAAGTTGAATTTTTTGCAAAAAAAAAGTAAATTTCACTTTGGAAAATATGCTTCTCTAATTCTAGAGATTATCAGCTAAAGTTGTTGTTTTTTTTTACTTCAGAACATTGCATTTTGAACATGAATAGTGTGTTTTTATGCGATATTATAATTTATCTCCTACAAAGGGCATCAACAGATTCCCTATCCCCTCTTACCTTTCCAATTCTGCCATCAAGATAGCCATGTGTGAATTTTTAGTGGCACACATTATTTTGTCTGGCCTCCTGCACAAGACTTGATTTCATGCAGGGTGCTCACTGAAGGGAGGCTGACCTGAAAGCAAACATCTGCCTGACTGAGCTCTGCCCTGGACAGTATTAGAAAGATTTCACTAGTTCCTGAAGGAAGATTCCAGAAGAGGTTTCATCTCCTCTCCCTCTTAATTCTTGGCTCTCTCCTGCACACTTGGCTGCTCCAAAATAAAATTCCACAGGCTGTGGAAAACTTTGCATAATAATGTGTCACTAAAAAATTCTGTACTAAAAATAATTTCTTTAATGGCTATTTTGTGATGTAGATACAGAAAAGACTGAGCTACTACATTTAACCACCCCAAAAATCACAAAATGATAAACACTGAAATATGAAATCCATTCTGGTGCTGCATTTATGATTGTTACTGTAATACAGATATTTTGATCTGTACATTCAGCTGTTTGTTGGTGAATTCTGTACAAATATTGACCATACTGTAAAAATTGTTGACATACCAGCATTTCTTTTCAAGTTGAGCGAGAGTTCTCTTTCAAGTTTCCGGTGCTCATGATTACAGAAATCACACATGGATCTATCTGTTTGTGCCAGTTTGCTTTTGATGACAAAGTGAAACAATAATCTTACAGAAGTAATCTCTGCCTTTTGGTTTCCCATGCCCTTTCATTTTGTGTTGATACTCAGTAGAGAAAATTGCATCCTTCTATGTGGAAAGAGTTCTGAGTTCTTCAGTGCAAGGGGATGTTGCCATTGCTATCAGCTTGTCCTATTTCTGATCTGATTGTCCACACACAAACACTGTAACACATAGATTATTAGCAAATGTGTTAAATGAGAAAATATAGGAATGTACACCAGGGAAAAGGCGCATCTGACCATGCATTCATTAGCAGTTTATTTTGAACAAAGTAGTCTGCTACTGCTAATATTTTAGTTAAAAAGGTAATTAAGTCTGAAGGAAAAAGTAGAAGTTAGAAATCATTAAAAATGTCTGTCTGGGTGTCTGATCTTTGGAGTCTGTGAATAACTAGAGCATATGCATGCCTTGCTTTATATCACAGCTTTACTATTTACACTTCCATTCTTCAGCTTTTTTATCACATTTTGTCCTTCTTGGCAAAAAAGATATTTGGGTGAATCATAAAGTTTAGAATTGTGATTCATTGTTAAAGACAGCTTTGTTTCTATCTGTCTTGTATAATGAAGGTTTTGATACAAATCATGTCAAGTTAAATGAATGTCGTAAAACTGTAACTTGAGTCAATGCAGAGGAAAGAGAATAAAAGGGTTTGGTGGTTTCTGTGCTTTGTTTTTAAAAAAATTATTTTCTTTAGAATAGTTTTTTTAAAAATGTTTGTTAGCTATTCATGCAGATAATGAGCAAGTATTTATAGCTAGTCCAAAGCACAGTAAAATCGCATTTAGTACTGAGAAGCAAATTAATTGCTGTAATGATGAACTTTATTTGAAGAAGGCTGGTGGTCATGACAACTGTATTGAATTCCTAAGATGAATGAACATCTGAATTTGTATCACTGATAAAATACTTTTTAATGGTGGGCAAGCAGGCCAGGAATGTATTACAGAACTGAAGCAACTTAAGACTTGTGTCTTTTGTTCAAAACCTCAAGAGGAGATGATATGTGTGCATCAGCAAGGAGTTTGAAACTTCCTTTCGACCCTACCCAACAAGAAAAGGAAATACAGGGAAACGCCTTATTTGACTGCAACAACATTTATGTTTATTTTCATAAGCTGTTTCTCAACTAACAAGATTATTTGATCAGATGTATTGATGAGTCACCGGAAATGCAGGAGAGAGAGGCACAGTGGTGGCAAATACAAAACACCCCCTCCCCCATCCCCAAGAAAATAGAAATAATTCAATAACCACCAGCCAAAACCTAGACAAGACAATAAATGCTTGTAAACCCAAGCTACTAAGTTTGAAATTGTGAACAACTTGGGCAAGTATGTGTTATGTTATGCTTATATCTTAAATATGTGTTAGTAAATCAGTGACTTCTGTGACTTCAGTGATTTATGAAGGAACTTAGAAACACAGCTCAAATCCCTTTTGAATTGTAAAGGAAAACCTAAGAAAATTAATAAAACTTGTTTTGCCAGTAGCTCCTGCTAATTTAAGTAGGGGTTGTTGGGCTGCATCCCAATGGTAGTGTAGAGGACATGTAGCAGATGAGAAGCTCTAGTGCCCAAACTGCAATAACCAAATCACATCATGATGTATATGGATGGATGCACATGGTAAGGGCCATCCCAGTGACTGAAAAGGGATTTGCAGAAGGATGCACAGCCTGCAGCCCTTGCCACCATGAATCTTCCTCAGAGTTTTGTAGGAGGAATGGGATGAAAATTGCAAAATATGTCAGCATATTCTGTAATGGCAAGAGGAAGGTTATTTGTAAATTTAAACAGAAGTTAAAGTGACCTGGCTGTCAGAGAAAATACCTGAATAGCTCTGCTTGATTTCACTGGGGTTGGCCTTCATTAGAGACCTGGTCTTGGGCTGTCACAATTCACAGGGTGTATGCAGTTATTGGAAAGACACAGGAATGCCAGGAAGCTTCCCAGGATGGCCATGGGTGCACAGAGAGGCCTTGCAGGCTTGTCAGAACCATGGGGAGGCTCAGAGGCAGAACCAGTGGTCAAAATCCCTTTGCTCACTCTGTAGCTAAACAGGGACAGCAGCCTCCCTCTCCAGGCATTGCTAGTGGAGGCAGGGACTTTGATGTTGTGTGTGTTACATGCCATTGAAAGCACAGGAAAGAAGTCAAAATCATGGAGTGCTGCTCCTCATGGAGCTATAAACTACTATTTTAATGTCATTGAGACTTAGATGAGAGTGCTCTATTGCCTGGTTTGTATTTTAGTCACTGCTAAGTACAGTGATCAACTTCAGGAGTCATAAGAACTTGGGCAACTGCTTAAAAGCAGTGTCTACATGAGAATTTAATTTTTTATTTGCAAATTAAAAAAAAAAAAAGAGCCACAATCTCCAGACAACTTTTTTGACAGAAATACATTGTTATTGTCCTTGGAACATAAAGAGCACTCAGTCTTGTATTTTCACAATATTATGGGCATGTGCTCCTTCTTAAGATACTTTATAGTAGGAATATTTTGTCATACTGAGTCTAGTCTGCTGTGTCACACAAAGAAGGAAATAAACATAGATGAAATCATAGCTTAGACAACATGAATAAAAGGCATAAGAAAAGTTAGTGTGCTGAAATAATTCTTGTTTTCTAGAATTGAGAAAGAATATTTTTTGTTGTTAAAAATACTTAGCAATTGAAAAAAAAATATATCACAAGTGTGCTGTAAAAGAAAGCACAGTAGAGAATCTAGAGAACCTTAATGTATAAAGAAATTTTCAGGTATTGGAGCCACTGAATCTCACACCTCAGTGAAATGTCAGTGAAGTATGCTAATGATGGTAGCACTGGAAAGGTTTTATAAAGGGTTTATAAAGGTTTTATATAAACTCACACATGACATGACTTGCTAAAATACAATCTCAGTGCTTCATTATGCCAACAAGAAATATATTAGCCTGTAGTCTCCTGTGGGGACTTGGTGGAAACAATGCTATCTGATAAAGTTTTAATTACATCAGAGTCCCTTGTCTATAAAATCTAAACTGCTATTTATTTCCCACCTTTCTTCTGGGAGCTAATAGTTGTTAAACACCAGAACAGTTTTATAACTGAATGGTTTCCATGTTAAATCTGATTTTTCTGTTAGCTGTACTTTTGTTTTATGTTTTCACTTAATAATTACTGTGTTTAATTCAGTAATGGAGGAACCATGAGCTTTCCACTTACTGCTAATATCTGTAATAAATATAATGTGGTTGTACAAGCAAAATAATTAGTCAGGAATTGTATAGCTTTATAGTAGTTGTGAGTGTAAAAAGTAACTCCTCTAACAGTGAGAGCATTTCAGATGTCAAGACAGTTAGCTGGCCAAAATAATGTGTTAATGGGATGTATGCACTTGTCAAAATCTCTGCTTCTACTACTGGAAAAATACCCACTTTTCAGAAGTCCTAAGGAGTATAAACCTTTCACATTGATACCTGAATCTGGAAAATAACAGTAGTAAAATGGAATATAGATCCAATCATCCAGGTCTTGTCAGCTAGAAGTAGCATTAATATTATGAACAGACACTGTGAAAATTAAGATTCAGGAACTGATTTAGTATGTCCTCTCCTTTGTGTTGTTATTAAGGTGAAATATTTAGGTCTTGAGAATGAAGAGTTTTCCTACTTTGATTGCTATGGTACAATTGACAGTTAATCTGGAAAAAACCGAAAATGTTAATCCTTAGGGGAGCTTTTCACCTGAGTCTGCCTGATGTAAATTAAGTGCATTAATATGAGTCTGAAAAAATTTATGATGTAATGGATAGATGCTCATGGAGTAATGTTTCATAACTAGGAAGGATGAGGGAATGAATACTGGTTGTAGAAAAAGTCGATTTATCTAGAAAGAATGTTCTTTGGTGGACAACGTTTATTCTCCTATCCAAGGGTTAGATGGAGAGGAAGTTTGTAAAATGAGAAGTAAACTTTTGAAGTAAGTTATTAAAGGTTATTGGCAAGTTAGTTGTCTGTCTTTTAGCCCTTGGCTAAGTATAGTTTTCATTGTTAAAAATGGTGACCTCTCTCTCCCTGAGAATGCTGTGAAGATAATGCAATTAGTTTTGCTGATGTGTACAAATAGCAGGGCCAAACTCAAGGCAGAGGATTTAGGTTTCACCTCTGTGAATTTCCATATGGTAAAACTAGTCTGAACTATGTTTTTACCTTGGGAATATTGATGTATGCTATTAGCAGAGAAGAGCATCTCACAAGAATCCAAAACCATAGCCTAGGCTTCTGTTAAAAGATAGCAGTTTGACTTGTGTTTTTCCAAAATATTTATGTAATCTTAGAAATCTGGTAGTATGGATTTTCAATTTTTGCATATTTGATTTTTTCTCACTGAATCATTGCAATTATATCTGAAAAAAAAATTCCTCATGTAAACTACACCAATAGTAATAGGATTTAACAGAATAATTGTATTAGACAGTGTGCAGCTGGTCAGTCCCCCAATAAGCACAACCTAATGCAGTACTGAGCCTATTACAAACAGTGCTGGCAGCCCTGCTCCAAAGGGCAGTCAAGGATCAGGGAAGCTGTTTGCTCAGTATCTCAGGAAAAACACACCTCCCTCCCTTTCTGTGTTTTCCGGTTGACATGTGGCAAAAACAATTCCCTTGGGAATTTGGACATGTCTTAGTAGGCACACAGACTTGAAACGGAGCACATGGGTCATCAAGTTCGGCTTCCTAAGTCATTATGAGGCAGAAATTTAGTTTAGAACTATCAGACTAAAAATCTTTTTAAAGAAATCACAAGTCACTAGACCATTACAATTACCTTAAAGCAATCTAAAAAAAAAAAAAAAACCAAAAGTTTCCTTAACTATGCTTCCTTTTTTCCTCCAGGAAGAAATAGTTATAGACTCATAGAATATCCCGATTTGTAAGGGACCTGGAAGGAAGTCAACACTTGGCCCTGCCCAGCCCCAAGAATTACGCCATGTGCCTGAGAGTGTTGTCCCAATGCTTTTTGAACTCTGTCAGACTTGCTTCCCTGGGAAGCCTGTTTCAGTTCCCAGCTGGGTGAAGTACCCTTTCCTGATATCTAAACCATTGCCCCCTAATACAGCCTTAGGCAATTCCCTCACATCCTTCCAGTGGTGACCAAAGAGAAAAGATGGGCACCTGGCCCTCTTCTTGCCCACTTATAGGCAGGTTCTTCTTTCAATTTGAAGTGTTGCATTCATACTCCCCTTTTCTTCAACAGTTGAACTTGATTTTTTGTCATTCGTGCTAATAAGGGAATTATTGTCAGCACAATTGAAGAGCTATGCTTAAACTATAAAGTGTCATATAAAAAGCTATATTCCTTCATAGGAATACCGAATACTTGGATGCAATGCTACTGCAACAATAGGTGACCCAAATTATTTTAGTCGAGCTACCGCATCTACTGTGTGCTGTCAGATGCCAAGAAGCATAAATATAATTCTGTTGTGTGAACAAACAGCTAGAAGTTTCCTATCTTGTTACTGTATAATAAGTCTTGCGATGTTTTGAGGAAGGAGCTAAAGTTAGGTTTATTAAGCTTAGAATAGATATGCAACCATGCTTAAAAAAAATACTTGAGAAACAATTACAGTGCACTGTTGACTTTCATGAAGGGGTGGAGTGCCTCCTCAGCAAGTTTCTGGTGATACAAAACTGGGATGAGTGGTTGATACCACAAATGGGTGTGTAGCCATTCAGAGGGATCTGGACATTAGGAGAGATGGGTAGTGAAGAACCATCTCACATTCAGCAAGGGCAAGTGCAGGGTCCTGCACTTGGGGAGGAATAACCCCATGAGCAGGACTGACCTGGAGAGCAGCTCTGTGGAGAAGGGCCTGGGGGTCCTGGTGGACAATGAGCTGTCCATGATCCAGCGATGCCCTTCGTGGCCAAAAATGCCAATGGTGTACTGGGGTGCATTAGGAAGAACATTGCTGGCAGGTTGAGGGGGATGATCCTGCCCCTCTACTCAGCCCTAGTGAGGCAGCTCCTGGCATCCAGTTCTGGGCTCCTCAGTGAGCTCCTTCACTCTTGAGAAGACTGAGAGTGGATCATATCAATGTCTGTAAGTATTTGAAGGGACAATGTCAAGATGATGGAGCCAGGTTCTTCTTGGTGGCGCCAAGTTTTAGGACAAGACGCAACAGGCAGAAACTAAAGCACAGAAAGTTACATCTGAATATGAGGAAGAGCTTTTTTACTGTGAGGATGGCTGAGCACTGGAACAGATTGCCCAGAGAAGTTGTGCAGCCTCCTTCCCTGGAGGTATTCAAGAGCCTTCTGAGCACAATTCTGTGACCTGTGCACTAGGGGACCCTGCTTGAGCGGGGACCTCCAGTGGTCCCTTGACATTAACCATTCTGTGATTGTTAAAGATTATATTAATGAAACTGCCCTCCCTATTCTTTGAAAATCCTTATGTTTCAACTCCTTACTTTGTGTGACCTGGTGTTTCCTTAGGGACTTGTTTTTCTTCTTAAGCATGAAGCTTTTATTCAGGACATGACTATCTTGTTCTATAGAGTTGTACCCCTATTGGCTGATGATCTTTCCCCACGAAACATGCCATACTCTTCAAATATTTTTCAAGACCAAAAATTGCTGAAGAACATCAGGTGGCAATATTGTTGTAAAGGGTTAAGTTGTATCCAGAACTCAAATATTCTTCTAAATGTTAAGTCTATCCATATTTCTAAAATTCAATCCACTGATAAAACTTTGTAACTTATGCAATTATGTTACTTAAGAAGATATTGCATGTTTTTTAATGTCTGAGATGTAGATTGTATCAGTGATACCAGGAGAAATTATAATGTGTAAAGTAGTGAAACAGGTGTGGATAACATGGTGCAATCTTTATAATATTTACAGTTGTCTATAGTTTTTTTTTCCTGGTAAGTCCTGATTAATTATTTTAAACCAAATCTTAAGTGAGAAATGTCAAATGTATTCATTCAAGGTAAAACAGTGGAAAATATTGAGTTATTTTATAGGTATTCTGGGCTTCCAGTGTGATTTTCTGATAGAATATTGTAGACTTTATTTAAGTGAATAGAGACATTCATTAAAAAAAAAAGCTAAATTAGACTCCTTCTCTTTTTGCTTCCAGCAATTACTTGTCGCAGACAAGACGGAGGACAAGCTGACATCAGTGAGTGCCTTAAATACTCTGGCCCATTACCACCCTTAACACAGATGTGCCAGATTCCCTGCCAAGATGACTGTCAGTTCACAAACTGGTCAAAATTTTCTCCCTGTAATGGGGACTGTGGAGGAGTCAGGACAAGAAAACGCACTCTTGTTGGTAAGAGTAACAAACAAATAATGCTTCTTTTATTAATTATTTATAACACTTTGTTTAAAACCTGAGGACTTCAGAAGTTCCCTTGTGACAAGTGTTTGTCATAGTGGCAGAAAGCAGATCCAGTGTCATGCTCTATATACTGCTGGTGGAACAGCACCCAGGAGTAGAAACTCGTGCTATATGCCAGAGACTCTTGATATAGGTGAGTGGCAAGAGAGAAGATGGGAGAATGTAGAAGAATACCTTTTTTTTTTCTAAGTATGGTGGACATTTTTTTTTTGTTTGTTTGGTTTGTTGTTGTTTTTTTTTTTTTTCTGTGGGGGCCTTTTGTTTGTTTCTTTGTTTTCTTGTGGTTTTTTTTTTTTTCTTGACAGACAAGTCAGCAATCATCTCACCTTAGCAGGATGAGATGTTAACCGACTTGCCTTCCTCTTCCCACACTGGTCTCAAATAAAGCAGACTTCTTTCTCTCGTGATGTTTTTTGGTGCATTTAGAATTACTATGACAGCTGAGCATTTTTCAGCATTTTGCTATAGATCACTATTTTCAGCCTTAAGCTTTGGCTTACCTGTTTTGAACTTAGCTGCAGTCTTGAATGTCAGATTTATCATTAAGCCAGTCCTTTCTCTGGCTGAATGTTTGATCTCCCAGTTTTCTCTTTCTCCATTTTTCATTGTCTACAACCAGCACTACAGACCACATGAGGCAATACACTGCTTAATTTTTTTGCCTTATTTGTTGAGACAAGTAATAATGCTTTTATTTTGTGTCCCAAGAAGCCTCTTTAGGTTTTACTTAGCAGAAAGAAAGATTTACTAGTGATGCCCTTGCCACAGACTTGTCCTAGTTCTACATAATGGACACTGTTCCACTTCGAAACATTTTTTTCTTCAGCTTTTTTCTATCTGTTGTTTGTTGGGAGTTTTTAAAATTATTTTTCTTCTGCATAAAATGAAAAAAAAATACCCTGCTTCTAAATTATAATTGAAACCTCAAGAGTGAGGCTTGGCCTCTGTCACAGCACTCTTTGCCAATTAGTCTGTATTGTCTGTGATGGAGGAAAGCTAGCTAAGGGGGGTGCCCATTAGCAGGCTCAGAAAGAATGTGATAGGATCCAAACCCTATCCCCATCTCCATCCCCCTGAAAATCAGAAGACCAGTGGACAATGAATAATTCATGATCTTCAAGAAGCCTCACTGTGACTGTCTAATAATTCCAGTAAGCTTTATGTCAGGTTTGCTTCCACAAGGGAAAAAATGAACAAAACTGACTAACAATATTTTTCCTTATTTTAAAAACAAAGCAAGAAAGTACATATTCTCCTACCACATTATTAACACTTTGTGATACCTCCTGTCCTCATTTAAGTTACTTCTTCAAACTTGCCAACTCTGTGATATATGCTATGGTATATTCTCTGTAGCAATGTGTTACCCAGACTAATTAGTAATTCTTGACTTGGAATAAATTCATAATTATTCCTGGTAAATACTTCCAAAGGAGAAGCATACATTTAGTAAGAAGTTGTGCTGTCAAAAGAATTATAAACTTTTCTCCAGGTACCCATTTTGCATTCTAAACGAAGGCAGTAGCAAATACAAGAACAAGAACTAAAGTTCTATTGAGTGCCTTGTTTTGAATAGAAAGGAAAATGCTACAGAATATTAATTTACAGCAATATCTAAGTAACAGCTACTCAGATACTACTTACTAACACCTACTACTTTTGCAGAGGTTACTACATTAATTTGTATGAGCTGTCTGGTATGGAAAGGAAAACTAAGCAAACTTTACCAAAGAGAAGATTTAAATATATGTCATGGAAAGGGGAAATTGAGTGGGTGGCTATGCTCCAGTTCAGGAAAGAAAACAATAACAGAACTGAACAATAACAGAACAGAAATTCAGAGAAGGAACTTACTCTGTTAGAGGGGAAGAATGGGCATTATGAACAAATGTATGATAAGAGGTGATTAAAGAATTTTGGCATTTTGAAAAAAGCTACTAGTGTAGCAAAGATGCATGTTACTTCCTTTTTGACTTCTTCCTTCAACTTGAAAAAGCTTGATCCAGATGGAAATATTTTTATCCAAATTAAATATAAATTATATATATATAAATTTATAAGTAATAAAATAAAATAAATAATTTATAATATAAATCTTCTTATTTTGAAAAATAAATTGCCTTTGTGCAAGTTGTAGATATTCACTACTTCAGAAATTCAAGTCAATACGTAATTTAATAATGATTAATTAAGAGGTATTAGGCATATGTATGTAGTTGCAAGCAGTACATAGTTGCTACAGAAGTCCAAATGAGATTTTTGGGAGATAATCTGTAAACTGATACAAACTTGCTAATAACTATTTCTTCTCTCTAGGAAAAAGTAAGAAAAAGGACAAATGTAGAAATTCTCAGTTGTATCCTCTGATGGAGAATCAGTTCTGCCCGTGTGACAAGTACAGTGCTCAGCCTGTGGGGAACTGGTCAGACTGTATTTTACCAGAGGGGAAGATGGAAGTGCTGCTGGGAATGAAGGGACAAGGGGACATTAAGGAATGTGGGCAAGGCTATCGCTACCAGGCCATGGCATGCTACGACCAGAACAATCGACTCGTGGAAACATCACGATGCAACAGCCATGGTATTTACCAACCTGGTGTATTTCATCTCTCTACTCATGTGCTTAATTTAAATTTAATGTTATATATGCACAAGTAGAATTAGCACATTAATATTTATCGATTAGGCTGCCTTTTATCCCAAGATACTGTCAAACCCAGCATGTTTTTGCTGACTTTTAGAATAGTAAAATTCAGTAAAATCATGATAAGCTACTAACTAGGTATTTTAATTGAAAAAATTAAAATCTGTTATTTTTCCTGATAACTGTACCTAGAAATTTGAGAATAATGCCATTTAGAAGAGGCAAATTCACAAAAAATAAACGAGCACAGGACTATTTTGAAAAGGCTGAAATTATTTCCACAGATTCTTTAGATAGCTTTAAACTCCTTAAATAGCCTTATCTCTACCATTTACTCTTCAGCACCTTAACTAACAGGCATGCATTGACCTGAGTTCAACAGTACACAGCACTTTTTCTCCATGCAAATCTGTCTTGTGTAAAACTAGGATGGTTAAAGACTTTATATTTTTTTATGTTTGCATTGCTTCAGGAAGGAACAGTGTTCCTTCCTAAAGGGGATGCATCTGTAGCATTAGGATCAAAACTGGCAGTTTCTGGTTTTCAGTGAGCCAGAAATGTGCTAATTGACATCAGTGGAGTTTTTGTGTTCATTTTTTTTCTGCTTGCAATGCAAACTTGTATCTGAGCAATTGGTATGAAAAGCTGGATGTTAGTGCCATTAAAAGGTCAATCTAAGTTTAATTCACACATGCATTCTACTCTCAAATGTTAAAATAAGATAACAGAAATTTCGTTCCTTTACTTGGTTCTATTTAAAGTAGCTAATCAAAGAAATTGAATTAATCACTTTTAATTTTCACTATTTGTTCCAGTTTAGAGATATGGTAAACTAGAAATTCAATGTATCAAGTCAAGGTGTTAGCATATACTATGTCAGAAATTCATGATTTTTCAGCATTAAGTTCAGAGTAACCTTTGAAAAGTGGAAAAATATAAAAGCACTTCAGTATGTAGGAAACTAGAGGAAGTGATGGCTCACTGCCAATCAGTTTTCAATGACTTGAAGAATGGGCACTGCCAGCTTTTGTGTCAAAAAAAGGAAAGAAACTGTTTGTCCAAGAGCATGTTGTTGATGTTGTACATGGTAGGTAACATGCTGCTGCTAGGAACAGCTTTTTGTGTAGAACAAGTATGGATGTAGCTGCTTTCAAGCCCTGGCAGTGCATTTTGAGGTGCAATTCCAGTGTGAGAACGAAAGAAATAGAAGAAGAATTTTAAAAGTATTTAAAAAGTGTATTCTAAATCATCATGGTTTAAATCATCAGGGTATTACCCTGGCATAGCTCTCTTTCATGATAGTAGTTTCTGGTCCAATAGATGTTATCAGTGAATGTGGCCTACATTAATAATAATAATCCAGTGGAAAAGCTGATAACAATGTATTACTGTTATTCCTGCTATAGTTAGGGCTACTGCTTACAGGCTATTATCAGTCACAGGCATCCTTCCAAAAACACAATATAACATTGCTTTGTTGTACTCTTTCTTTCTCAAGTTCCATCCCTTTTTCACTCGTGGGAGACTTGAAGTCTCTTTTAACTTTGTAAAATGGAAGTGTTTTCTTGTCATTACTGTATTTATTGTAGGTTGGGAAGCCTGACCCCTTTGTTTTTAGGTGTTGTTTTGATTTGAATTCTTTCTTTCTAGATCAGTTCCTAAGGCATCTGGTTCCTTGATATTCCACTACACCACTCCCCACCCCACACCCTTCCTGTCTGTGTTTTCTCATCAGTTCCATCTGAGAGGGAGAGTACATGTTAACTTGGTCCATGGTGTGATGTGTGAGCAGATGAAGCTTGGAATTTTTATTGAACTAATCCTGCATTCCTTCTACTTTCCTAAAATTGTGTGACAGGAATCTGTCATGTGTACAGGGAATGAAGTATCTAATATGATGTTAATGATAAAGGTTTAAACAGATGCTAATGAATATGCCACTAAATTTATAGTTTCCTTTCCAGTAGATCCTCTGTTATTGGTAGGTATTGTACATACATAAAGCTTACCTAATTTATTGTCTGCCTTCAGCATTTTTTCAGGTTTAGCATACTTTTTCAAATACAAGAGAGCTAGAGCAAATTACATAGATTTTTCAATCTAATCTCAGTATGTTTACTGCCTTTTCTGAATAACTACTTTGTATTCACAGGTTACATTCTGATGATTTGTTTTATCTTTCTCAACATGTACAAACTGCTGGTTTGCCAGTTAAATCTTATTTTATATCTTCCCAATATTTATTTATCATGCTTTTCTTGTTTTTCTCATGCCCTTGTTGTGTGACAGTTCTTCAGTTTGGCATTTTCTCTAGATTTCAGTCTGCTCTTTTTTTTTTTTTGTTTTTTCCCCTTGTTTTTTGTTATTGTTGTTTGGTTTTGTTTTGTTTTCTTTTCTTTAAGAACAAAAAAAGAGATATATGACGTAAATCAACAAGGGACTTCTGTATTATCACAATAGTACCCCACCTGCTAGAAAATAAAAGTGCCTTGTGGCTTCCCATCAATCTGAATTTGGCTTTTCAAGCAGAACTTGACAGGACATAATTCAAGCCTGCTTGGCTTATTTTTAAAATTTTAACAGAGGTGCTTATTTCCCTGCAGCAATGATTTTTCACTGATTTCATAACTGATTTTTCACTGCATTTTTCCCTAATTTTATTACTTATCCAAAGTGCCATCAGGTTTTTGTGCTATGTTCTCTTTTTTTCACTTAGTTCTTGTGGGTTTCCTATTTATTTTCCAAGCAATATATTATTATTTCCAAGCAGTTTTTATAGGATATGATTTGGTGGATTAGCTTGCACTAGGAGAGAAAACAAGACCAACATTTAAGTGAAGATATTTCCTGTCTGGTATCCAACTTGAACTTTTGTTGTCTTCTGACACTATGAAATCCTGAAATGGGAAATGGAGATAATTGAACTTCTCCAGCTGTGACAGCAACCTCTAAATCTGACAAGAGGGACAAAGTGCACCCACACTGATGTTATTAATACATCATGAGATATGTTTTTTGATATATTCAAAATGACACAAGAAATTAAAATTGTAAGACTTTCAAAAGTTTTATGTAAATATTGCCATGTAAATTTTCAAGGCCATGAACAGGCCAGTGTTGCAAGTCATGTTGTTTTGAGTGGAAGGAATGAGAAGACAGATATGCTCTGCTGTGCCAAAAATTTCATATGCCATTTGTTTTGCAAAATGTTGCTTGGTTATAATCACAATTTAGTTGATTTATTCAGAAAATAAAAGGTAAACAGAAGCAGAAGAATAAATACTTCAGGTCCTTTTCCCTGCTTGACACATCTCATGTTCAAAAGACTTAAGAAGAGTTAACTAACAGACTGTTTCAAAGACAGGGAGGAGCTAAAGGACAGATGTGACATTAGGACCACCCTAAATTAATATATCCATCTGAGGATTCTTGTGATAAATTTTGAAATTTTGGGTGCAGTAATGAAGTTCCAAGTGCAAACAAGTTTCTCGAAAAGATAGGAGTGACTGTAAAGAAAAGGAAAGGCAAAATATAGTTAAATAACTCTATTGTTACTGGGTAAGAAGAAGGCAGACTTCTGGGAAGAAGAGGGCAGAAGTCCTTCTGCAGAGGGTCCTTAGCTTTCTGTAGTTTAGCAGGTGCTTCAAAAACAATCCCAAGCAAACAGTTGAAAGCAGGCTTAAATTTCAGCTGCGACAAAGTTTTTTGTTTTTCCTTACTTTCTTTTTTTATCTGTGTTATATATGCCAAATATTTTGACTTTCATTTTCAAAATATTTTGTTTCACATTTGAGTTAAATTTGTTGGTAAGAAAGTTTACACTATTCAGTGGCCATTTGAAACATTCTGCCACTGGTATTTTTCATCCATTCCAGTTCTGCATAGTGTGGGCAGGAGCTAATAGCTTCCAGATGTCAGCAGATGTGGAAACATCAGCTATGAGTGGTAACTGAGCTGTTGTTTATCTGTTTCCCCTAGTGGGAGATACATAAATTGTCCTTTCTCAGCTTCCTGCTTTTCAATACTACATAGATAATTTTATTGGAGAAATAAAAAAACATGCTTATTTTGTTAGTCAAGTGTGAGAGGTTTATTTTTTTTTCCCATTAGAAAGGCCACAGTTGTTTTTCATAGCTTTATCCCTGCCATGAGTAGTGTACTAGAGCTCTGTGGATAATGACATGTGTCTGCCAACAATCCATTTCCATGTATTTGTGAAAAAAAATGGGAGAGATTCTCTTCATTGTTCCTTTAAATTGTACCTTGGAATTTTCATTACAAAAAAATCAAAAGCAAGCCACAGCCATGTTTATGAACTAGACTGTTTGCTCTTCAGTGTTTAGTTTCTCTCCACCATGTATCAATTATGAATCATGACCCACATAGGCTGAGCAGTGGTTGTGTTTGTGTGCTCCTACTGAAGGCAAACAGAGCAGCATGGCAGACAGATGCAGCATTTTTATATAGGTCGTATTACTCTTCTTAATTCATGTCCGTTTACTGTTAAGACCTTAGGCACAGTCAAGCAGTCAGGATAGTTTGTCTGCTGCCTTATTAGTGTGAGATTATTTCCCCCTTCAGCATTAATTAAATGAGATGCATTGATTTGTGCTGACTTTACAAAGCCCTCTGTGACTACAAGGCTTATGTGGAGGATTAGAGAGGAATATCTGCATATCAGTGAATACTTTTGCAACAGCTGCTACAAGTATCAATGTGAATGGAGAAATTTTGGATTTAATTTCTTATATGTGCAATAAAATAAAACTTTGTATGATATAACAGAGTCTATATAGTCCAAGATGTCTGTCTCAGTTTGCTTTATCCACTTTTATTAGGATCCGTAAATGTGCTTTTTTGCTCTCAATAGTCTAACCTGAAGCAATGCAAATTTATCCAGAAAAAAAAAAATCAGTGTTAAAATTTAATTGAGACTTTCTATTGAATGTTTATTCAAAAGTAAATATATTTCCCATAGGAAATTCTAATCTAGTATAGTAGTAAGCCTAGGTTCTCAAATTGTTATTAAGACTCTTTACTGTTTCGTAGCCTGTATATTTTCTCATATTTTTTAAAATCTATATATATTTATGCCACGTGTTCTCTAGCAATATGTTTTGCCCTATTGCCCTGCACCAAAAGTCCTGCCTTAGGCCTCTGAATTCTGGTAACTCCACATCTGCCTTGTCAACAGGACAATTCTTAAAGCAAT
Source organism: Muscicapa striata striata (assembly GCA_030060385.1). Taxonomy (NCBI): domain Eukaryota; kingdom Metazoa; phylum Chordata; class Aves; order Passeriformes; family Muscicapidae; genus Muscicapa; species Muscicapa striata. The sequence continues at coordinate 4,280,296 of JAREIS010000097.1, read as the reverse complement.
CATCCATCAATGCAAAGAGCTGTAGTTAGTTCACCAGAGGAAGAATTACTGATGTGGGAGATAGTTAAGCATGAACAATTAATCTCAGATTTTGAGGCTTTGAAGGGTAATCTTGAAAAAAAAAAAAAATCTTATGGTGTTCAATCTATTTTTCCATGGCTCAACAGAAATATGAATAGTCTCTAGAAATACATATCTTTGGATACAAATGAAATACTTGTATATTTCTTTATCCTGGAAGATGAGATCCATGAGCTTTATATTTTCTGGGAAAAAAAAATCTATAAGAACAGCATAAACCATTTTGACATTGCAGGTTTTTTCTTTGAAATGTAGTATGACATTTAGTCCTGGAACTAGGAGCATAATTCTGTTAGTCCTAGGGACAACAGAGTTCATGTAAGCCTTTTGTGATATGTTTATGTTTGCACCCTTCAACTGGAGTAGTCAGTCTGTTCCTACACATTGCACATGCAGTTTGTGGGGAGAAGCCTTATATCCACCTACTTATCCTGCTTTGTCATTAGAGAAAGCATGAAGTCCATTAAAGTCCTCCCTTATAAATTATCCATCACATCTGTTAATGACTTTGCTCTAGGAGTCCAGATTTTATAGCCAATTTGCAATGGGACAGTAAACTTTTCCCTTTTATTAATGAGTTGAGTTCATACTCCTAGTGGTTCAAAGCAATTTGTTAAATTGTGGTTCAGTAATCTTTAATGATAGAATAGCCATGTTCTCACTCATAACAGACAACTGCCCATTTCACAGCCTTATGGGAGCTGAAATAATGGAGAAACTACTGCCCTGGGAAAAGACACACACCCTTAGATAAAGGCAACTGTTCCAACACCTCTGGACCATGCAGAACCCTGTACCACATGCAGATACCACAGTACACTACAGTCTCACTCTCCAACATCCCTCAGACATGGTAAGGAGAAGGAAATGATGGAGGAAGCATCCACATCCATGTCGTGAAACACTTCAGTCAGGACCAGAAACAGCACACAAAAAATGAACTGCTGATGTCCAGAGAACGTATCTTCAGCCCTTAAAGTGTTGGTTTTCTATTTCATTGTCCCTCCCTCACCTTCTCAGCTCCTCTTCACAGACATTTCACTGCTCTCATTCTTTCCTTCTCTCTGCATCTGTTGTGTTTTAGGTGTTTTACCTTGGTAATTTCTTCCTTTGTCTTTGAACCTCAAAGCTCTGGTAGTGGAATTTTGTGCAATTATATTAACCAACCAGTCTGTGTGATACAATTGGGTGATATTCCACCATGGAGACCCTTACCCACACACTAGAGGCTTGTTTCTGTAATAAGGTTCGATACACACATACAAGGTTTGTCTAACACAAGTAGTCACCTTTTCAAGGGTGATTGGATCAACCTGAAAATTTAAAAATGGCTCCTTCACATCCTTTTCATGTTAGAACCTATATATCTGCATTACCAGTGTCATTTACATGTAGTATTTCTGGTTTCTGCATTTCAATATTTTCTATATAACAACATTCTGTCTTCTCACTTGGTAACATTTTTATGGTGTGAACAAAAAGACATCTGAAATTTAACAAAAGCAGCAGCAACAGCAACCAAGCATAAACTTTTCAAAGTTCCTGAACATCTGCCTTTTTGGGCTTGAGGGAAGATTGCTATGAATTTATGGAGATCATCCTTAATCACCCTAAAAGATAGCTGATTTCATACACAAAGAAAGGCATCTGAGGTGATGACAAGTCCAGAGAAGCTTTTCCTGAAAAGTACCATTTGATAGGTAGTAAGTGGAGTGGAACAAGGTATTTGCAACAAGGAATTTATTTTTTTATTTGCTCTTATTTCTGTCTGTAAGCAGTCTGAAGTGTGCTTCTGCCTCAGTTCTAAGGGAGTCCAGTAGCATAGCTAAATGTTAAATAGTCTGTTGAGCAAAATACTGAGGCCCCAGACAGGAAATATTTGCCAAGGGATGAATATGCCAAAAACTTTTTGATGTCAGATATAACAAGGTCATTTTCATTCTGCATACTAATTATATATGGAATGCAAATCAGAGAGCACAGTATTTGTATTTCTTCCCTCTATCCTCTGTTTTGATTTGTGAGAGAATTCTTCATTACATTTCACTCTCTGGCCAGAGGATACCAGTGTAAGCTCTTGAGAGCATTTTGTTCTTTTTGTGCTTCACCAAGATATTACTTTTGGCAGGATATTTATTTCTTTTCTCCTCTTTGTTTTCTATTCCCATGCAGAGTCTCCTTACAATTCTCTTGACTTTATGTCCTGAGCCATTTATTTCCTCTTCCTTCTCACTGTCTTTTCTTACCCTTTCCTCTATTTCCCCATAGTCCCTCTTTTGTTTTGCATTTCCTCTGTTGTATTGAATTCTGACTCTTTGCCATAAAAAATAACTTCATAGAATTATAGAATATCCTGAGTTGGAAGGGACCCACAAAGGTCATGGAGTCCAGCTCCTGAGCCTGCACACACACCCCAAGAGTCACACCATGTACCTGAGAGCATTGTCCAAACACTTCTTGAACTCTGTCAAACTTTGTGCTGTGACCACTTCCCTGGAGAGCTGTTCCAGTGCCCAACCACCCTCTAGGTGAAGAACATTTTTCTAATATACAATCTAATCTTTGTGTTCTTCTCTTATTTATTTTATTTTCTTTCTATTTGGTGAAACCCTGAAATTCCTTTGTGGACTCCTTAACAGTGTTCTTAGTATACCAGTGGTTAGAAGTGTTTTAATGCTTGTCTTGCATCTTACAAAAGAATAAGTGTTTTTCTCTCTGTTCTCCAAAAATGCTCCACACTTCCAGAATCTCCAAGCCACCCTACCTTGTTAGAGCTCCTTTTGGGGGCTTTCACTCATTGACTTTCTTCTTGACATGTCTTTTCCATTCTTCCTGTTTATCTGTTTAACTTTCATATGTGGAGTTTGGGTCTTGATGTTTTTCTGAGAAAATAGGAAAGAGGGAGAGGAGAGGAGAGAGGAGAGGAGAGGAGAGGAGAGGAGAGGAGAGGAGAGGAGAGGAGAGGAGAGGAGAGGAGAGGAGAGGAGAGGAGAGGGAGAGGAGAGGAGGAGAGGAGAGGGAGAGGGAGAGGAGAGGAGAGGAGAGGGAGAGGGAGAGGAGAGGAGAGGAGAGGAGAGGAGGGAGAGGAGAGGAGAGGAGAGGAGAGGAGAGGGGAGAGGAGAGGAGAGGGAGAGGAGAGGAGAGGAGAGGAGAGAGCATTGTAGGGCAGTTATCATGAAGATGGCACAGGAAAGAGCTGTATGGTGAACAGAAGCTCTTCCATAAAGTGTGCAGGATTAATGACCCAATATAAAATTGCAGTTCAGTATTTTTTCATTATAGAGTGTGTGGGTACACTGCATCTTCTACAAAATGCATTAACATATGAGCAGGTTGCAGTTTTCCATGCTATAATTCTTACTAAGACTCTGGATCTGTAATAGGATGCTGTTTTGCCTTTTTTGCATTCTGTGGTAAGGCAGTTCTAGTGGCTGACTCCAATGTAGTTATTTCATGAATAGTATAAATGTTGCTCTAGTAATATGGTTTCATTTGATAATTTATGGAATTGCTTGGAATATAGCTCAGGGTAATTAAAATGTTACCTGGAAATTGCATATAATATTATATATTTGATACAACTTCTGTCTGCAAGATTCTAAGTATGTTGCTAAACTTTTTGTCTTTGTTTGGATGAATTGAAGGGAAATGGAAAAAAATGATTTCTCATTTGTCAATTGTTTTAGTTTAGTATGTTCCACACAGGCTCCTTTTGGTAGGCTATGAAGTGTAATGAAAATCCCAAAATGCCATGGTATCCTGGAGAAGACCTTGGCAAAGACTGGGAAGATTCCTTTGAGGGTTACTAAGACAAGCTCAGAGGTCTATGGAAGTCCTTAAAATAAACTCTTCCTGAAGCAGCCTGTACTAATTTAAGTTACCTACTTAAGGATATACAAAATATTTTTTAAAACTTGAATTTGGGTTTTTCAGACCTTAATTACCAGATATAAAATTTGACAAATGGTAAATGGCATAACTGTGTTATAGCAGAAAGGTGTCTCTAGTAAAACATGTTGAAATTAAAAGCAGCATTTCAGAATCACAAGAAATTTCATAAGGCAATGAAATCTTCACTTAGTTCTATCAGACAATAAATATAACTAAACATTTATTGTTTGGAGAGATTTGTTTCTTTTAACTTGCTTGGGCTTTTTCCATTTTAATTCAGTAGATTCCTGATTGTGTGAGTACATGGTTTTGTATAGGACCTGAGTGGACTTGTTGAAAGCTCATTTCTGGTGAAGGTGCAGACTTTGGTATGTATGCAATCAAACTTCAGTGTAGGATGGAGCTCTGAGATAGGATGCATCAGGTTTCTAGGACACAGAAATGTCAGGTAAGGTTAAATGTAATCAATTTTGCATCTATTACTGCAGGGCAATCTATGTCAGCACCTCTGATATGCAGGGATGTGATCCTCAAAAATGTACTTTATACACTAACCTAGTGTCCCTTTAATATCCTTTCACTGAAAGGCACTGGTCACTCAAATGGCAACAGATATTTAATAAATATGCTTGTAATTCAAGGTACTAGTATTCTAGTAATTTTAAGGAAGATACATTTGGTGAGCATTAGTTTCAGAGTCCTCAAGTCCAGGATATGCTCTGTATATTTATTTAAATATTTAACACTTCTAAACAAAGTAAAACTATACAGAAGAAAACCTGAATTTGACCATAAAATACTCTAAATGCTACTGTATGAGTTTGTTTTTTTTTTTTTTAAATAAATTTATTCTCTTTACATCTAAAACAAAATAATTATATCTCAAACAACAAATTAACTAGAAATAAGTATATAGAATTGAAATATAAGTGTTTTGATTCTTTACAAACTTTGAGATTGGTTGTTATTGGTTGCTTTTAGAGGAGACAGAACAACTTTACTTAGAAGCATATGTTAAAAATAATTAATATCTGATGAAAAGACTGATCCCTAATTAAAAAAATTCTATCTATCTGACAAACAATTGAAATATTTGAGGTCTAGGAAACCATTAAAATCTTTTGAGGATGATCTTAGCCAAGTATGTGCCAATTTTGCAAATGTATTCATTAAATATTTTAATAAAATATTTTAATGCCATTTTAAATTCGCCAAGGTTTTTAATCTGTAAAGTGAACATTTGCTAATGGAAAATACTTTGCAGCTCTGACACAGGAAAGGAGAGAAGAGAGTTCAGGATATAGATGCAGTACACATGCAGTAAAGGCCAGCTTTTAATTTGATGTATTATAGCTTCTCCCTTAAATACTGGAATAAATCACACATATTGTAGAGTAAGGGCATATGTTGCTTTAGAAAGAAAGACATTTTCACTTATTCAGTGAATTGAGGCCTCATGTTACTCCCTGCAGACCATGTCATACCCCCTTCCAACCTCTCTGGACCAATGACTTATCCAAAACAAACATCTGCTTTTCCATTCAGTGCAATTATTCAGTGTGCTACTGAGGGCAGATGGTTGTTAATAGGCAGATCATTAATGTGGCAGAGTACTCTCTCTTTCTAGCCTTAGAAAGGTCACAAGGTGTTAAGTTCCCTTGCTCCAGGCTGGTGAGATGCATTTCTTCTCAGTTGGATTTTTGATGTATAACTGCAATTTAATTACTTGATACACTTGTGGAGTATCCTTTAATTAAAGCTTTTGCCTTAAAAAAATTACATATCATTTATACAGAGTAAGAATGATGCCACTAAGAAATGGTTAGTGTCAATTGCACTGTAGCTGTCAGAAAGTTTGAATGCTGAAATCTGGAGAGTGTGAATCCTAATCAGATGGAATGATGAGCAGTGAGGATGCTCAGCTGCTACTCTAATACAGTTTCCAGCTATATGTGTCAATTTTCTGCAGAATTTAATTTATCCCTAATGATGAAGAAATCTCTCTATTCACACAGTCCTGTCAAGTCAAACTTTGGAGAATCTAAATGAAGCAGACGAGGGCTTCAGGGAGAAGTCACAAACTGACATGCTGAAGAGATTTCACTTTCTTTTCCATTCATACAGGATATATTGAGGAAGCCTGTATTATTCCATGTCCCTCAGACTGCAAGCTCAGTGAGTGGTCCAACTGGTCTCGCTGTAGTAAATCCTGTGGGAGTGGGGTCAAGGTTCGGTCTAAATGGCTTCGTGAAAAACCCTACAATGGTGGAAGACCCTGTCCAAAGCTAGATCATGTCAATCAGGTAATTTGATTTATATTTGCATTATTGATATAGCTTCTTCCATACCTCAAACAACCCATTTCTTTGTATTTTTTGCTGTAGAAAAACAATATAACATAAGGCAGAGGTAGAAGGAGTATGTGTTGGTTTGGAGTTCCTCAGGCAGTAAAGGATCTTCCTCATCTGCAAGAATTTTGCATATTTTGTGAACTGCAGATTACAGACAATAAAACATGCTTACATGTAGATTTTGAAGGCTGTGTTTCCAAAGATCTCTTACCTGAATGGATTCTCCAAGAAAGATGGAGAGAAACTTTGTACAGAGCCATGTAGTGACAGGACAAGGGGGAATTGCTGCAAACTGAGAGTATATTTATATCATATACTAGGAAGAAATTCTTCACTCAGAGGGTGGTAAGGCACGGGGATGCATTATGCAGAGAATTTGTGAATGCCTCATCCCTGGAAATGCTCAAGGCCTGGTTGGATGGGGCTCTGAACAAACTGGTCCAGTGGAAGGGGGCTTGGAACTAGATGATCTTTAATGTCCCTTCTAATCTGTGACAGGGAGTAAAACATCTCATTACAGTTGTTCAAACTGGCAAGATTTTTATTGTCACTCTCCAATCATCTTAGATCAGAAATCAAAACTCTCAAACAGTCACACATTACCATCCCAGTGTCCCTTAGTGGGTTCTCCTCAAGCTGGAGCTTGACCTTCTTGGGCACACCTGCCCTGGCAGTGCAAAAGAACTTCCAGTCACAAATGAACTTCCAGTCACAAATGCACTTCTGAAGTCAGTCTCCCACAAACTGCACTTAATATTGCAGTATGGAGCAGCCTGACCATGTAGTCTGGATCCACTTCAAGTGAAACTAAACCATAAAATGTGATCCAAGAACACCCTGGAAGAGCTTGAATGCTTGGACCACTAATAAGCATTTAATCTTTAGGACTAAGTTTAGCACTAGCCCAAGTTAAACCCCTGAAGTTTCTTTCCTTGGAGAGTTTTAGAAAGGAAAAAACATTCATTGTCAATTAACTTATGCTCTTCAAAGTTGATTTATATTCATATTACTGTTGAATTTAATTTAGTCTGCAGAGGCATATTAAACAACCACATGGTCTTTTCTGTAAATATTCAAAGATTTTTAAAAAATGTGCTCTCAATTTGCATTTGAATGAAAATTCATGTACTTAATATTATCCTATTGACATTTTGCTAGAACAAAATGAAATGCCTTGTTGATCTAATTTTCTACTTTAGGGGATGTAATTAGTTCTAATTTAAAAAATCATAAGTGTTAAACCACAGCTAATAAGCTAAGTTTGTGATCTACTTTAACAAAATATTAAATAGAATGAGGGCTCCTGGATTTGGGTCAGCATGTAAATATGCTTTAAATTAGGAGGAACATGTTTCAATAGCAGCAAATTATAGTCTATACAAAAGTCTTTTTCCTTCTTTAATATTCATGTAGTACATAATAGGCATGTATTTTTCTGCATCAAAGGTGATTTTGCTGGAGGTCTGACAGCCACTTTTATGCAGCACTATTGCCCTCTGCTGGTACTTTGACTCATTTGGTTTGTGGTTGCATGGTATTTGACAAATAGTAATAGTTGATTCAAAGTATAATTATTGTAAAAATAAAATGGAAATATAGTACTTTCATGAGAAAGATGTTCCACAGATAATACAAGGATGTTGAAAAATATAGAGGCTGTTTTTTCTTATTTTTAAATATATTTTCTTTCAATCCAGAAATAAACAGAGAAATACACAGATATTCCAACTTTTAATTAGTTATTTAAACTAACTGTGATTCAGCTGGAAAAACACTGACTTTTCAGAGTCATAATTCAATAATCATTCAATATAATGTGTTTTAGTTACATATTTATTACTTATATATGCAACATGCTTATTTGCATACATATGACCCACGGTGGAAAGATTGGATCTTTGGTGCCCACAAGTATGTGTGCTATGATTTACAGCAGAACAATGCTGTAAGATGCCATCTAGGAATTATGAACTTGGGGAAGGACTGGAGTATATTGTCTAGCCCAGGGAACAGGAGATGGTGGGGAGGGAGAATGCTGGCAGTCTGCTACATACATAAAGGGCCACTGCAAAGAAGGAGGAAATAATCCATTTTCCATGGCCATCATGGATAGGATAAAAAGCAGTGGGCTTACACTGCTGCAATTGAGATTTGGGTTAAGCCTTGGGTAAACTTTCTAACAGTAAGGCTGGGGAAAACTGAAATAAAATGTTTAAGACCTTGTTTAGAAGGAATTCAGTGTCTCTCAGGGCTGAGGTGTCTGATTTGAGGCAGGACTGAGCATAGTGAAAACTGGATGTGTCACTCACAACACTGGGTGTGCCATTCTTCCTGGGCCATGCATGCCAGGGTGGCTCCCAAACCAAACTCTTAACTGGATAAAAATTTGCTCAGTACACAGTTCAATAGGTTAAAAGACATCATAATTACAATAATAATAGAGTCAGGTTTGATATACGAGTATGTCAATGACCATCAAATGATTTCAAATGAAAGGACTAATCTGAGACTTTGAGAAATTAAGGACATCCATCTTTTCATTGATTATAAGCATTATTTTCCCTCTTATCAGGAGCAGAATGAATATACAATTCTTATACCTGCTGTGGCCTATATATACTGCTGTGGCCTGCAGTCATAACTACAAAAATGCCAGTTAGGTCAGGAGAACACCACTCATATGTGCAATGCAATATAAAGTCCTCCTCTGGCTTTCTGTCAAGATATCCAAATTTTATATTACTGCAAAAGCTGTTGGGTGTGTGGGATTTATGTATTTCTTCTTATGCTAACCAGGGTCAGACATATAGACATTTCCCTGAATTAAGGCTTTCCTATTCTCATTTTCAAAATTCTAGAGAAGAACAAATTTTCAGCAGAGTCCAGTACCTTCCTTAACAGGCATTTTCACTGCACACTTTTATTCCTTTTATTGTTTAGGTAGTTCAGAGAAGGCCCAAGTATGCTGACTATGCTGGTGGTCTTGTGCATGGGCTGATCAGCTGCATAGTGGTATCAGACTCTACACATTTAGTGTTCAAGGCACTGTATTTTCTGTGGTATTTTGTTGCAGGTTAGCTATCAAACCATCAACCCTCTTTTTCTACACAAGAAGCGCTGCTGAAAAGAAATCAAGAACTTGTTTGAGACAAGTCTTAGATTGTCCAGAAGTTTTAGTTGTGCTGACTTGATACCTAGAATGATATATCAAATTAGCTGGTGTAATTTCAAGGCAATAGGCTGTAAGTAATTTATGCATAATTAAGATATTCTAAGAAGGACTTAGGAACTGTGGAAGGATGAGAATTGACAGTTCCATTTATTTCTTTAAATCTATTGCACTTAATGTTGTCAGAAGAATTTCAATTGATAGAGAAGTCCAGTGTCCTCCAAAAACACCGTGGATTTTCTCTTATCTAAGAGAGACTGCATTCCCTAGTGTGTAAAGGTTTGATGCTCATTACAGGCAAAAAGGGAAGAAAGTTCAGCTATCTAACCAAGAGACCAGGTGATATACAGTTTCTTCTCACCAGCTGTGACTTAGAAAATTTATTTTCTTCCAAGGGCAAACTTTTTGCAAATTACCTTATGACAGCAAGAGAGATCCAAGAGAAAAAATTAGTGTCTTTTAATTTTCAGAAGTAACAGAATATAATCTGTAATAAAAGCTAAATTGATGCCATTTGAATACCTATGCTTCACTCTAATAATTCTTTTTTCTCTTTGCTTTTTTTTTCTTTTGGGTTCATGAAAATACTTTCTTCAGGCACAAGTAAGTGTTTATAAAACAGATATTTAAGCTCAACATGTGTTGTCTGTCCCTTTTTTGTAATGTATGTTTGAGTCAGTACATGGAACACTGTAGAAATTGCTGTGTGACATGCCATTTAAAAATTGGTATTCAAATCTAAACATAATACTAATGTTGATACAAAAATATATTAGAGTGATTTTAAGTGTACACAATGAATAAATAAAGTGAATCAATATATATCAGTATAATTTCTCTTGAGGTCTCCTCTCCTTAGTAATACAAAAACTCCACAGCTAATAACTGGGATAATAATATTAATAATAGTGGGATGGAATAATGGAGAAGAGATGTGAAGGATAGAGCTAAAGTGCTAGCAGAGTTTTAACAGCATTTTTTTAAAAGTTGTGCTCATGAGCTAGCCTAGTTACTGACTTTGTGTTGATGTTTTTGGTGGAAATGGCACAGCATGGGCTTAGTGGCCCATGAGAAAAACAGAGTGGAAAAAACTTGGTGGCCCAGAGAAAACCAGAGAATCCATCATTCAATAGCTTCTGTCTTTTTGTTATTTCAGTAGTTTTCTAGCAAGTTTTTAATCTGTATTATTACTATAGTATCTAAATTATCAAGTTCATGTTTTTATGCTTCCCAAAAAAAAGAGCATTAATGCTTTTTCTGCATGATCCTTTTTGCATGTTTATCTTACTTGTGTGCCAAAAACTGACACTGAATGTGCATTCCAGGTGTATGAGGTAGTCCCCTGCCACAGTGACTGCAGCCAGTACATATGGGTTACTGAGCCCTGGAGTGTCTGCAAGGTGACCAACGTGGACTTAAAAGAGAATTGTGGAGAAGGTGTTCAAACAAGGAAAGTCAGGTAAAACAATATTGCTCCTCCCTCACTTTAAAGAACCTTCACTTTCAGTTTTGGCTGCATTTTATTGGATTTGATTCTATGCAATGCCTAGCATTGAGTCCAGACCTGGACCCTGGCTAGTATAAATCAGAATAGATTCAGAGAGTGCAATATGACTCTGTCTACATGTTAAAAAGGTTAAAGTTTTAATAGTTCTGGATTTAAAGTTATCAGCTGAAGCATGCACAAAATATGTCTAAACCATAGATGGTTTGCATGGTTTAGAGGTAAGCTAATGCCAAGGAAATCACCTGCCCAGGGGCTCTCAGCAAATCACTGATAGGGACTGTCTAAATTATGTGCATGCCTTATGTTGCTATTATCTCTGAAAAAAAGGATTGTGTTTGGCTCTTCAGCTTTTCTTGGATATTCATAGATGAATACTTGTTTCATTTATGTGATGGCAAAATGGTAACATGCCTCAGAATACTGTAGAACACACACCATACAAAATCCATGGCAAATGAAGCTTATGTGCAGCTCTTTGTTCCAGGTGCATGCTGAACACTGTGGATGGTCCTTCTGACACAGTAGAAGACTACCTGTGTGATCCTGAAGAGATGCCACTTGGTGCTAGAAAATGCACGTTGCCATGTCCTGAGGACTGTGTTATGTCTGAATGGGGATCATGGTCTCAGTGTTCTTTGGTAAGAAGTGTACTGTACCATCACATTTATAGTTTTGGGAGGATACTTTAAAAGTGTATGAATGACATGTTTTGCAAAGATGCTGAACTATATAAATATACAGTGTCATTTTTAGGGTTGTTTTTGTTGGCTGCAAATAAAGTGTGACAGTACTTTCCATTAAGCTAAATTCCTCCAGAACACAAACTAAAATGTGCCCAGTGGTCACTCTTCCCAGTATGAAGTGCCTTCTGTGTAGTGGAATAGCTCTGGCAGTGGCTTGTGAGTCTGTCTTTGAGCCTAGTTCTGAGCCTCTGCCTAGTGGTAGTCACTGAACTAAAAATGTCACCATCCTGGTATGAGTGACAAAGTCTGCAGATCAAGACTGAACATAGAAAAGTAACTTTGGTTCTCCTCTCCCATTCCTTCCTGACAGCAATTTCAAAAAGAAATGTCAAAAAAACCAAAACAAAACCCAAAAGTGTTTCAGGACCTCTGAGAGGCTTTGGTGCACTACATTATAGCATTTGGAAAGTGAGCATCTCAATATCTTCTTTATAAATGAAATAGTTCCAAATATGAAATATGCACTAGTTAGAAAAATAGAGTGGTGTTGCCAGGTGAAGGGAAAAAGAAAATGATTTCTCTTATATGTTAGCACGAACTTTTATTTTACACTTGTGTTTTGTGAAAGGATTATTTAAAAGGTTATTGTAATGCTGCATAAAGAGGTATCAGGGTGCCAAAATATTTAAGCTGTTTCCAATCTTACTTTCAAGCCCTGCAATGGAAGTAGTGTCCGTGAGAGGTCAGCTGAATGTCTAAGACAACCAGATGATGGAAAGCCTTGTCCTGCTGCCACCGAGGCAGAAGCCTGCACTTTGAACAAGAACTGCTACCACTATGACTACAATGTGACAGGTATTTGTGTTATTATGCTCTAGTGACAGCCTGAGACCACATCTTACAGGTCATTTCCATTCACCTTACAGGATGGATTTTTCTACTTTCTGTTCTTACCCAGAGGCAGCTGTGGAACCAATTCAGGCTGTTTGATTCAGATAAAATATTGAGAATTCGCATGTGAAATGTGCACACTGTAACTCCAGGAAAAGTATTTCTCGTATAATTTTGTGATTTACTCAAAATCCATACAGACAAAACCAAATATGAACTTTTCAGGAAGGTGCCATGACACTGACTATTTGCAGTAAAGATCACTGTTTCCAAAAACGTGTAGCAGCTGGGCTCCGTGAGCCTTTGCATGTATAAAAGTTGCTTGTGAGGGTTATTTTAGGCCATCAGAATTAGGTGGAAGACTGGATCATTATGAATTCTATCTGAAAGTCTGCAATGCTAATGAATTCCTCCTTTGCAGACTGGAGCACTTGTCAGCTCAGTGAGAAGGCTGTTTGTGGCAGTGGTATCAAAACGCGGATGCTCGATTGTGTTCGCAGTGATGGCAAATCTGTTGACCTGAAATACTGTGAAGAGGTGAGTGGGTACCTGTGAGAAAGCTCCCTTCTAATGGTGCTAATTAATACTGAGCCAACTGAGCTGTATGGCATCTTCACCAGATGTTTTGCAGCACTGTTCATGGGTTGTTAAGTACCTCTGAAATGAACTGAGCCATCAACTGATTTTTATTCTATTTCCTTTGGTTACTTTTAAGTGCCCCTGTGAACATATGCTAATTATTATGTCATGAAGGAAATTAATTAGAAACAATAATTAATAAAGTAAAATAAAGGTAATAAATCTCAATCAGAATACTAATCATAATTCTAATTTGATACAACTTCAGCATGGAGTCTTGGACACCTGCCAGTATCAATCATTTACTCAATGTGTTGGAAAATATTTCTCACATGTATTATTTCTCATTCTGCAGCTGGGCTGAATGCTAACTTCTTGTATCCAGCTGTGTGATGCAAAAAATACCCAAGCTAGTGTGAAAAAAATGTGCAGCATGAATGTAATATTAATTAGGAACATATATGGAAAACTAGCTAGCAGACAGGAGCCCTTAAGTTTTGAAAGAGCGAGTTTGCAAACTAACCTCCAATTTGACAGCACTGGTTTCCTGATATTTTTTATGTTGGTCCCAATGCTTTCAATTGCACAGAGACCATAGTATGAAAAAACCATGAAGACAGCACCAGCACTACTTTAAAGGCAGCCCTACATGCATTTCTGATGGAAAGTAACAGCACTTGTTTCAGCTGGCATTCTCCCACCACCATGACATCATAAATAAAATTACTTAATTAATTAATAGGGGGCAAAGGGGGAAATGTTTCCACAGCAGTTTTGGCACCAACAGCTTTTCTGTGGAACCCTACTGGCTTCTAGCTGCTCTCAGAATGTGCCCATAGAGGAGTCTCATCAGAAGTGTAGGGAGTCAGGAAACTCATCCTTTACTTTGGAATATAATTTTGTAATGCTGTATCTGACCTACTTCTCCAATCTCCTCTGACATCCTGGATTCCTGAATCAATAAGTTCTTATCAAAGGTAGAGACTTTCAGCTGAGAATTACTTCTGTCCCATGTTCCTTCTTCTTTTGTAGTTCATGGGTTTCTAATAAAATCTGATAATTTCACAGAATCAGAAAATAGTTCAGGTTGGAAGGGTTCTTAAAAATCCAAGCCCCTCCTGTGGGCAGGGTCACCTTTCACTATAGCAGGTTGCTGAAAAACCCCCTCCAGCCTGGCCTTGTGAACACTTCCAGGAATGGGACAGCCACAAAAATTATGTCTCAAGAAATAACTCAGGATATGAGTACCTACCAGCAAGTTGCTGTGAAGTTAATAAGGCAATGCATTAATGCTTTTAATAATGTTTTAATGTCTTAAAAAAGAGAAAGGAATCTCTGTAATTTCTAAGAGATTACAATATTGATGAGTTAATATCAAGACATGATGTAAAATAGCCATCCAAATAAGTATTTCAACAGAAGAAAATATTTTTCATTTGAATTTATGGGAAAATATATTTAATCTACTATAAAGCCAAGAAATTATTCCTGTTAAGCAAAGATTTAAAACAACATTTAGAACTGATTACATTTTACACTGAAATCTCATTTCAGAAAACCTCTGGAGTTTTCCTGCATTTAAGAAATGAAATTTTATTATTCAGAGAAATAATGAGGGCAAGAATACAATATCTCAAGAGCTACTTGCTGTAAATGACAGGCCAACAGACATTACTGCTGTGGTGTCCTGGATTTATCAACAGTCACTGTGCTGCATTTTTATTTGCCCTTTTGATTTGCTAGATCATATAGAGCTACATCTTCTGGTAGAAAGCTCTGATCCTCTCCCTAGTCACACAGTTAAGACTATTTGTTGAATTATGGATGTGTAAGCAGTGGTCCAAGAAGGTCAAAGGCTGATCCAATAACTGAGGAGTAAAACCTGTTAAACTGATTAACAGGAAAGCCAAGCTGTTCGGATGTTAACAGACCCTTCACTCTAAAGATGTGAAAGCCAACTCTGTGACCTTTCAGGTCATGAGAGGAGAGTGTTCAAGAAATTATCAAAGTGTGAATACATGCTATACACTTCTTGCTAATGATCCTTCAGGTTTCTGCTGTGTTTTTGCATTAAAGGTAGTACAGAAATATTAAATGAAGTTCAAATTAAGGTTCATGTGGTTGGAATTGTTGATGAATAGGAGAAATACGAAGTAAATTTGCAATGACCTAACTAATTAATTTTCTCTGGGCTATCGTAAAACTTTGTACTAGATGTAAGAATAAAGATGTGCTTGATTTATGTGTAGGTACATTTACTGAATTATGCTTCTTATTATTATATGCAAAGAAGAGAGCTCATAACAGATAAACCTACACTGATCCCTAAGAAGCTAAGACAAATTATTGCAATGAGTTTCTATATAATATATGGTTCAAAAAAGTAATAAAACCATATATAAAAAACCCCTTCATGCTGAGCTTTGTCTATAACCATCTCCAGGTCTGAACATCAGCAGAGTTAAATACTAGCATTCCATCTGGGCACCTGTGTTCTGGTTTCCTTACGTGCCCATAAGATCTTGTGTTTATTTGAGTTGATCATCTAAAGAAGGTAGCCAGTCATCCTGATTACTGCCAAGATAAATCAATTTCTAGAGCTTATTTCCAAGTCCTGGTTATGTTACTGTAGTTCTCTTCAAACTCTCAAAGCATAGTAATACTGGATTACTTGATTTCTACTTATCACAAGAACTTGACTTGTCTTTCTTTGAATATTTGAAAATCAAATCACCTAAAGCAAGCTGATCCTGTTCATATTCCTTTTTGTAGACTTTTCATTCATTTTCCATTAACTAAGGATGAGAAAAGCCTGGAAACCACCAGTTGTGTCTGCATTAGAAAGCAGACTTTGGTGGTTTATTGGTGAATAGTCTGTTTGTCAGATTACATGATTAACCTCCAGCAGCAGGGTTTAATCTTTGAGGCCAAACATTCCTATAAACAAATGCAGATACTTCTTGTGGATCAGAGGATTTAAAGAGCATGCTGGTGTGGCAGCCTGCTGCCCCTGGCACAGAATGTGACCAGAAGCACAGAGCACATAGGGATAGCACACTGATGAGCACACTGATTCAGAAACCACAGCTCATCCAGAACAAAGGCTCTAGGGTAGGGGAGCTACTGAACACTTCTTCAAATATTTTCTAAGCTCTCCAAGTTGAATTGTGGTTCATGAGTTCAAGAAAGGAGAGGGATGAGAAAGGAATATGTGAATAGTTTTGAATTGCAAACTGTCTGTTGTTCCCCAGATCTATTTAAGCAGCACTTCAGTATCTAAGACATGCAAATAGGAGGTCACTGTGGGTAATCTGGCCTTCAGCTTTCTCCTCTTCACTGTTAAAATCTTTCTTGGGCATTTCCCTCTTGAGCTGCTGAAGTCCAGCTGAGCAGACCAGTCTGAAAGAGAAGAGTCATGTTACTATAATTGCAGCAGGCTTCAAATCCTTTGCTCAGAAGGTTTGACCCAAATATGGACTTCAAAGAGGGTTCTCTAGCTTCCTAATCATCTAAATTCCAGATTATCCAAAGGTTTCAGGTGTTGTCTGTGTGTGATAGCTGTATTATCAAGGCTGTACTGAACCACCAAGAAAAGCCAAGAAGTCATTTTTTGATGTATAAAAGTGAGCAGAGTTCTAAAACCTCATTTGTCTCAATAAATGGTACTGCAAATGCAAATTTAAAACTTGGTGAGTCTATCAGGAGGAGATATTCTCAGTACTTGTGGTAGTTTATTTATGAAGGACATGTTAATGTTGTGCCTAATTACTGCTCTGTGCTTGTGTTTAGTAGAAAATAGTGGGTTTAAAGTTTTAAATCATTATATCATTAATATAAATTTTTATATCATTAATTTTCCAGTCATTAAAATAACAGGTTTTTAAATGTCTAGTTTGCTTGTTTTTATTTTTTAAAGTAGATGGGGATTTTTTCCTAGTGAAAGATATTTGCAGCTACCTAGGATTCTGAAAGGCCTCAAGGTCTGCTGGTGAGGTGCAGTGAAGAGGACAGTCCTTTGTGCTGGAAACCTGTAGATCTGTTCATATTGGCAGGACTGGTTTGGTCTGTCATTTCAGACCATACACCCTATAACTGACCTAGCCTTTTAACTCAACTGTGCAGAATGCAGCCTTTATTATGCTAATATTTTTGCCATCAGTCCCATTTCATCTTGCATCATATATTCTCATGTGTGTTAGTGAGAATATCTCTTTTCTTCCATGGATGGGGAAAATCTGAAGTGTGTGAGTTTATAAGAACATAGAAATAACTGTCCAGGATCAGACCAAAGGACAATGTAGTGTTTGTGCCATGTCCCAAGCATGATTCTAAAACTCTTCCTTTCCTGGGATGGGGTGTTAGGCTGAATCATACCTGGAGAAAACTTGAGAACAAAATATATTTTTGGGAAAACTTGAGTCTTGAGGTTAATTTCTCTGTCCCCTCTCTCAGACTCCTCCAGCAACTGGAGCTTTTACTTTATAGATGTTAGAGGATTCTGGTCTTTTGCAAAGTTTTTAATAAAAAATTCAAAGATTGAATTTTATTTTAACAAATCATGTCACATCAATATCTTTGTATGAATAACATGATATGTGGAAAGGATTAGAATAGAATAGAATAGAATAGAATAGAATAGAATAGAATAGAATAGAATAGAATAGAATAGAATAGAATAGAATAGAATAGAATAGAATAGAATAATCTTGCACTTATACAGTGAATTAGGAAGAAAAATAGAGAGGCATAAGCAGATGCCCTAGGAGGAAGCACAGACATACAAGAGTTTCCATCTACTCCTTTCATAGCCTCCACCTGTTTTCAGTTCTTGAACTGCTTTTACCTGATGGTGATTCTGTGTGTTTGAACCTTCAAATTTCTCTTTCATTAACTTGTTCAGTCTCTCTGGGCTCCTGTAAACTTTTAGCATCTGCAACATCTTCTGAATATCCAATACATGTTCATCCTCCTCTTTTTGCTAGTTTGGAACTTGGCTTCTCGTATCACTTCCCTTATCAATTGCTGTTCAGTGCTTTTGCATTTCTCTTTCAAAATACTTCATAAATTATTTTGACCTTCACCTATTGTAAAAAGTAATACTGTAGAGATGAAGCCTTCAATTTATAGTTTCTAGTTTAGAAAGTAATTGATGAAAATGGGACTTATGCATGTATATAAAGATCAGTATATGCATTAGGACTGTATTGAAGTGAGAATTTTAAATGTCCTAATTACTTTACTTTTTACCTTGCACTGATGATACAGGCCTGGAGTTTTGTGCTGACCATCTAACGTTTTCTTTCAGCTTGGTTTGGAAAAGACATGGCAAATGAATATGTCCTGTGTGGTGGAATGTCCTGTGAACTGTCAGCTCTCTGACTGGTCCACTTGGTCTGAGTGCTCTCAAACATGTGGCCTTACAGGTCAGTACATACCTCTGGCATATTTTAAAGACCTTTTTTCTTTAATAAAAGCAATAACAGCTCTCTTTCAAGGTTTAAAAAATGTTGCTAGACAGGGAGAGTTACAGGGTTGTAAATCAGCCTTATTAATGGAAATAATATGCTTGAGTGAGACTGTGCTCACTGAAAATAATGGGAATTTGGTCCAAATATTTTCTGATTCTGGAAAAAAGAGTGAGATGCAATGAATGATATATTAAGACAAAAGTAAACATTGATTTGAATTCTTTTTTTTCAGCTGGTGCAGAGAGGAAGAGGAGGGAGGGATTTTCTTCTAAGTTTCATTATTAGTGGTGAGATTAGACAACTAAAATTATTCCAAAACCAAATTGGAACTGGTCTTTTTCAATAATTTTCTAGCCATGAAATAAATCCAGTGACCACAAATCTTAATTGCTTTTGTGCACCCACACAAATATCCATCTAGCTGAGGAAGAATTTTGTGTGTAAAAAGTCTTTTCTTTGCTGTTCTTTGGATTTTTTCCTCCAATACTTTTCAAGAAAATCTTATTTTCTCCTGTAACCTCTCAGTTGAAGCAGCTGTGAATTCAAGAATGATGATGAGGCTCCATTTGGCAAACATCTTTCTAACTGTCTTTAGTGAGCACAGCTGTCTGGGAGATTGATATTATTCTGCCTTATGCATGGTGGCTTGTGTAACTTGCTCTCAGCAAAAGATTCATGTCATTATCATTGGAGTACTCAATTGCAAATGCATGAGACTGAAATGTGGAATTAAAGATTGATTCTTTTGGCTGGCTAACATCAGGTGTTATATAGACAAATCTGTGTAATGCCTTAGTTTAATATAAGTCTCACTATACAAATTTAAATAAATACAATTTTTTTCAGACTTGGCTCTTATATTTTTCTATAAATATATATAAGTATTTGAAATAGAACCTGTATCTCAGTGAAGCTGGGTAGCATATCGCTCACAGGTGAAGAGGAGATAATTGTTGGATAAGCCTATTGTATTTTAATTTTCTTTGGGCCTGAGTGAAGAATCCTCCATCTTCTGCAAAATCTGTATGTGATGTTTTCCACAGACACAGTGACAGAAATTTGCAAGTTTTTGTTTGCTTGAATCAGACAATTATGGGACAAGTGTTTCTGTGTTAACTTAGGGAACACCACAACATTCTGGCCTCTTCTAGCAGCAAGCTCCAGATGAGGAGCAGGAGTCTACACTGAAATGGACAAACATGTTGTCACATTCATAAAGAATATTTTTCTTCAAGCTTCTGAACTAGGAAATTACTGCTTTTGTTTGCTGTTAGAGGAGCAGTACTAATCAGACATGCTCCTGCACTTCTTACCCTACAAACAAATGACAGAATATAAAGTGTCTGACTTGGAAAATGTGAATCCACATAACAGACAAGAGCCAACAGATCAGCTTTACAATCCAATTTGTCAAATCTGGAAAAAATTGCTTTATTCAAATACAATGCTTTTCAGCAAAATAGAACCATCTTGAGGAATAAATCATTCTAACCACTTTTTTGTTTGTTATATTGCTGATTTTTTTACAGGAAAAATGATCAGAAGAAGGACCATAAATCAGCCATTTCAGGGTGATGGGAGGCCTTGTCCTTCTCAGATGGAGCAATTCAAACCCTGTCCAGTAAAACCTTGCTATCGATGGCAGTATGGTCAATGGTCTGCATGCAAAGTGGAGGTAAAAGCCATATGGGACTTTGAAGTTATGGAACATGTGGATCCAGGCATATTTGTGATATACCCAGATACCTTCTTATCAACTCTGTAAACAATTTGCTTCCACCTCTCTTAGATAAAAAATGAAGTTTGTTTTTTTCCTTAGATTTCCTATTAATCAATGGATGCAACAGTGTCCTACAGATATTCAGAATATAAATGTAAACTTTGGTACCTGAGCAGCATCTTAGTTAATAATTTAAATATTTATATTGTAAAAGAATATCAGCAGAAATATATTCACATATTAGAAGATATCTTCACTTGACATACTGCTCTTGTTGCAATTCAAAGGCATGATTAGCTCCACAGTTTAAGGATCAAGTAACAGTGACCAGAAATTTTGGGTTGGGATTTTTTTTGTTTCAGGAGTAATGAACCATATATTCTCTTTTTTGTCTTCTTTTTCTCCTTATTGGGATGAATAAGTAGTGAAGTAAAAGTAATAGGAGACACAATGACATGTAACTCAGATCTAGTCTTTTAGCACTTTCTTCTGCCCAGTATCAGTCAATATCAGTTCTCCTTCTGCAGGATGCTCAATGTGGAGAGGGAACACGAGTGAGGAACATCTCCTGTGTGGTTTATGATGGATCCATTGAAGATGTTGGCAAAGTAGTAGATGAGGAATTCTGTGCAGAAATAGAGCCTATTATAGATGGTGATAAGAAAATAATACTTGAGGAAACCTGCACTTTTCCTTGCCCAGGTAACAAAACTGTTCAAATAAATGTTGCATTTCAAGACTGGTTGGGTGTCATTACAGCTATTAGGGCCTAGCATTAGCCACAGGCAATTAAATCTTATTCATCTGCTTTACTGATTGGACTCATCCATCAAATGACCAACAGTTACTTTCTAGGAGTGTCTACCTCATGACAAATCAATTAGTAAAAATATTAGATTTTAAATTTATGAAAGATATGATCTCTCTGACACAGATTGTATCTAAGATGTATATATTTTTTCACAAAATCTATTGAAATAAAACCTGTATTTAACTCTTTAAGAAAGGGTGTTGGTTTACAGCTATATATTAGTGTTAAGTGTCTAGACTACCTAACAACTTTATATTAATACTCTTACCAGTGGCTAAAAGGCTTGATGCCTTTTATGGGTGTCTAAGGAAGATAAGCTAAGGCATCTTATTTTTTTCTTTAAGGATTCTATTCCAAATGAAACTAAAGTTTTGATCTCTGAGAAAACACAAGTGCCCCTAGTTATTTAACTCTCTGGATGTGGCATGCACTGTCACTGCCTTTGTGAACTGAATCTAAAGGAGCTATTATTATTATCAGGTCCATGATACTCATATAGACAAGGACTAAGAGCATATAAGAGCTGTTTAATTTTCAGTAAAAACCCTCCAGTGCATCCCAAGTACTTGTAGAATTTGAAGTATATTGCTGTTGTTTAGTAGCCATTAATGATGAATCTTCATTAGAGGTGATAAACTCCTTCAGTTCTAATGTAGCTATCATTTCACACCAGTACTCTATTTTCATTCTCTTGAAACTCTCCTTTTTCCCAGAATTTTTTTCCCAGAACATTTCAGATTGGACTGAAGGTAAAGTTGTCTCAATAAATAGAAATTAATAAAAATTGCAAGATTTCCATCACTGCTTTGTACATAGCATTCCAATTGCATAATTTTCATATATTTTTCTTGTTAAATAGAAACTAGAAGGATACAAAGACTCTAGTTATGTTTTTATATTAGTGATTTTATAAAAAAAATGTAGCTGCTTACCGATTGCTTTAAAAAATTTGCTGAGCAGGGACCTGTTCTTCAGCAATCTCACATTTAGCCAGCAAGAATAATTGCCCTGTGGGAATGTGCTAATGATACACTCCAGCTAATGTTTCCAAAAATCACTACTTGTTTTCCTATTATGTATACATCAGTTCGTCAATTATTCATTTCTTTGCATGCTTTCCTAAGGTTGGCAAATAAAATTCCTTCATTAATCAGGCATCTGGTCAACCCAGTACTGATTATATCTGTCATCAGTATAATGCAAGGTAGCATGAATTTTTAATGGCTTGCTCAGTGAAATAATGAGAACTAAGAGGTTTATTTATGAGTTTGTGCACAGTCTAGTCCCATTTTCAACTACAGTTTTAACAAAATGGTTTCTTTGTGTCATGCCTCAGATCTTTCTTAAATGTTCTTTAGATGATCATGCTAATTAGTGGCATTAGTATAATTTTATTTTTCAGTTTTACACTATAGAATTCTACAGGTCTATTATCCTAACATGAAATAGCAAGAACAGACACTTTAATTATGTTTCCATTTCCCTTTCTTGCAAAGAATTTTCATCAGTTGCATCTGTATCTGTTTAGAGAAAATCTGCATGGGGATAAGCAATAAATTATATTTTTAACACTAAATAATGTTTTCTAAAATCAAAGCTGAATTGAAAAAAATATATGTAGATTTAGCATAAGACGTACAATGCACAATATCTTAAAAACTAGACATTGGGTAGAGCATTGCAAAGAGATTCATAATGAGGATGATTTCATGGGAATGCTACAAGAAAATAAAATTGCTTTAGAACAAATAGGTCCTTATATAATCTTTTTATATTATTTTCTATGACACAGACATTCAAATAGTATCAAAATGTTATTTTTTCTACACTATGAGTCAAGTTTTAAAAGAGGAATGAAAGGAACTAAAAAGAAGGAAAATTAAGAAACTGTTCTTGGACATTTTTAAAGACATATTCAGTGCAAAAAAACTCTTCGCATGCAATGATCATTCATCTTATAAAACTGGTCTTTGCAGGGGACTGTTACTTGAGAGAGTGGTCAGAATGGAGCCTTTGCCAGCTAACCTGTGTTAATGGCGAGGATCTTGGTTTTGGAGGAATACAAGTCCGATCTAGAGCAGTGATTGTTCAGGACTTAGAGAATCAACATCTCTGTCCAGAACAGGCTTTGGAAACAAGACCATGCAATGGTAAGTGCCAAAATATATGTAAGGCTGGTTCCTGTAAGAAAAAATACAAAAAATTTTGTTTTCTTTCTGTTCATGTTATCGATTTCAGGCAAATGCAAATTTGAGAAACAGAAATGCACTTAAATTGTTGCTTTCCATATCTCAACTGTAAAAAGAAAAACTTTCAAGTGGTAACTATCATATGTTACCCCTCTAGAATTATTCTTTTTTAATTATGACATTTCTTTTTATATCAAAGAGTTTCCTTATACACTTAGTAATATTAACAAAAAGAAATCTCTGAGTTTTGATTCATAACCAGATTTAAATTTCTCTCTACCCTTTGAATTTTTAATTGCATGACAATGTCATTGAAATGTCTCAGCCATGCTTACCACTGGTAGTAGACAAATTGTGTAAGAAAAGTAGTTTCCTGTACCGACTTGCCCATTCAGAGGCCGGATCAGAAGTAAAGGAATTTTATATTTATAATAGAGAGTTAAGGTGCAGAAGGACTTCACAATTCATCCCAGATCATATGAGATGAGCACAGAAGAGCTGAGACATAAAGCCAGATGCAGCCCTGGCCCCTTCACCAAGCACTGGAGCACTGGCTGAAGCTGTGTGTTACCAGGAAAGGAACCTGACCCCTAAATGAGTTTTGCACAACAGATGGGCCACAAACATTATGAGGTTATTGGAAACATTTCTTTGACCAGTTAACTGCATTAGGCTTGCTCGTAATCCTAGTTTGTGTCTAGGACACATCTGGTCTATTCTCTATGTCCAGTAAGTGCAGGAGATGCTGGGAGCTCCACGTGTGTGGTGCAGTGCTGGATGAAGGAAAAAGGGGCTTACTGAACTGTACAAGCCATTAATCACAATGAGTGTGGCCACAAAAGGAGCACAGTCTGCTGATGAGTGTGACTGCTGCCCGTGGTAGCCTAAAACCTTGTCATCAAATTTCTTGAAATGTGAATGTTCTCTGTGCAGATGGCCAGTGCTATGAGTACAAGTGGATGGCCAGCCCATGGAAGGGATCCTCTCGGACTGTGTGGTGCCAAAGGTCAGATGGTTTAAACGTCACAGGTAACTACTCTTTTTATATACACAAGGAAAAGCCTGGAAAAAAGGTGAATAATGTGTTTTCCCAAGAAAATGAAAAAAAAAAAAATTATCTGCTAAAAACACTTTCTGGGGTATGAGTCAAAATAATCATCTTTTTACATATTAAAGATGTGGTTTCTTTTCTAGAATCGTCCAGCATGTAATGGTAAAAGTAAATATAAATATTATATTTGTATTTCAGGTCTTTAGTTGACCTGAAATGTTTGACATTGTATATGCTTGGAGTTTTTTTACCATCGGCATCTTTACACTTTTAAATGTAGGGTTTCAAATTTCAGGCCTTACAACAAATAAAATTTTTATATATTACAGGTCATTTCAGTTCCTATACAAAGGCAGAGTAAATTGTAGAGCTTGATAACATCATCCACATATGATACATCTCACTAAAGTTTAAAAATATAAAAGTTTAATAAATATGGTAATATGAGTTTATTTCTTTACTTCAATGCCATAAATCTGTATCAGGACACATAATGGATGTTATGGAATGTCATGACTTTTTGTGCAAACCAAAGCACAGAAAAACACGAATTAGGAATGACCAAGATTTCAGAAGAAAATCTACATATGAAACTATTTATATGGATTTATATATTGGCCATGGGGATTTATTTAAGCTAAGAGTTATGCATTTATTTAAATAATTTTTGTATCAGACTAAGTGATAGTAATTGAATCCCAGAGACTGTAAACATATCCTCAATGCCAGCTGCTGTCAGGTCTGTCACAGCAGAGGAGCTGTTATCTGTATTGCCACCACAATACTTCTAGGTGATGGAGTCCACCACTACTCTCTGTTTTAACAATAGAGGTAAAATATTTATATTATTTTTACAAGGTGTTGAAATAATAGCTCAAAGTCTCTTGCAAATATTACCTTGTGGTGTAGGACTTTAAAACACATCTTGTTCAAAAGAAATGCAACAGGGACTTATTTATGCTCCTTGATTTCTTCCTTGATTGCTTAGCTAAGATGTTTCTATGGTAAGTAAAACTCTAAGTAAGGATTCTTATTGAGATTAATATAGGATATTATCTATGAAAGGTCTTATAGGATTTGAAGTAGATAGCATCTTGGAGATTATGGCTCAGAGATGTTAGAATATATTTATAAATCACCATCAGTCATATGACAATAATAATTTCTTCTGATGTGACTGAATACAGCCTTGTGATAAATTCTAGGAAAGACAAATGTATGACTATGCATTATTGGCAGATTTTTCATAGTGTGACCTCCAAGGCAGACAAATCTCAGACCTGTATTGTGTCTTTTTTTTTTTTTAAGTTTGTTTGTATGTGGCTTTAAACTTGTGGTAACTTTCTGATTTGAAAGGAAGACTAATGGAATATTCCAGAACCTGCAATCACTGGCCTCCATGCACGACAAAACTATATTTTTCATGTGTTTCTGTTAAATGAAAAACTATAGTTTTCATGGATTTTATGATAGTTTTCAAATGCAGCTCTTAAATATATCCTATTCTATTATATCTAATGTAGAGGGAATATCTCTACATTAAATATACAGTAGTGTACCAGATTTTAATTTGCATTTGTACATTTTCTGAAAGTGTTTTGTATAAATCACAGTATTTTTGAGCTTGTAGGTGTGATAGTTGCACATACATGATTGATTTTAATTGAGATTAACTATTTTGATTCAGAAACAACACATATCTGATTACTGTGTCTTGTCAGCCTTATTCCGGCACATTTGGCTCTAACATAGTGTATTTTTAATTCAGACATTATTAAAGAATTATTGTGAGTTCTGTTGGTATTTTAAGGTCTTTTTCTATTTGCTTGCATAATATCATTGTGCTGAATAGCTCTTTTTTACTTGAAGGTGTTATTTCCCATGGGCGATGAGGCAACTCTTTCCTTCTGCTTCCTTGGATGACTGATATTTTATTACATAGATTCCCACAGGCATGTGATTTGTATGCTAGGATGTATGATTTTCTTTTCTGGGGGTTGGGGAAAACTTATGGCAACCAGCAGGGTTTTTCTTTGTTCTTCACCAGCCATCCTGTTAACACTTGGATCTACGTAACCAAAACTAACTGCATCTGCTATGGTTGTGACCAACCTCAGCTATCAGGATTTCATCATCATATCACACCAGTATAAAAATGGTATTAATTTGGGAGATGCCTGATAAGTTGTTTTGTAGCAGTATAAATTTTGAACAATGTGATGCATAACCCTCTTCTACAAGCTAAAAGGAAACACAGGTGAATTCAAATTGGTTCTAAATGTATTTTAAAGTCATTCTGGCTGAAATGATAGTGAAAGCCTGATCATGTGTATTGGTCCATAACAATAACTGAACTATATATAAAGCTGTAGAAATGAAAACTAGTTCTGTATAAAAAGAGAAAGGATTGAAACCCACAATATCATCAGTATTGTAACATTCAGTATATGCTTTACTTATAAATCTGCTTTCCTTTTGTAAAATCTCAACTAACATGAAGCCTGTGTAAAAGTGACCCAGTAGCAGCAGAAAACAGGTATCCTTTCATAAACAGGATGAGTGACTTGTTTTCAGTTCAACAGGAAAAGATGTAAATAAAAAAGATGCTTTCATTAATATTGTGGCCACAGTTTTAATGTGTAAGTCATAAGGAGGGCCCTAGAGAGATAAGTCTGTTCCCTTGAATGCAATAAAGCATTTAAATTGGTTTTTTTGGGCAATCCATCTAAAGGAAAAAGTGGAAAACAAAATGCTCCACTGCCAAATATTAGTTCTCTAAAATGCACATGAAATTAAATACATTTGCTGTATCTTTACTCTACATATAAGAAAACAATTGATTCCAATTATCCTTCACTTTGGAGTAAAATAAGGAGACTTGCATTCAAATTTTGCGACAAGATTGTCATCCATGCTATCCTGCAGGAAGTAATTTCATCAGTGGTGAGGTATTGCCATGTGAAAATATGATTTTCTGTCCTACAGGGGGCTGTTTAGTGATGCGCCAACCAGATGCTGACAGGTCATGTAACCCACCGTGCAGCCAGCCCCACGCTTACTGCAGTGAGGTATGTGCTACTGCATTGGAGCATGGGACACCCCCACCAGGCCTTCCCACACATCTCTTGATTACAAAGATCATGCCAAAAAAAAAGCATTTTCAGAGATTTTACTAGTCACAGATTTGTTAAAAGCCACCTCGCACAATTTTCTACCTTTCAATTAAATGTTAAATAATCTTTATTGATGTGGTATGATTTTGCATAAAAATATATGAAGAGGTACTCTCCAGGCTAGCACTCATCAAAACAGTCTTCTCTTCCAGTCATCCATGTTGTTGTGCTTTATAGCTGACAGAAAACCTTGTTTTCCTGCTGCACCTTGTGAAACACTTGTTCCCTACAGACTAGAACATGCCGTTGTGAAGACGGATACACTGAAGTGATGTCCTCTGATGGCACACTCGAGCAGTGCACTCTCATCCCAGTGGTGGTGATCCCCACCATGGAGGACAAAAAGGGAGATGTGAAAACCAGTCGAGCTGTGAACCCTACCCAGCCTTCCAGTAACCAGTCAGGACGAGGAAGGACCTGGTTTCTGCAGCCTTTTGGGCCAGGTGAAGTCATGCAATGAGCAGCTCTTAGTGCTGAGTACTACTGCAGGGTCTGGCATTTATATTTTTGTATACCTAGGAAAAACCCTTGACTGTTCATTTAAGGAGGCAGGCATGTATCCTCACTGAAAACAAAGGAAGAGACATAAGCAAACACCTAGCCCCTCTCGCTATTCCATCAATATATTTAATGAAATCTTATATTGCAGATTTTCTTTTAGCCATTCTACCTGTTAAAATTCACAGAAACTATTTGAAATGTGACTGTAGAAGGGAGTTTGCTGCAACGGTACAAGCCAATATATTACATTATGGTGTCTTAACCAATAATTCTGTTGACAGAGGAAGGAAAAGACTGCAAGGAGTAAAGGCTTCCTAAAATTTGTAGCCGTAGCATAAGTTGTAGGAAAATAATCAGTAAAGGTATTCTAATGCTTTTGTGACATATCCATATTTAAACTAATTCATATTAGTCAAATGCTAACCATATATTGATATTTAGCATAGCCCTGCTCTAAGTCTCTCTGAACAGTATGTGCTCTCATGATGGACCATGTTCTTTAGAGCTGAGCACACTTATATGCAAGAGTGGCATAAAATATAAGAGAGTTATTTCATAAAAAAACTTCATAAAGCCCATAACATAATCTGATGTCAGTAAATATTTTCTAGTGCAACTAAATATTTGGATAAAAACACTTTAATTAACAAAATACTTTCACATAAAGAGATATGTTACTTTTTCCAAAATATTATCAATAGGGAAGAGAGCAATTGAGTATCATCCTAAGTGTCTCTTAAGTCACATAGGGCTAAATATATTAATATACTTGTGTATTAGGGTGGCCATTTATTTCTAAAGGGTTTTTTGATGTTTTTAATTGCAGAACTGAAAGCACTATCTTTACATGCAAAATCCAAAAGATGTTTCAAGTTGAAATTTATAAAAACATTACTAACGAGAAGATTAAATAATGTTTGGGTTAGAAATGTGAAATACTTATGTTAGATCCCATTAGTGCTACTAGTATTTACTATTATTTGTAGTTTGATATTGCATTTGATACCTGCAATAAAATGGTCTTTACACCAAATACTTTAATCAACAATAAAAAATAGAAAATTAAACTTCTCTGGTCCTCTTTTAAAAAACAGCATCTTACCAAATACGTTATCATTTACTCATTTTAGCTAACCCCTCCTGAAAATGACAGAGGGTGTGTTGCAGCACACAGAGTGATAACAATAAGTAAATATCAGTCAGTCAGTTTCAATATTTTAGAAATATGGCCACTTATGTGAGCTCTGGGAGGGTTTTGGAGCAAGGAACATTTGAGAAACTTCATAAAAAGTCACCAATGTAATTCGAGTTGGGAAGGAGGCATAGCTCAGTTGAGATAATCTCAAACATACCCAAAAGAACTAATATTTTATGCAGTGAAGTTATGAGGATGTGTGAGAGAAAGTGAACATTTTCCAGCTCAGATGAGATTTAGGCTTGATTGTTTTATATCAGGATTGGATATCTATTGGAAAGGTTTGGGCTTCCTCCAGCATGATTATTCTTTTCCTCACAGTTTCTAAGTCTAGATCTAAAATAGTTCTTTCATTTTCTTCCACAAATTACATTGCAGTTCCAGAAAGGAAGGTATCAAAATTCTCCTCTTCAGTTGTCTGGGCTGAGGTATTACCACAAAAGATGAATCTGAGATGCCAATTCCCTTGCATATTTAGAAATAATCTGTCCAGAGGGAATCCAGAAAGTCTGATTTAGATGTCAGTAGTTGCATAACAGGAATGACCTCATTAGCAGAGTTCCTTGCTTTGACAAAAACAAATAAATCTTTATACAAGATATTGCCAGCCTTTTTTTCAAGAAGATATTACTATTTTAAAAGAAGCCAACCTGAAAAAAACCTAAACCTCTTACATTTACCAATGGAAATAAGCCAAGGAGAGAGGAAACTAACCCATTTAGCAATACCAAAGTCTGAATTCTTCTCATTGATATTATCATATCAGAGGATATGTCAGGTCAGATGTACTGTTCCATTAATCTCTAACGGATCAGTTATTTCAGTTATGTCAGTTATTATCAGCTATAATGTTTCATTAGGTTGATTAAGGTCATGAAGGTAAAATGTTCTCACATGGATTAGTCTTGAACAACTTGTCCACTTGACAGCAAGACTTGCAAGACTTTGCATTGCTACAGCCCAGAAAGCCTGAGCTTAACTGCATAGCAGTGGAGAGCACTACTGTGTAACCAAGCTATCTTAGTCTAACTTCTGTTAACATTATTGTGGAAATAGAAACTGCATTGATGATGTCTTTTGGTTGTGCAGAGCTAACGAGAAGCACTAAGTGTTTGGTCAGAAAAATTTTAGCTTCATTTGCTTACACACACAACTTCATGAAATAAAACTTGCACCACTTGAAAATGAAATAATTCAGTTATAATACAATTTTGATATTTTTTATAATTGCCAAAGAGATGCAACAAGGCTTCCCCTGAAAAGCAATGTTTGAAAAAAGCTATTTAGAAATTTGAAAAAATTAGTTGGATAAAAATAGTGAGTAAAAAGCATGCACTCACCTTTAGTTGTGACATGATCATTTGGGGGCAGAGCAAAACCCCATAGGCAATGCTGCATCATTTTCCTTGTAAATAGGGGTGCATCTGAGGCAAGGAGAGTGGTGTGTATGCCTAAACCTCCAGGAACATCATGTCCAAAATATAAATGCACAGGTTGCACATAAATACAGTCCTTATTAACAACAGACAGTTGTTTTATTTATGGGCATGGGTTGTCTTTTCTTGTGTATTTTTATTCTGTGAGGAGAAGTTATTTATAACAACAGAACTTGCATTTGGTAGGGAAAGAAATTTTAAAATTTTACTACTTTATACTTTATTTTTACTACTTTACTTAAGTAAAAGTTGTGTATGTGCAGTTAAGGGATGGATGACGTACAGCATGCTAAAGACATTTAAAAACATAAAGTAAATAGGGACAACAATAAAAATCATACAAATAAATAGGAACAAGAATAAAAATAAAAGGCAGATTACCAGAGCTAGGATAGAAAGTGATGCTAAATGAGTCCCAGACTGATGCACTGCCCTGTGACCACACTGAGGGATTGCTCACTACCAGAGAGCCCCATAGCTGAGTTTGCATCTCTCACCCACTGCCTCTGCCCCAGATCTCAGCTCCATTTGAATTATCCTGACCAACTGAAAAGCAGAGCACAGACAAGATGTTGCTGTTATTTAACAATATTTACTCTGATTAAACTGTAATTGCTAGTGAAGACTTTTATGTTGGAGAATTAAAGTATTTCTATGCTATATCAGAACTAATAATTCAACAAGACTAACTCAAACACTACTGACTAACATTCATTCCTTTTAGATGGGAGGCTGAAGACCTGGGTTTATGGTGTAGCTGCTGGTGCATTTGTTTTACTCATCTTTATTGTTTCTATGATCTATCTAGCCTGGTGAGTTCTTTAATTATTTATAAGAAAACAGTTCCCTCACAGACTGTAATGAAAATGTTTACATCTGCAGCTCTAAACTGCAGGCTCTTCTGTGAACTGCAGTGTTTAATTTGCTGTGTCCTTTTGTCCAGACTCAGGTTGGCAGATTCTGGTTGTACTCTAAATGATGGATCACATGTGCTCTTCTGAGGGTATAAGAACTTACAAATATGGAGTATCTTAGTGGACAGTTCATTTTTATCTCAGTTGTTATATACAGTGTCCAGAATAATTTTATTTTGTCTGTATCAAAAAATGCTGAGGGAAATAGCAAGAAGAAAATTTAATAACTCGGCAAATCATATTTTTTATTTGACAGAGAGATACAGAACAAGAAAAAATCTGAAAATATTCTAATATTTTTAATACATTAAATAATTTTCTTTGAACAAGTCACCTTTGAGCATGTGCTCCCTGAAGTTTTCTAGGTCCTGTTTGGAATTTCTGATCCAGATGATAGTACAGGTGAAAGTGAGGGAAGTGTGGTCATATACATCAAGCTCGTGGCTGTACTGCATTAGTAGGGGTTTGGGGGGCTTAGGGCATTAGTAGGGGTTTGCCATTCAGTAAACTTTGCCCAAAACCTCACTTCTGTCTAAGTAATATAAAAATTTATTTGGGTTTTTGTGTGTGTGTGTGGTTTTTGTTGCTGTTGTTGTTGCTGTTGGAGTTTGTTTGTTTGCGTTTTTTTGTGGTTGGGTGTTTTGTGGTTAGTTGGTTGGTTTTTGGGTGGGGTTTGAGGAAAAAGAAGTTTATTAGCATTCAGCAACACTGCAGATTATTTGGACTGGACCCCATGGCTACTGCAAGTCATTGTAACAAAAGGTTTCATATAAAAGATTCAGATTTGAGCAGCCTAAGCGACACAGCTGAAATAACATTTTGTGCAAGACTGAGGATGCACAGGCCTGATTTAAAGAAATGCTTAATTTGCACTATAAAAGAAGACAAGTACTAAAGCATGGATAAACATCCATTTTCCTTTGGCCTGGTAATTTTTTTAAACCATATCAGATGGGTTGGAAATACTGCTGGATTAAGAATCTAATTCAAGGCTAGACAAGGAATGTTATGGCAAAGAACAATACCTCTGCTATTATGACTGGTTTGATTATAACATCTAGAATTAATTGTAGTCATTCCAGCAAGTATAATGAGATAAAACCAATCAAAATATGGATCTTTCCTCCAGAAACCCTTGATGTGTCAAGAGGGGTTTAATATATGAGTCACGTAATTTAAAGGAACCTGATTGCAACTTTGATACATGACCAAATATTGCATGGCAGTCTCTGAATTCTTCTGAAAACTGAGTGATGTTGCAAGGGTGCTTGCCAAGGATTTCATCAAGTCACATCAGCACCATAACAGCTTGTTTCTGAACAACTGAGCTTTGAATTAGATATTGCTTTGGATTGATAAAGAGATAATTAGTCATCCCAGTCATCACAGTGAAGGTTTTAGGTTTATAGTTTTATAAAACAACTGAATGTATTATCAACATGCTCATCTTTCATTTAAGACTAAAATACATTTTTGTATGTTATTAGTTTCTTGTCCTATTTACAAATATTTATTATTTCAGCAAAAAGCCAAAGAAGCCCCAGAGAAGGCAGAACAACCGACTGAAACCTTTAACTTTGGCTTATGATGGAGATGCCGACATGTAAAATAACAACTTCTCATGGTGACAAATGGAGTCTAAACTAAGGAATGAAATCAGAAGGTGTCCAAAGCCACAGGGATTTTCTATGGAGTGGATTAAGTGTTTTGAATTTTTCTTTTTTGTAACTGCACCGTAGATAAAGAAGGATGGATTTCGTAATGCCTCCCGATATTACTGCTTTATTTTAGACCATCAGCACTGAGAAATCAGGCAGAATCACACTAATAGACACTGCAGTTGGAGATCTGTGGTGTTTCCTCAGTCTTGGAACTGAGCACCACTTCTGCCTCCAGAATACTGTAGCTGACATAATATTAACACTTGGGAGCCCCTGCATCATTAACCAAGTATAATCAGTACGCATGACGAGTTTGTACCAAGCTGTCTATGACTCTTTATATTCAAGCAGAACATATATACTCAGTTGAACCATGTGTATTATTCTATCAGATTATATACGTGATGAAGAGCATTTTAGTGCTTAGTACAATATTAACTTTTAACTGGGATTAACCCAGGGAGCAAGTTCAACAGTTTGCCAGTTGATGATAACTTGTGTTAACCTGCATTTCAGAGGGCAATGACTCACTTGAAAAATTCTGTCCTGTTACCACGCCAAATTATAAAGGCCTCATGCGTACATCCAGAAAGGAGGCATTCTCAGATTCACTATTTTCTAGTGGTTGGTGTCTGCAAAAAAATACCTGCTGTAAATGTTACAATACGTTTCTACTTTCTCTAACTCAAACTGTTGCCTGCATCTTTTTTGCTATGTGTAAGGCAAATTTTTGCACTATATTAGTGCAGCATGATATGCACTTAACTAGTATTGCCATAGAAACTGCCTCTTTTCAGAAAGGATAATGATGTATCTTGTGCAAGGAGTGTCAAGTAGACAGGTCTTGAATCCTGAAGAGAGTAGTGTTCAGTTTGGACTGTGACGGGATGGAATCAGCTGCGACGTTTGCTGTACACACACCGTTCCTCATCACAGCAGCCATTTGTACTCTACACCATGGCAGTAATACAAGTGTCTAGTTTCTTGCCCCATCTACCTATACTGGTATAGATTGTCCTGCTGGTTTCTAATTGTACTTTGAAGGCTGTTTATGACTAGATTTTTTATATTTGTTAACTTTGTTAGAAAAACAAGAAAAGAAAAAGAAAAGTGGTTGCCCTGTAATCCTGAGTGACATACTTCTTGTCTAAAAAGGTGTTCTGATTGTTCAGCTAAAATAAACTGGTTTTACTTTTCTTTCCTTCTGTTAATGAGAGATTTTTCACTGTTCCTGGCAGTGCAATACTCAGAGACGTTTTGTCTTTTCTAATTATGATAATTCAGTAGACTCTTTTAATTATTCAGTTAAACACCTGAGTGTACTGGCAAGTAAACAATAAGATCAATAGTTCTGCCATTTTAGCACTCGTGACTTTTTAAAAAACTCTGGCAGTATGAAAACTCATTGTTAACCTCTTCCATGCTTATGGCTTTTCAATGTTAGGCTTCCAGCATGAAGCTCATTGACTTGCCACTCATGTGACATGGATGTGATCCATGACCTGAGAAGGGTTATTCTCCTCAAATGGCTTCTGTGTGCAGCCAGAACATACAAGTGACTGTGCCACTACTAAGCAATACAAAGCTTTATCAGGCAACCTCTCAAAAATAATTGTTACATAAAGTTCAATATTAGGTTCTCAGGTCTTTTATATAACGTAAACCACTTCTGCCTACTCATCACTATTTACTCAAGAAGCACCGGGTTTTGCACACTGAATGAAACTAGCTTTGCAAACTTTGGCCCAGATCCACTGAAATCAATGACAAGACTCTCATGGGCATCAATGGGTAATATCAGTTTTAAAATACACATCTTTGTTTATGTAAAATAATTTGTGAAATCAATGAGCATTTTGTGGATATTCAAGAGAGATTATGGTCCTACTTTAACTTAGCTGCCATATTCCAGTGTGGTGGTAAATCCCCACTTTTCATCAAGAAAATTAGCTTCATCCCACTGTAATAGGTATTCCCCAAATGGGAATGATGAGCAGAGGAACAATGGTAACAATCTTTGGTGTATGTTTAATTTCTCTTTTTATACCTTGATCCAGCTGCAGCTGATGACGTTTCATGGCCCCTGCCACAGCAGTGGTTCATTCATGTATGTGTTTCAGGGCTGGATTATTCAGTCTTACATCACTTTGTAAAGATCCATTGCAAAAATACAAATCTTGATAATTTTAATTTTCAGCATTCTTGAGTAGAAAACAAGAAAAACTTGGTTGGTTCCTCTTTTGTCAGACATACAGAAAAACATGGAAAAATTATAAAGTGTTAAATAACAACTACATGTGGAGACAGATTTTAATAATTATTTCTGTTCTTTTAAATGTCTGATTCTGTGTTGTTAAATAGTTGTGGACCAAGAGGGCATTGAGGGAAAAGGGTTTCTTTCATTGGCAATGAGTCATCTTTATTTATTGCACTGGCTGGTCTTAGCAGGAGCTGTTGCTTAGTTCTTGCCTTGAAGATTTTTATGTCCTAAATCTAAGCATTTAATAACTTGAAGGTAAAGGTATGACATCTCCTTTTTCTTACCACATTAAATGGATAAAGAAAGAGATAGGAGGGTTTTTTAAATACGTTTGGCCTATGCTATCCATGCAACTATTTTAGTGTGTGTTACATTTTATATCTGATCAGTGAATACCTGGTGCACATCTGCATCATGCTACTGCTGCATTTAAAATCTAGAGTGCGTTTTTATTATTATTTTTTCTATGAATGAAGTGCATGGAAATTTGAAGCCAGAATGGCTTCCCTCATTATGAATAAAAAAATACTAGGCTGTAAGGAGGGCTACAATTTTATGTAAATCTAAATGTTTCAAAGGCGATTAAGCCCTCTAGCATTGGAACACAAATAAATAAATAATATGTGAATTATCAATATAGAATGAAAAGCAATTTGCTTTAAAAATCAGAGTGCTTCTACAAATCCAGTGCCTAAAGCAGTCACTACTGTAGATTATTAGTTTGTGAAAGTAATGTTTCCAGTGATCAAATAAACCATTCAAAAAATAGAAAAGTAGATATTTTCCTGTTGATGTGGTGGTTTATATTTTCTTTTTTAAAACTGTATTTTCTAGCTTACTGTGTCTGCTTTGAGTCCTGGAGCAGTTCCTTTTTGAAGCTTTGATGCAACTGCACAAGCCTGTTTATATTTGGTATAAAGCATCAATTTTGAAATCCCCTTCCTCCTGCCAAAATGTAATAAAGTTGTTTTTTTCCAATCCTAAAATCTGAAGAGACCAATTTAAAAACTCTATGTGTAAATCACTGTAAAATATACCTTGAATTAAATGGAAATCTGTCTTTTTACCTTTATGTAAATTGTTAAGAGTTAAGAGTTTATTTTGCCTAACTTAATTTACTTGAATATTTATTTTGTAGAATGAGGAGGCAGCTGTCTGAGGAATGTTTACCTTTTTTTTTGTTAATGTTAATTTGTAAATTGTGTAATGCATTTTTATTTTTTAAATTATGTATATTTCTTTTTTAATGCACAAAATGTTTACGTACAACTCCTGCAAATTTGTGTATACTGTCACTAAGCTTTATTCAGTTAATACAGATTATGTGAAAATGTAACAAGTCTTACATTTTCATCTGGGTTATTTTTACATAACTAATGTATTGCTGACAATAAATATAAACACAAAATCATTTAATGTCTTTTTTTAATAAATGTAGTATACTATGCTGGGATAGAGTAACAATAAAAGCCAGATCCCTAAAATATGACCACCTTTTTAATAGTCTCTTTTTTCTGAAAGGCATTAGCAAACATATTCTTACTAAAACTTTGTCTTTCTATTTAAAAAGAAAAACATCTTCTGATGCTATGGTACCAATCAAGTCTGTTGCTACAGTCCTAGCTGGCTTGGAAATTTGCAAAACACATTTAGGTAATTGATAAATATCCAAGAAATAAATAAAAAATCATAAAATTTTCTTCTTTGCCATTTTTATATCAGAAAAAGCAACCCTTCTTTGGGGAATGAGGGGTCAATCAAGAGTTCAATAAAGACATCTATTCACTTCAAGTGAAGCTGAATCTGTCACTGTACCTACACAAGAAGAAAAAGAAGAAAAGAAATCACTTTTCACTTTTTCATAATTGCTCATATTCGATCTCTGTGCTCTCCAAAACTCAATTTTTTTCATGTTCAGTTCTGCTGTGTAATTTACACACCGTGTCTTTGGGGGTTTGTCCTGTTTCAGTAGTTATTACCTCCCCAGTAACCTTTCCAAGCTAACCCCTAAAAGATGTAAACACAATTTTGAGAGCACGCAACTCTGATTTTTGAGGCCTTTCAGGATTTTCACAAGTAACTCCTATTTACATTTTCTCCTGCTGGAATCCACAGTAAAACCACAGAAGCATTGGTCTTGAATTCCCACCTTCAATCTAACAGAGGAATAGGGGAAATTTTAGATCATTTAAATGTGTTTAATTCAATACAGGCAAAATTTTGTAACCAGTTAGAAAACATCCAAGAGAAGAAAATTTAAATTCTCGGTTAAATTTAGAGAATTAGCTGTAGTGTACTAATGAAGATGATAGAGTCTTCATATTCAGTAAAGAAAATGTGATAGGACTTTGGCAACTGTTTGCAAGACTTTTAGATTAATGGGAAAGGGTAGTGTTTAGTTTAAAAAGAATCCCAAAATATTACAGGACAATATGATTTTCTAGTACAAGTGTGAAAGAATGTGAAGTGAGAGGTAAATCAAGATACTTGGATAAGCTTTGTAAATGTTTTAGTCTTCTAGTAATGTGAAAACCTACAATATTGAAGAATTTAGAAAATCTAGAAAATTATCCTGCTGAAACAGCAGTGAGCTTGAGCAGCCATTCAGGATCTGCTTGGCATCACTGTCAGTTTAGCTACAGAAAAAGTTATCTCTAAATCTTCTGATTGTTTTTATTTTTTTCAATACAGGGAATCTATCAGGCTGTCTATCCAAAAGCAGGTAATGACCAAGCAGATGAACAAATATTTGCTTTTTTTTTTTTGGAGCAGGGTAGGGATGAACTCTGTGTGTGTGTGTGTGTGTGTGTGTGTGTGTGTGTGTGTGTTTTATCTTAGCCTCTGCTTGACCATTCATTTATTTTTTGGCAGAGGCTGAGGGTGTGGAATTTTTTATTTGGGCAGTGCCCCTGGCTGGGGAGGGCACTTCTGGTGAAGCATCTCCACGTCCCTTTGCAAACGGGCATCCTTCTTTGTCCTCTTAAACAGAAAAGTTGGAAGGCTTACTTCCAGGCACACCTTAAATGACACTGGGCAGATGCCATTCCTCTTTCTGCTGCCAGCTGCTCTGCTGTGGGCAGGACTGAGCCTCATGAGAGCCCAGCAGTGTCAGGGTGGCAGGCTGTTAACACCAACCTGTGGCTGTATCCCCACGTGGCAGTGCTGGACTGTGGACACCCCTGAAGGCTTGTGGAAAAATCCAACTTGGATTTTTCCCAGGCGGTAGGCTTTCTCAGCTCCAGAGTGGATCTTTCCCAGGCTGGGAACTTTTCTCAGAGATAAATAAGAGATGGAAGAATAAATAACATAGGTGAACATGTGTTGTTGATCACAGAGCTGTGTGTGTTTTGCAGAAAGCATGTTTTCAAAGAAGTGTTGCCTTCTTGGACTAATGAGCCTTTTCTATTTTGTTTTATACAATCTATCTTATATAAGTGTGATGGCTTTTCAAGAAATCACTTCTTCTTGCTGCTTTGAAGAAGTCATGTGTGTTGCTACATTATTCACCCTTCCCAATCAGACAACGACACTGCACCTTGCCCTTCCAGCCTGAATCACAAACCATTTCTGGTGCTGGTGTTCTGACCTGCCTTGGCAAGCTGATGCTGTTGGATACTGCAAAATCCTGCTTGTCCTAGTTTGGTTAGGTAAGAGCACTGCTGAAAAGGTGGGCAGCATGCTGCCCACAGCTGAGCTGCAGGCTCTGGCACTGAGGGAGGCAATGCACACAGGCTGCATGGACAAGAGCCCAAAGGAAGTCATCAGTGTCCCCAGCCTCCCCAGCCTTCTTAAGGCTCTGCTGGGAGCCCCAGGACTGCTTTGGACCCCCTTAAGCAAGGAAAAGTCCTTCGATTTGTCACTATTGTGAAGGTAAAACTTAGCCACAGGATCAAAATCCATGATCATAACTCTTGTTGTTTTCCATTTTCAAAGAAATCTTCTTTCAAGCAGTTCAATTATTGAACCTATTTAATTATCATTATGGGTTGATGTATCTAAAAAGCTCTGTCTTTTCAGAGAAAATAAAATTTGGTACTCATCCATTTTTAAATGAAGGGTTAGAGGCTCCCACATATGTTTTAATATTTTGTGGATTTTATTCAGAACCTAGCCCCTAAATTTATCAGAATTATATTCTGAAATTGAAATTATACAATTATTGAGGTTTTCTTTTTTTTCAAAAATACTCTTCAGAGTGTCAGATAATTCTTAAAAATGGCAGAAAGTTGTTTCTCAATGAGCTTACAAATAAAAAATGTTTCATCACAGTGTTGTATTTCAAAACAAATATAATTTTTTTCCTTCTCTGAATAATTATAATTAGACAGTAAAACTTCTTTCTTACCTATACATGTCAAAATGTGACTTCTCAACTTCTTAACTGTTCTCAGTGCTGGTCCTTAAGATATCTATATGGAAATAGCAAAATTATTTGAGCCTATGATCAGAATTTAGTTAACAGTTCTGTGACTGGACATTCAGTCTGATGGTCCAGTACTGACAGATTATTTTTAATGAAGTCCAACAAAAACCTCTCCCAAGCTGAACTCAAACTAATTTACACAATTTGTGTCATGTAAAAGCTATGAAATTGTCATATAAGACAAAGGGCTACATCTTGTGTCTTGCTTTCATATTCTAACTCAATCCTCTTAAAAGCTTCCTTCCTGTGCCCTCATTTTGTCTTGGTGCTTGACACAAATGCCAGATTTCATCCTTATGTGGAACTTCACTGATTTGCACTGAATGCTATCATAGCCTTAATTCTCTTTTGATGTGTCTGCTCACTCTTAAGATCACAATGAGACAACAGTTCCCAGCTGACAACTTACAAGTACATGAAGACACACTGTCAAAAGTAGAAATATGCATATTGAAAATGTGAAAATGTGAATTTTGAGGCTGAAGAAATTTTTTCCTCTCTTGATGCAACTAAAGGTGCAATTATGTATTTAGAAACCTTGAAGATACCTAATTCTACATATTTTAATTATGCCATTCTATTGTTATTACTTCACATTTTTCTCTATTGTTCCTTTTTAATACTCATTTTGTGTAAATTTTAATTGTAAAATCATAGTAAGGGTTGTCTCCTCTGTGTGTAAAATCATAGAAGGGAGAAATCTCTCTTTGAAATCCTGACTGTGATATGGCAATAAACAATCATTAACATAAGCTCAAATTCTAAGTATCTATTATTTTTCCAAGAATTCTGGGGTGAGACCTTGGTCTACTAGTTTGGAAATACATCCCTGAAGAGTCAATTACCACAGGAATAAATTAAAATCCCTATTCCATGAGCAGCTCCATGGCAGGAAGTTATTCACATTTCCTGTTTTAAACACACACGAATGTTCTGATTTTAGTTATTTTATCTATAAACTGTGCCAACAACTTAAAGTCATGAGTAGTACTGATGATCTTGAGGTATGTTTAAAGTGTTTCTAAGAGGTATCTAGCATCATCCATGTGTTAACAGAGCTGTGTTCTGTTAGAAATTCTGTATTCAAGGTCAGGAGTGACATCTCCACACATGTATCTTTCAATTATGGATCTCATTTTCAGTTTTGATATTCCACAAAATGAAATTGCTATAATTTAATTTGATTTGTACTGAAATAATAGAGATTAAAATACCCCATCTACTCAGTACTGAGGAAAAAAATTACTGCTCATTACTTCTCAGCCACAGGTTTGCTCCTGTTCAGCCAGAGGTTTACACAAACCCATGTAACCTCCAATTTGGCTGTTAGTCCCCAAAACATAAACTAACAGTTATTAATAAAGGCCCCATGATCTACTAGCAAAGAACCAATTTCCCATCCAGAGTCTGACTCCCAAGACAGTCTGAAGAACTGGTAGGAAGTGAAGTTGCACTGATTTCAGTCTTACCTGTTTTTAACAGAATTATGTTGGTGTCTTCCTCACTGCTTTGTTTCTTCAATCTTCAGAATGAAGATTTCTGTAGCTCCATTTTGTGAAAGGAAATTGGTGACACCAGGATTCACTCAGCCAAGAAAAGAAAAAAATAATTAGCTGGCAGTTCTGTGACTGCCTGAAGTTGAATTTAATGAACTGCAACAAAAGCTTTCTGCAACATTAGGACAGCAGCTGGAGCTAAATCCAACATTGCTGTCTTAAATGGCCTTCACTTACAAGTTGATGAACAAAACATTAGTAGCAGTCATTTGTTCAGTTTTACAGAAATATGGAAGGAAGGTTAGCAGCACAAGTGAGGAGTTAATCATCAATCTCAAACTGACTCTCCAATCCTATTGCACAATTGCAGTGCTGAAGAAGCCAGGGCAGAAGTCTAATGGCTTCAAGACTGTAAACGGGCTCCTTCAGGAAGGCAAAACATTATTTACATTAAAAATTGCCATACTTCATCTCTCTGACTGCATTCACTTTGAAATGAGGTGGTACTGCAGGTGACAAGACTTTCATCTGCCACCTTAGATCAATGAAATGGCAGTGCAGTATGTTTCTCCAGAATACTTCATGGGTCTCATCAAAATGCCATGCCATGACATATTAAAATTGTCTTTATGTTTAACAAATCCTTATGAGCTATGAAGCTTTCTGTTGTTATTTAAAGATTTATATACCAATAACAACACTATAGAGATTATAAGAAAATAATATAAGTGATAATAAAATTTATTATTGCTTGATTTACATTGTTCAAACCTTTTTATGTTCTGTTTAAGCAGTTGTCAATTAGCATGCAGAACATCCTGGGCAGTCTGCTTAACTGTATTGAATTACATGTATAATAAGAAATCACATATGCAACAGGATTGGGAGGGTTGTTAATTTGCTGTTTTGTTTTTTGGGTTTTTTTGGTAGTAGGGTCACAGGACAATTAAATAAAAGTACAGTAAACCCTTTTTAAAGAGGGAAAAAAATATTATTTTAAAGAATTCTCCAAATCACTGCATTCAAATTGCTTTTCTAAAATGTCTCCCAGAGCTACTATTTACTGTAAATTCCTAAGGACAAGAATGTTCATTGTGGTCTCATTTTCTCTGTGGAGAGCTTGCACTCAATGAATTGCTTGTGCATGTCTTCAAATTCCCAGAGCCTTTTTCTTTTTTGCTTTTTTTTTTTTTTGGTTGGTTGGTTGGTTGATTGGTTGGTTTGAGTTTTTATTTATTTGTTTGTGGGGGGGGTTCTGTTAGGTTGGTTTATTTTGGGGTTTTCTTGTTGTTTTGCAGGTTTGGGTTTTTTTGTTTGTTTGCTTTGGGGTTTTTTTGGGGTGTGGTAGGGAGGAGAATCTTTGTTCTTTTTATCAACATTGTATATATTTGACTTTCAGACATGTATCTACATCCATCTGTTTTTATTCTCTCATGTTCTGGGATTCTTTTAACACAGGTGAACTAGTTGCTAAAAGCATCAACAGAGGGGGGGGGAAAGTCTGAATAGCAGGAAGGGTACCACATGTCTACATTTAATTTGTCCTTGTACAGTAGAACCATAGTTTTATAAAGATAGCAATAAGAAGCAGTAGCTCTGTGCAGAATAATATTTAAGACTCTAGCGTGACCCCAGCATTGAGCTGGACAGAACTGGTTTTAGAGATTACAAAGAAATATGGTGTCTAATATCCCAAAAAATACCATAGTAAATTGGGTGCAATATGGAACAACAGACCCATGCAGAGCAAAGATGTAAAAGGGTTTTGGCAGACACATAAAAATATCCCAAAATTGTTTGTACAGTGAGGATTACTACAAAAATCATTCCTCACACTGAGAGAATCCAGAGGCTGG
Organism: Muscicapa striata striata; assembly: GCA_030060385.1. NCBI lineage: Eukaryota > Metazoa > Chordata > Aves > Passeriformes > Muscicapidae > Muscicapa > Muscicapa striata. The sequence continues at coordinate 4,236,990 of JAREIS010000097.1, read as the reverse complement.
AAATTCACTGACACCCTACCACTCCCACCAGTGTGAAACCCCACCAAACTCAGCACCAGAGGAGCAGTGGAGACATCAGCCTAGCACTGGGAGGTAGGCACCAGGAGGTGTATGCATAAACATTTTAACTGCATTAACCTTCTTTTTAAGCAGTTAGATCTGGATTAGTAATGGTAAGCATGCTTTGCTTTCAGTTATGCTAATAATTTTTTAGTTTTACTTATATAAGCAAGACTTTGAGTGCAACAACTCTGTAGTAGCAGAGAGAATTCTGGGTCAGATTGCTGAGAAAAAAGGACAGATGACTTTTTGAGTTATATGAATAAAGATATACTAATCTTCTCTTGGTACATCAAGTTTTCAAAAGGAAACAGAAAACCTTGAAAGCTAGATACATTCTGGCTTCATGTCATTAGAAAAATTTGTAGAAATGAAAGAAAAGCTTGAAAGAAAAGATTACCTTGGAGGCATTTCTTGCTATTTTTAATAAGAAATCCAAGCTAGTTTTGTAGGATAGTTTAATTTAGAACAGAAGCAAAAATCCTAAATTTACTAAAACTACACTATGTGCAAAACAATGTGATTAAAAAAAAGAATTAACAATTTTAATTTTTATACAAAATATATAAGTATGAGCATGAACAAGACTTTTATCTGAACCATAATGGCAGAAGTTGTGTCACAAGGGGGACCAGTTGCACTAATTTTGTCCACCTAATATATCAATGAGCTAGAAAACTGCTCAGTGTGGACTGACAACTGCTTAATGCTAAAAACATACTGGCTGAGCAGACATGGCAAGGAATCCTGTGGGCTACTTATGGAAAGTATTAAAATTATGAGCAACTAGAACAAAAATTGCCTGAAGTGAACCAAAGAGTAGCTAGAATTAACTGCAAATCACTGCAAGATAGCAGTAGGGGAACAAAGAAAAGCAAGGAAAAATATGTCATAAAGCAATAAGTCACAGCAAAATCCGATATGATCAAAGACATGACAAAGCATGTGCCGTGAGGCTTCCTCAAGAGCAGGGTAGAATTATTTCAAAATATCTTACATTTGTGATAGTTAATAGACAAATAGTGCCTCTAACTACAGCTCAGCAAATGACCAGTGAAGATGGGGGCAGAATAAGCAAAGAATTGCTCAGCAGTAGTACAATGTCTTATAAAACAACTTACTAGCAAAAGATGTTAATGAGTGGAAAAATGGAAATTAATCTTTAAATAATAAGAAAAATGCCATGTTTTCACAGCATCCTGGCATGCTTTTTTTTTTGCATTTACACTCTCAAGCCAAGTATTACTTGTGTCAGGACTCTCTAGGTCAGCAGTTGTCCATCAGCCACTGTATCTGGCAGACTTAGGTGGCTTTAACTTTTATAATGGGGACCAATTTATTTTTGAGCTTGTGCCATCTCTTAGTATCTACTGCCCTTCTGGTTCCAGGGTGGTAGGTTAGAGGCAGGTCTGGGGTATGGTCTACAGCAGCATTGCCATAAATCATAAAGGACAAGAAGCAGGGGAGCTGGTCAGTCTTAATTTTCTTCAGGGTGGGACTGTTCCCTGAGCAGCAAGGATCACAGCACACAGGGAAGCACCTGAAACGTGCCTGCCAAGCCCACAGCATAGTGAAAAGAGTCTCAACCTGAAGAAATAACAAGATTCTTATGAAAGGAGGATTTGAAGGAATGTAAATGTCATCATGAGGGGAAATATGAACAGTCTAAAATTCCAACACGTTCAGATATTCAGCATTCCTTCAGAATAAGGCAAGAGAAATGTGTAACTCAAGTGCATGTAGACAAAAACATACTTTGATATATGGTCTGCTATATGGCCTTGAAGAACATCAGCTCCAATATTCATGATTCTTACAATTAAAGCATACCCTCTCCAGGCAGTAGAGAAAAGGAAACAGTAGAAGTCCCATCTGGCAAAGTATTCAGAACAAACTGCCTACAGCAGAGGAACATTTGCAGAGACAAACAATCCTGCTGGCCAGGGAGGGCACCCAGCTCCCTTCCATTAGGGAGTGATGTGATGCTGATAGCCAGGTGGTCTGGGCTGACACCTTTGCAAACCTTGCCATTATGACAATGGCTTTCTTGCTTATATTATCATTGACCTTTATGCAATTTAATATTGTTTTAAAGCTTCAGATAAAATTGGATATCATATATTGGCTTTCGAATTTTTAAAAATCCTGACAGTCTTTTGGTAAAAAGCTTTACCTTTTCATTTGTAGGCCCTTATCTTCATTTATAAGCATAGTGTAAATTTTCTATAAACTTTGGTGATGTAGTTGCACCTGGATGTCTTCTTCAGCATATCTATTTCATAATCTTTCATAGCAAACAGAGTCTGCTTTCTTCTTCTTTCTGTTTCTTCTCCACAGAAAATCACTATATTTCTGCAAGATGAAATAGCTCAACTTCCAGGCATGGTTTCACCTTTGTACCACCTATAACCAGAGCCTGCATGACTTCCCAAATCCCTCTTTAACACTTGGGATTCTCATGCACTGTACTCCCAGGCAAAGTACATTAAGGTATACTTAAGTCTGTACCATAAAACAGGTCAAATCAGTTTTGATTCCCCAAAATTCCCCTATGGGTTAATGAGAACAGGGCCAAGGCACAAGGCTTGAGCACCAAGCTATGTATTTATGTGCAGTGATATGAATCATAGCTGTGTGAGCCTATGGAAAACAAACCACAGCCACAACAGTGGGACAATTTGTAAGCAATCATGTGGTTAGGAAAGGGTGAAAAATTAGGGAAAAGCAGCAAAGCTTATTTGCATAGCAGCCATACAGCTCTCTGAAAGCATGTAATAGAAAATGATTCAAAGGATAAAAAAAAGTCAGCTTCACTGAACTGGGTATAAAAAGAACTCACTGGTCAGCCTGACTCACCAAACTAGATGAGACATTTAGGTAAACATATAAACTTCACAAAACTTCCTAGCACTAATTGGAATTTCTTCTGTTTCATAAATGAAAGCTGAAAAAAATAATGTCAGGGTACATGGCAAAACAACAGAAATTATGAAAGCAATGACAGGTTGTGAGGACCTTAAATGACTCAGGAGATCAGTTAATAGACAACATGTGAAATGAAGCAATACAAAATAAATTTTTTCACAGTATCTGCTTTGATCTCACAGCTTGCACCAGAAACAGCAGTTCCAGGGATATTGGGCTATGAAGAGCAGAGAGCTGCAGCAACATTATGAGATTGTGCAGCAGCAGCAAGGACAGCCAGCCATCCAGAGAGAGCTCCCACATTTGCATGTTTTTCTTGTCCAAAGCTAACAACTGTTCAAGAAACAATAAAAACCATAAAGAAATGAGAGTATTGACAGAACATGGGCAAACTGGTGTGAAAACCCACAAGCATCTCCCCCAGGGCAATACCAGAGAATTTCAGATTCATTACAACACAGAGTCCACCAAGGATGCTATGGAATCTTGGCAAGTTTAATCTGAAGGCAACAAAGGAAGTATTTATTTCAAGGGGAGAAATAGAAAAATATCAAGGTCATAGAGGGTCTGATATGTCTGATTTCATATCATCAACTGCAATTCTTAAAAGATTTAAAATTTTAAAAATCAATTAAATATGCCTCCTTGGAATATATGTACAGTAATATAATATTGTAAATACCTTTTTTCCTGCTCACTTTTACATAAAAGTTACCCTTGCTATGTACAACACATGTTCACACACCACCTTTTAAGTGCAGCAGCCATGGCCTGAATGCCAAGGATGGCTCACCCTGCAGCCTCTGGGAATTTCTCAGGCAGTGCATAGCTGGAGGCATCACAAGGCCCCTCTGGGCACTGAGGGGTGTTTTGGTGTGGTTAAAGGAGAGGCAAAGGAGACGTGCAGCTCTGCTGAGGCCAGATGTGCCCTGTGGGTTGCTCTCAGTTCTGGAGTAGACACTAGCCCATGGGCCATCATTAGTGCAGATGTATCCACAAGGGCTCCAGAGGATGCTGGTAATAACTTAACTATTCAGGGAAGGGCACTCGTGCTTCCAGGTGTCACTGTGGTACTTGAGATCCTGCAAAACAGAGAGAGGCTGTTAATACTTTCTTAACTTCATATCTATGTTCTATAGAACTGTTTGGCTTTTTGGAAATAAAGTATTTATACTTCTGGGTGCTTTTTCAAGTACATACTGTATGGAATTGCTTAGTTTCCTTTTAACCAGTTCCATAAAAACAGGTGCCCCCATCTTTTTACTGCTGTGAAGGTAATAACACCAGTTATTAAAATCCCATTGTGTGGACTCCCAGTGTTCTTGCCTCAGAAAAAGAACAAAGACTCAACAGTTCCAAGCATTTTTCCCTTTTCCATTAAAGCCCCCTGTAGTCTGAGGTAAAAGCAATTTAATAAAGTCTCCTTCTGATGTTTACAGCTTTAAAAAGAAGAAAGGATTAACTTCAGAAAAGTTTAACAGAACACTAAAACAAATTGAGGGCATGTTTTTTCTGTCACTCTTGTGATGTCCTCTAAACACTTTCACATGTCATCAGACCAATTAGCCAAATGGAAACCTATCAGTGAAAAAACTGAGCCAGAATGACTTAATTATTTAGCAGGAATAGCACCTTTTCAAACAATACCATCCAACTTCCATTTCTTTGAATCAAAGAGGGACTTCAAACATGTTAGATTATCAGCAAAGAACTATAACTGATGAAAAAAAAGTGATGGACCAACAAAAAAAGATTAATCAAACAGAGGTGCAAATGAAAGCAATGAATCTTTAGCAGATTTTTTTAGTACAAACATTAGTCTTTGCATGTCAAAGCAGGAATGACAAAAAACTTCACAGCATTTTTCAAGTGCTAATTATCACAAACTTTAGACTCTTGAAAAAAATACTGATAGTTTAAAACTGATCTGCTTGTATATGTATAAAGTTATGTGTATGTTTATGTACATGTGTGTGTTAAGATACGTGTGTGTTAACTGGAACTACCAGTGTGTTACATTGTCTTGGAACAATACCAGGGAGGAAGAACAAGAGGTTGCATCAGAAACCTTTCTACAAATGTAAGGTGTTTTTGGTTTGTGTGTGTCCCACATCCATTGCTAGGGGCCTAGCTCTGGAAACCACACAAATAATTCCATTAATGACAAATGGATATAGGAAAGGAGCAACAGGGTACCAGCTGTCTGAGCAAGGTACCAGTGAGCCAAGACCCATTTCTAAGCCAAAGATATAAGAAAATTTCTGCATATGTAAGGCCTGATCTTGGATATGTGGATGACAATACATTTTCAAAAGCTTCCCCTTTGAGGTCCTGGCTGTAACAGCCACATTTTCACTCTTGCAAAAAACCAGAGAATACAACACCCAGGAGTCCCCAGGAGATACCCAGATGTCCAGTGCTCTGCCTTGCATTTTTCACGGCTGAATAAAGTAACAACACCCACTGGATAAATATTTGTTGAAGTGACAGAGAAAGAAAATTATTAATTTGTAAGATTAATATTATCCATGAGGAGCACCACTTCTGTTTATAATTATTTTCCTCTTATCTTACAAATTAAATAACATCTCTCTCAGAAATGGAAACACATTCACTACCAAGAAAAGCATTTCTCTTTACTATCAATGCAAGCACAGTTCAACTCAGGGTGAAATGTCCCAAGAGCTAAGTGGACACATTCAAATCCATGTACCAAGTTAAACTGAAGACAAAGGAGACATCTCCCTTGGAACAAGTGGTCCCTGTGGTGTCCTGGGAAGGAGAATTTTCTAAGTCTAGGCCAGTTAAACAGCCCTTTACCAGAGGTTAGACTTAGGAAAGCTAATGGTGGTAAATAATAGGTAAATGAAGAGACAAGGCTCATGAGATTCTAGCCAGTGTGAGCTTATAAATTTTGAGAATGAAAAAATATAGAAAATGAGAATGGAAATGAACACATGGGTAATGTCAACATGTCATATTTGGTTATTGGAGGGCCTCATTACCTGAAAAATATTGAGTCTTTTATTGTGAAAACACTTTGGCTGGCTTTGAAAAATCTTCACAACGCTTAGGTGATGAATATTTTGGATATTACAAAATGCTGTTTTCTTTTTTTTTTTTTTTTTCTGTCAGAGGACCCATCTAGTCTAACCTGCTCTTCCCATCTAGACACAATACCTGAGTTCTTACAGCCCATCAGCATTTGTGCACTTCAGCATCAATGGCAAGCTGTGGGTCTGGCAAGAGCAGCACAGTGCCTTTGCTGGAGCCCTGGGGAACCCTACACTGACACAGGAACTCTCTCTGCTGCTGTAACATGACAATTGTGCCCTGCTAACAGTGGTGGGCAAGAGATGTAAAGAGAAAATTAAAATAAAAAAATTAAATAAAATAAAAAAAATAAAATAAAGTAAAATAAAATAAAATAAAATAAAATAAAATAAAATAAAATAAAATAAAATAAAATAAAATAAAATATAGTAAAATAAAATAAAATAAAATAAAGTAAAATAAAATAAAATAAAATAAAATAAATTGAAATGAAATAAAATAAAATAAAATAAAATAAAATAAAATGAAATGAAATAAAATAAAATAAAATATAAAATAAAATAAAATATAAAATAAAATAAAATACAGTAAAATAAAATAAATAGTAAAATAAAATAAAATAAATAGTAAAATAAAATAAAATAAAATAAAATAAAATAAAATAAAATAAAATAAAATAAAATAAAATAAAATAAAATAAAATAAAATAAGAAAATAATTGGGTAGTGAGGACGGAGGAGATATCAGCTGGCTCTTTCCCTGTGAGAGCACTGCCTTTTGGAAAATCAAACAGGAGGCAGCATTGGGACAATCCTGTAGGTTTTAAGATGCTGTGGGGGTTTTCGGGCCGTGCAGAGCGCCCCTGTCCCTGCAGCACGGGAGCGGCCGGCAGCCGGCGCTGCCATCCCCATCCGCATCCATCCGCATCCCCATCCGCATCCATCCGCATCCATCCGCATCCATCCGCATCCATCCGCATCCATCCGCATCCCTGCCCTGCCCTGCCCAAATCCGGGCGTGTCACCTTCGGGACGCGCGTCCTGAAAACCCTCCCGAGGCGCTCTCTGGGTAGCAGACGCAGAAATAAAATCAGGGCAATGTGGAGATTTAGAGACACGGATTGCTGCACTGGGAAGGTCCCATCGGAGACCAAAATTTCCTTTTCTATTCCTGCTCTCATTTGCATCTCTTTGTGTACAGCACTACTGTACATCTGGCACATCCCTGCTCTGCCAAGGTTTTCCCTGGCTTTGGCTGTCACCGCTGCCACTGCCCCAGCCCTTTGTGCTGCTTTTTTTGCTGATTTAGCACTCCTAGGACATGGAAAACTGCAGGATATAGCTCTCCCATCTGATAACAAATAAAGATAAAAATTGAGGGCTGAACAGAGGGGATTAATGCCCTCCTTCAAGCCCTTATTCATGCAGCCCTGTGTGCAGCTGTCCCTCCCACTGCCAGCTGAATCGTAAAAGTCTAACACTTTTGAGGAAAAGTTTCAGTTTTGTGAAGAAGCTTTAAAAAGAAGCTGCAAGTAAAGTGAAAAGACAGAGGGAAACAATACAATGGCGTTTCCTGATGAGATGATTTAAAGCACAGCTCATGCTGCTGATGAAAAGCAGGCACCAATCACATGCACCAATGAGCAGCTTCTGTAAATAAATGGAAGAAAAGAATCAGAACCAGAAGTTTAGTTTTTCAAACATTTTGGGGAAACGGAGACTTAAAGGCAAAAGTGAATCAATCTCAGGAATGGAGTAGCATTCTTGCAGAAATTAAATCAACAGAACAATTTTGTCTTTCTTATTGCCTGCAGAAGCTCAGCAAAGTGGACAAACAGTACAGGAAAGAAGCTTAGACACATCCACTTGCTGCAAATATAACAGTGAGGCCTTTCAAAATAAGTGCTTTAGTTTCCATTAAATATCACATCCATCTTTTGGGTGTTAGGAACAATACAAGTGAAATACAATTGCTCCATTATGCACTGATTTTGATACCTTGCCTCCTTTGGATGAATTTTCAGAGGAGTTTATCAGAAATTCAGGGTGCCAATGCCATTCTCCACTTTACCTCAACAGTCCCCAGATCTCAACAGAGTCACCCCAGTTCTGATGGATTAGAAGTCTCTAGCCCAATTTGTGCAACCAGAGGCAATTCTCTATTTCTTGCCTAGAAAGCTAATGGTGTAACTACTGCGTATAGAAATCAGCATGTTTTCCACCCTCAAGTAGGCAGCAGAGAATATATGCAGTAGCTTTTCTTTATTCCTATCCCTTTCTGGGTAATATTAACAATCACCACTTGCTAAACTAATTATGTAATTTGCTTGATTATTTCAAAGTTGACAAGACTTTAGAGATAATTAAAAAAAATATACAAAACAACAACAACAACAAAAAATTACCTTAAAAACATTGCAGAGGGAATACAGAGGTACTAAGATAGCTCACAGGACTGGAAATGAGTGCTGGTGGACTGCACATTGACCATGACTCAGCTGCAGACCCTGGCAGAGAAGTGAGCTGTACACAGAGCTGCATTAGGAACAGCTTGAAGGAGGTTATTAGTCTGCTCTTCTCAGCCCTGAGTTTATCTCTACAAGATGCTCAGAATCAGAACTTACAGTAATAAACAAGAATGACCCCTATTTCCTCATTAGTAATAAATAAACATATTCTTCTATTCTATTGCACTCTGCATGGACTAAACCAGATTATAATCATGACTGTCAGTGTTATGAGCTGTCTGTATTAGATAATTATCATATTACACTTGTCATAAAGGGCTCAGCTTTCAAATATTTTATTAAAACCATAAAACAAGTATTTTAATTTTAAAAATCCTGTAAGTCTCTTGAGAATAATTTTAATACTGCTCTTTACACCTTTAAATATACTTTCAAAAACACAGGGGATGTAATAGAATCGTGTGAATCTTGCTGCTATTATAGCCATGATTAAGATGTGGTACTTATCTATGTAGCATGAATACTGATACTTCTATGTCTGAGCCCTCTTTCTAGAAAAGGAAAGAGAGACCTTTTCCACATCATACATATACCCAGTACCTTACCCTCTTCTCTCCACTAATATACACTAATATATACACTGCTTAATTTTTATTTTTCTTTTAAATGTCCTTGAAAATAATCTGGACAGGGATGAAAAGTCATCCAAAAAAAGGAATGAACAGTGATTTTGGTAAAACCTCGTGGCTTCTCTGCACTGTTAAACCACCTGGAGCTCCAAGGACAAAGAAGCTGTTGTGATGGTCAGCTTGTCAGTCCCTATCCATCCTGTGAACAAATAGCACATTGGAAAACTATTCCTTTGGCACTGGCTTAGCCTCTCTCTAAAGAGGAGACATAATAGAATATTGTAAAAACACCCTCTCCCAATCTGCCCTGAAATATTGTACACTCAAAATCTACTTGTTTTTCCTTCACAGCTCTCACTCTATTTCACAGGACTCACAAAAGCACACCGATTATGACTCGATTCTTTGTACTCCCTCTTCTCACCAGATAATACCCTGCCTACAAGCAGGAGAGTACAAGGCTTGGGTGCACAGAGAAGCTGGTGTGCAGGGAGCCAGAGGCTGCATTTATAGTGCATCAGCCATGGCCTCATGGAATGGCTTTTTTTGCACTTTAGTTTGCACCAAAGATCCCTTGAGGGCCTTCCTTACTCCCCTTTGACAACAGGCTGTGCTCCTGCAAGGGCTAGAGCAGACCAAAGGTCTGAATCCTTCCTCAACTTACTGGACAAGACTTACTCAGAAAGTGTAAATTCAATCTTGAAATCGCCTCTGTGAAATTAATGATGATGGTGTTCTAATATAACTTATCTTCAAAAAATATCCTTTCTTGCAAGGATAACTAATCACACTAAGGAGATTTTTTTTTTTTTTTCTCAGAGGTGGCAGCAAGTATTTATATGAGGAAATTAAGTGTTTCTTTGTAGTCAAGCATTTTGCTGTGTGTATGTTATATCAATGAACTACACCAGACTTTCCAAAACCAAATAAAATACCAGGTTTGCAGTAGAAATTCTTAGCATGTATATTGCTTAAGGATTCTACTGGATAAAATATGCTGCAGAATATGTAAGAATGTAGGGCATGTTCAGGCAAAAATACAGCCTTTTGTTTTTATTATTAACATATGTTTTCCAGGTAAAAAAGGGTAATAAAATTTCTCTGCCTCTCTATCCTGCAATAATAAATAAAATTTTTGACCTCATCTGACAGAAGGGCTACTGCCTCAAATACTTCTTTCTTGTAATGAAAATGGATGTAAAGGTAGAGAGGTGCTGTTGGAGCAAAGAATCTCACCCTGAAGACATCCTCAGGAAACCAGGCACCCAAAGCTCTTCTGCTTGTGGAGCTCTTTTTTCCCAGGACCTCAGTGAAGATGGCTCTGTGACTATACTGCCTCCACTCTTTGGCTGGACAGTGACATACCTTAAAACATTATTCCAAAAATTCCACTCATCACTCAGTTTTGTAATACACAAGAAAAGATTTGAGAATTCATTATTTGAACAATACCCCCCACATACACAAACATCATGCAGACAAATATCCAAGTTTTCATTCCCTTTTTTAAAGCACTTATTTTCTTACTAAGGCTAATTGAAAAAGTGAACCAAAGAAACTTCCAGGTGCACTTCAGCATTACCTAAAGAGTAGAAGAGGCTGTTTTCCAGAATTAACAAATGTATGTTTGTTTACAAAACATCACAAATCTAATTCCAAATGCAGCACGCAAATCTATGTCAACAATGGATGCTGACCATCAAAATGGAAAAAGAACAACAGTACATTAATAGGCAAAATAGGTATTTGTATTTAAAAAAACCTGCTCCATCATATGCATTGAATCTTTCTTAGCAATAGTCAATGGACAAAAATAAAAGTCAGAAAGCAAGGACACCTTTATCTGATGCTTGTAACTACCACAGAAGTTCCACAAGAGAGCAGCATATACTTGAATTTGAGGAAGAAATGACACAGAACTGCTCTTTTTCCATCCTTTCCCCTCTTCCATTATTATTATTCCACTGCAAAAAGATAATGAATGCAAACACGCCCAGGCTGTTGGTACGACAGCAGTCCCTGAATGTCAGGGAAATGCCATCTCACTCCAAGCTGATGAAGTAGAAGGAGGCCACATGAAACATGATAACTATTAAGAAATCATATATTAAAAATTATAAAATATGGTTCACCATGAAGCTTCTAAAGGATATATTCATTTATAGCAAAGGGATATGTTTTTGTTAATGGATCACAGATATATCATGGAACACTTAAATTCATCTTTAGGGATGTGAATCTGAAAATATTTTGAGGTGTAAAACTCATTATTGTTTCAAGAGCATTGGAAAAACTATGTATGAGTAGAAAAAAAATTTTTTTTATCTTCAATTCATGGAAAAAATGTTTTTTCCATTTTACTATGCTGGGAGTTTTAAACTAGTATCAGACAAAAGTATGAGCATTTCTATACCCTTTTATTCCTAAAGAAAGAAGAATTTTTAACTTCTTGGACATCAGAGGGGGGTTCTTCCTGAAAATTACAGAAAAAACTCCACACTTCCATAAACCCTGTAATCCAGGTGAGAACATCACTGGTCTCTACAGAAACATTCATAAGTCTCCAATGCCCAAGAAGAACTGCAGAAATTCAGCTGTTGCTCTGTAAAAAGAGGGACCAGAATTTTCCATGTTAAAGCAGAAATACTTGCAGTAGCATTGAGGAAGAAAAGAAATATTTTGGAGGACGGATCTCTGTTTAGGTTAAAAAACTCGACTAAAACTCCTCACTTTAAGGAGGACCCTGTGTGGAGCACAGACACTTTATCTGGTCCTGTTAAAGGGACCAGCAGTAGGGTAAAATTCTTTCTATTTATAATAAAGAACCAAAAATATCTGACTGCCCCCATTAGCATCTCCTGCCAGTGAACTGTTGGGCTGGATGTGGTTTCCACCAGTACCATATTCTGTGAAAGGCAGACCTCATTCAACAGAGATTTAGAAAATGCTGGGAGGCCAAAGGAACACAAAAACCACTAGGCACATACTTCAATTCAAACACTGCTTGGGGGAGAAGGATATCTGTATAATTTTGAAAGTGATTTAGAAAACAGGTATCACAAAACTCAATTAACATGAAATCAGCTGCAAAACATTTACAGATATCACATAGGCTCTTCATTCACTTCAGTGCATTCAGAAATCACAGTATTCATCATTATTTGGGTGTGGTGCTTGCTCTCCCCTCCCTCCTGGCCCTGCATCTGGGGACACAAGCCTTCTGTTATGTATGTCTTTCAGATTCTCTCTTTGATATTAACTTACAGAATTATGAAAAGAACTACTAAGGGATAATCATACAGGAAACAAAACAAGGATTTCTGTTCTTTTTCTCCCCAAAAGCAGTAAAGAAATTGTGCAACAAGAGGTGGGTCATCAATAAAGAAGCCATCTGGATGGCTCTAGCTTTAACTAGCTTTTTGTCTTTCTGAGGCGAAGTCTCAGAGCCTCAGAGACAGCCCCATCAAAGGAATTTGCAGCAAGATTGATACTTGAGCAGAAAGCCTGTCACATTTAATCTCTTTAAAGAAACCAACCATGCAAAAAACTGCAATTTGCATCTACCAGTCTAAAGTTTGCATTTAACTGTGCCAGAGCAGCCTTATAAATGAACAAATAAATAGTCTTATGTATGACTTTGTTTTCTTGGTATATCTTAAATATTTTGGACTTCAGATTTCAATAAATGCTCATTCTCCATTAGTCCAGGATCACTAATGTGACCCAGAGGACTCATATTAATCCTCAGCTCTGTGGGTGTTTAGGCTGTGCCAGTTTAGCAAAGATAAAGAGCAGGAAAAAACCCCCCAAACATTTACAAATAAGGCCTTTGGATACAATTCCAACAGAAAATGAGATTTTTTTTTCCCACCTTATAATTGCAGGTTATTTAAAATGGCAATGATAAGGATATATCAATGATTCAGGCAATCTCTCTTCCTATTCCTTAAATCAGTTCAAAGATGCAAAATTCAGCTGTTCTTCGTGTGCAAAACAATAGGGTCCCAGAGATGTTTTTTCTTTTCCATTAATCTTTATAAATGTAGTTTCATTAATATCTGATAAAGAAGCACCAGTTTTTATTAGCATCATTTAGCTTTGTGCTAGAATGATTTATCTGCAAATGTAATCTACTGCTTTTAGAGATCTTGTGGTTGGTGATGGTCTCTGCTCCTCATAATCCTTCTTTTTGCTGAGAAGAAAAGAGCTCCATCACGAATTCTAAGGAACTTTATAATAAAGGTTATCATAGTTTTGCAGTCATTAGCAGTTTATCTCTATGCTGTTGTTTATAACAGACTGCAGGCATTTGCAAAAGATGTGAGAGCAAGAGAACTTTGTTACTTGGGAAATATATTAGGCTGGTAGGTCGAGATTCATTTCAGGACAATCTATGAACTAGACAGAGTATTATAGGACAGCACAGTGTGCTTGACATTTATGAAATTGCATTTTAGGCAATGATACACTTCCCACCTGCCTAATATCTATTTTCCAATCAATTCCAATCTGCTTCTCAGGACAAAAAGAGGTTTGTTTCTTCCTAACACATACCTTTCTCTTACCTTTGTTGTTCATAATAGGCTAAAGACACATTAGTAGCCATAATTTAACCATAGCAGTGATAAAGTTTACTTTCTCTTTAAAAAAATCCTCCACTCACAGATTTCTAGCACACTGAATTAGCCAAAAAATAGAAATAGAAAATTAGAATAGAATAGAATAGTAAAGAATAGAATAGAATAGAATAGAATAGAATAGAATAGAATAGAATAGAATAGAATAGAATAGAATAGAATAGAATAGAATAGAATAGAAAAAAATAGAAAAAGTTTTTATGACTACATATTTTATAGTTTCAACTTAGCATAGGATTCAGAACCTGGAATTACCATGACTTTATATAACACAAAATACTCCATCAGACTTTTTCCAAGGGAGTCTCAGCTGAGTCATTTATACTTATGACAATTTTGAAAGATAAGGATTTGAGGACACTAATTTTCCTCCTTTATTTTACACATTTTGACCCCTTTTTTTTAGGGGAGATGTAAAAAATGTACCACATTATATAAAAAAAACATGGCACATTCCCAGGTTTGGACAAAAGTGACAAGGCATATTTTACATATTGTTCATGCATAATTTATATTATTTTGAGAAATTTGGTCCTTTTCCTTGATACAGCATAGCTAGGTTATTTGAACTGTAAAAGGAAACTTTAGTTACCATTCAAACACACCTGATGTCCTGCTAGGTGGGGACCTTATGTGTCTGTCAGATATTTTGGTCTCTCAAGGTTAAGGTCCTGGGGATTCTGCAGAAGGCAGGAGCTGGGCTGGCAGACAGTGTGTCCCTTCAGCCCTGGGGGTGTTGTCCTACACTTCTTCTGAAAGAAAAATCTTCTGAATAGCTGTGCAACAAACCCACTTGCCTTTTCCAACTGACCAAGGTAGTAATCCTGTAAGAGGCCAACAGTTCCTTTGGGATCCATTCCCACTCCTCCCTCCCCAAGGTGGTTCACGATCTTATGGCTATCATGACTTTAACTTTTGTTCTTCTTTATGAGGAATAGCAACAGAATTATGCTTAGTTCTTACTTCATCCCTTTGACAGAGCTAAGTATTCTCCCATTTGATCTAACACACTATAAATGTCTGTGTTTCCTTACCTCCCATGCCCCATTCCTGATCCATCTATCCAACTGCTAATCCTAGCCAACGGCAAGCAATGGTAACTGTCAGAAACTGGATTAGCAGCAGAGCTCCCAGCCTGGCTTGGAAGGAGATGCTGCCTAACTGATCTTCACAGCTTCCCTGCCCTCTTTAGTTTTTCAAGTGTGGGACATGAGAACAAGAGCAGATGTGTGACCTGCACTGGAAGAATTGAAAGGGGAGACAACACAAAAATCACAGTGGTGCGTAAAAAGAAAAATTATGTGAAGTGATGGAATATAAAATATTTTAAGTTATGAGGGAATTACTTTTTTCCTCTGCTGGTCAAAATTTTATATCTTTTATTAATCTTACATGTCTCTAGGGGACAGGGCCTGCAAGGCACCATGGGGACTACTGCAAGACAGGAAAACACAGGACTGTCTTTGAAGTTTCAACTAGTTCATTTATAAGTGACTTTCTTTACCATCATAGTGCTATTTTTAAGGGAAGGAAAAGAATTTCATGCCAAATGGTTTATAGATGGAATTATTTCTACTTGCAGAAATGTGCATTTTTAAAGTGGATCTCTCTGATTTTCCCATTACATCTGCCATTTGAGTACATCTCCTGTCCTCTGCAACTAGACCTCTTATTAGTATGGCAAGTAGCCTGAGAGCAATTTCTGTCTTTTTCCCACTATCTGCTCTCACCTCACTGATTTCTGCTTAAGGCAACAGAACTACCTCAGCTGTTAAAGACAGATGCTCAAATAATCAAATACCTAACCAGTTATACAAACTAATTTCATAAGCAATCATAATTCCCACCTCCTTTTTCAGAAACAAGAGGAAAAACTTATTTTCAAAATGGAAATGAAATTGCCTGGCCATGTGCATTTTCACTTTTCAAAAGTAATTATTAAACTGCTTAACTCTGGCAATTTCAAACCTCCTGCTGTGAGAAGCAGGTATAGAAAAAGGAAAAAAAAAATCTATTATGAGTTTCTAAAAGGACAGGCTTGAAGCAAGATTAAACTACAAAAGCCTGCATTCCTGGCTGATTCTCAAGTCATGGTGGCTGGGAGGCTGCACCTCCCTGATGCTGATTTGCCTACCACTGGTACACTGTCTATATCCAGGAGTGGCAATGGTATATAAAAGAATGGTTTCTGCAATCTTGAAGCAAAATAAGTCTGGATAACAGAACTTCAATTTTTTTTTTTTTAATAAGCACACTGTTAAAACAAACAAACAAACAAACAAACAAACAAAAAAACCCCTCATAAAATAAAACAAATGAAAACTTAGTAAATAGGCCAGCAGTGTTCTTTACATGGTATAATTATCATCTGTCAACAGCAAAATAGAACATTGTTCAATTACAACATGGTCCAAGAGTTTGAAGGCACTTATTTCACAAGCACCCAAATATAGCAGCCTATTATCTCTTCTTATGGGTAGAAGACTGGTGTAAGAAAAATTATATATCTTGCCTTTGGAGACAGAAGATTGTCCATAAAGACTAAGAAAAGACTTCATCTTTCTGCTGCCTGAGATTTTTTTAATAAGGCCATTTTCCCCTCTACATGTTGCATTCTTTTTTAGCAAGTCTAATTACCATCCTCTGGCTAACATTATATTGAGCCAAATTAAAATGAAATTAGATTGGACCTAAATATTTTTCTTATTTCTTTTTCAAAGCTAAAAATTAAATTGGCAAGATACAAATACTGAAAATACATGACAGAATGAGCATCCTGAATTTCTTTCTACCTCACAAGATAAATAACAAAATATTAAACAAATGCTTCATTTTCTTTTACAGTATATGTTTTGGTAAGCACATCTTGTCAGATTTACTTTCAAGCAGGAAGTTCAACATGCTTGTAATATTCCCTACTGATTTACATAGGGCAGTGAAAACTACAGCCAAAGTACCTCTCTAAAGTCAGGCCAGTTTCTGTTCAAATATTCTTTGTGAATAATAAATCATGTGAATAGCATAATAAAAATGGGCCTTCCTCTGGAAGCACTTGTATACTATAATTTCTTTCAGAGAAAAATTAGTTTTCTCTATGTGAACCAGGTTAAATAAAGAAAAAATGTTAATATTTCTCCCTATCCCCACATATTTTAAGGCTAATTGCTTTAATTTTCATAATTAATCACTGGAAATATTTTAATGAAAAACAACTTCTTATTTTACAAGAATCATTATGAATATAAGCAAATCAGAACATTCTGCTGTAATCAGAATGGCAATGACTATACAGAGCTGGCTCTGAAATTGTTTTTAAAGTAGAAGTCAATGAATAGCAGTGATCCTCCAGATATTTTCTTGAGAAAACACCACTGTATATTGTCAACACTGTATAGATCTACCCAATATACATGGGGTAGCAGGAAGAAAGTAAAAAGCAAACCAATGTTACAATCAAGGTTAGAAGGAGAAACTAAAATTACTAGAGATGGAAAAGCTCACCAAAACGCAACTAAAAACCTTGATTAACTAAAATTAAAATAAAATTTTAAATAAAAGAAAATCAAAAGAATGGGTACTATCATACTGGACACCAGGAATACCAAGGGCATTAGCTCCTTTTATGTTGCCATGGAAAAATAGCTTCCTGCTAAATTTGCCATCTCTATTAGTGAAGCATCACATGCCATTCCTATAGAAAGCTATTTAAAAAAAAATAAAAAAGGCAGCACTACAAAAAGGATGAATATGCAAAGTGTGGCTAAACCAGTTAGCTGCTGACATGACTGCTGCACGACAGAGCTGGGAGGTCTCCCATAAATACCCAGTGGGTCTGCCTGAGCCACCAAGCACATTCACTTCTTGGAAAGACTGTGTAGATGTGAAATGTAATTCATCACTGCTGCCTGCTTCTTGGGAGAAGAAAAAGGAATCCAGGCTGGTAGGAAGCAGGGAAAGTGTGCAGAGGAACAAGCCCTGGAGACCTCCATGAGAAGTTAAACAGCTACATGGCTGGAATTGTGTTTTCTGTTTTACTTCTCTTTCCTGACTTGTTCTTTTCAAACTCAGACCTGCAGTCCTAAAAAACAGATTTGTGATTCACAATTAAGCCTGCCAGGTGTTGGAGGCAGTGGATATAAGTCTGAAATCTACAAACTTTCAGCGTTTCACACGGATGAAGCCAGAAGGAAGGAATGTGCTTTCTGCAGCCTTTGCTTGCTAATTGCAAAGAAAGACTTTAGGGACCTGGCATGATGATTAGGAACCAGTGCACTCCAGCAAGCATAAACCAACCCCTCCCTCTGCCATGATCAGAGAGCTGAGACAAATCCCATCTCTCCCAGGGAATCCTGAGGCATCACAGAAACAGGGGCAGACAAGATGATAATGAGTGGCGTAGAGAAGAGAAGGTGGCAGCTCCTTGTTAACAGAAAAGGGGAGAGAGAGTAAACAACAGGAAAACATGTCAAAACTCAAATCTGAAAATTATTTTTGTTTCTTCACGTTGTGTTTTTAGGCAGAGTAGTTCAGACAAGCTTGAGTCTGAGATTTTTGACATTAAAGGTGAAAATGAGAGGTTTGAGTAAACATGTTAAATCGTTTTATAGACACAACAATAAGTTAATGGTAGGAAAAGAAAAATGGAAAACTTATTTTTTTAGGATTATGTATACATGAATCCTTTAGTTATTGAATTTGTTTGGGGGTATTGGTGTCAAATTACACAGTTCAACATATATAAGCATGTAGTTGCATGCAAAATTTTGCTGACTGTTTTTAAATAGGCTGCTTTTAATCATCCATGTATATTCAAACTACACAGTCTTCCAAAGACAAATGCCTCAAACATATGTTCTCTAGTTAGTCACTTATCAATACAACTACTTTACTAGAAAACAAACTAAAAAAATACCAAAACCAAAACAAAACAACAAACAAACAAACAAACAAACAAGTGTAGGCATTAACTTGTCTGCCACCGTATCAACAAATAACAAACTTAGGAAGAGAATCAGGAAATAATATAGATTACTATTCATAGCATTTAAAAAATTAAATAAAACTCTACAACGACTTTTCAACAGAAATAGCATAGAAAATATGAGAATTCTGATTTGAAAGATGGGTTTCTTAATAATGCAGAATAAATTTAATACTAAGGCAAAACTGACAGACTTGATCATCAATATTTAAAATCCTCTTAAGAAGCATTACTGACTTTAGTAGCCAGTAGTAGCCACACTTCAATAATTTATATAGTATTTATATACTTCAATCAAATTATTTTGATTATGTAAATAATCTCAGAATTTTATATTATTCCTATTTAAAAAAAAAAAAAAGTGGAAATAGGTGACTTTAAATAAATGAAGAGCTGTCATAACTCAAGTATAAGAGGCTGAAAAGGGAAATAAAGGACTTTGTCTCACAATTTTCACCAGTGTTCCCAACATTACTTGCATTTACAGGGAGCTAGGCTCTTGAAGAACACACTTTTCCTGTCTTTACTAGAAAAAATTACCTGTAAATCAATAACTGACAACTTCTGAAGGACTCTTATAAAAAATACAATTGCTTTTTAAAGGCAGAACAGTGGATATTTTGTAAGGAAGATATTTAAGATATAGATAGTTTCTCAATCAGGGGCCTTAACCAATCCTCAGTCATGAAAATAGGAATGGAAGCCTCAAGTGTGTAATGAGCCCAGAGACCATTGCCACAGATGCTTTGAAAAATATAAAAGGAAAAGACCTTAAAAAATAACAATAAAACTGGGAAGCATATTTTGTTTGCCTTCATTTATGGCTCCTAAGTTCTTGAAAACAGGTGGTGTGATAGGCATCAAGTTGCATTTTATATGAAGGCTGACAAATTTTTTGGTCTTTACACCTGTTGTAACATGTTGTTCTGAAAGAAAAGAAATTAATTAAATACCATGAACATGCAATAAGAACCTGTATTAGTAATGGGATTTTATTGATACCTCCTATTTTACTAATAACTCCTATTGATTACTTGAACTAAGAAAACCAAATTCTGTAAATAAAGTATTAATTTAATACATGTGAAGACTGTATTTGTGGTTCTTCAGAGGAAAAATACATTTAAAGATGAAAGTAGTGATTATATGAAAATACTAGGATACAGAAAGATTTGTTGAAGAATGTTCCATTATATATGAAAGAAAAAGGATATTTCCTTCATAAAACATACCCTGTGAATTAAAGGAACCATACACAACATCCAGTCCTGGACAAAGCTGAATGCAAAGACTCACAACATAAATGAAGAAAAGATTCTTGATGAACAAGAGCATCCTAAAGATTAAAGGAAAGACAGAAAGACACTGCTAGAGAGACTCTTCTAAATGAGTGCTAGGGAAGATTGTGAAAGTCTGGAATTCAAAATTATATGAAAACTTGTTTCAAAGGGAGAAAAGATTTTTTGCTCAGGAGTTTGCAGAGCTCACTGAAAGAGCTTAAAACCAGATTTGAAATGATAAAGGGATAAAACAAGGCTTACCAGAGATAAAGCTGGGGGCTGCACATCAATATTTGAGGGACAATATGCTAGCAAGGTCCTTTTCTCCTCATTCTTAAAACAGGACCTCACTGTGCTGTGATATATGATGAGAAAAGGATAATACTGGTTAAAAAACATTCCTTTTTTAATGAAGTAAAACACACAGATAGGCTCAGCTGGGACAAGTTTATGGAAAAATTAGTACCCTCTTCATTACTTACTGTGACTATGCAAAGTTACATAACAGTTGCAACTGTTACATAAAAGTGAGAAAACTAAACTAAATTTACTCATTGACACTAAGGATTTATACATAAGGATAGGAGCCTCAAATTGTAATTCCATCCCAAGCTTATACTTGAAATATCTTGTATTACTTTCCTTAAGTCAAAAAAGCCATTATTAGGAATGCAGCTCTTTGTGGGTAAGAGTGGCAGATGGTGCATAGGAGTAAGTGGTGAGAAACTCACAGTAAACAAATTCTTTATCTCTGACGGGTCATGGGGAGAACTAACATGGTCCCCAATTCAATCAGGGAATTGTCTGGGAAACAGTGGCATTCAAATATGGAATATTTGCTGGAACACACTTGAAAAGAAAAACAAAGCCAACACAAAAACTTTAGATTACTAAACTGAATCTTATTTTTTCTACAGAAGTTTGTCATTCTTCTGGGACTGGCAGCATGATGCAATTTGTAAAGGTGCTCCAGTGTGCTCAGTATTTACCACTGAGGGCACTGCTATAGCTTAGCATGACTGAAGCAGTCAAATTTAATCCAGGAGCTTACTGACACACCACAGCTATGGTTAGTAGCCTCTATAGATGGGCTATTATGTGCAAACAAGGATTTACAACCACTTTAACCATCTGTCTTGCAAGGTGGCACTGAGCACAGATCTGGGTTTCCCTCATCTTTTGAGAAGATGGGGAAACTTGTCCCAAAAAACAAACCCATCTCTTTGGGTAAAGCAGCCCTAACTAAGGGTGTGTGAGTAAAGCTCTTCTGGGATTTTCCATTTGCTGCTCAGACACTATGCATTCATGAGGCCCAAGTTCCCTGTGTCTATCAGAATGAATTGTGGCAGAAGTGTAGCTGCATTTTCTCTGTGTTTAAATTTGGACTCAAACAGCAGTCTGTGCCCAGGTAACCAGCATTATGAGTGCAATATGTACATGCTTCCTCTAGTAGATGATGGGCTTGCCAGTTGCAAATGTTACAAATTGATGTCTTGCTCTTTAAAATAGAATTAAATAACTTTGCATGGCAAAATAATCTATTTATTTTTTAAATTAGATGTAATCACTCTGGAGATGTTTTTAGCTTGAAAGAAAAGTTGGTAATTCCATCAGTTATCTTCTCTGTAATTCCATTTATTTTTATGAAAGAACAATTCTAACATTCATTGAATAGACACTAACAAACTAGAGCACATTACTTCTCAGTTTATCTCATGCACTTTTAAAAGACTCAACTCTTCCTGGTAATAAAACAACCATCAAAGCTTTTGTAGAATGTACTTAGTCATCTCCCCCGAGAAATTACAGTGCCTATCACTGGCATCAAGACAAACAAAATCACTTCTCTTCCCTCCCCACCACCTTGAGCAATGGAAAGATATGGTGGATTTTAAGTAAATAAATATTTGACTGAGTACTTGTATTCCAAGCATCAAAAAATCGTCATCATCACTGATTTTCTCTGTGTACAAGAGTAACAAAAAAAAAAAAAAAAAAAATCAACAGCATGGTTGAAGAAATATCCTGGGCTTTAATCCTCTGAGTTCTTTCAAATCAGATGCAGAAAAAGTCATCAATAAATTTCAATAAATTGACCATTTATACTGGTCAATTTTGCATCTGAGCTTTCCTGTACTGCTTCAGCCTGAATTGTCATTTATCTGTATTGTTTTGTACTTTCACATTAAAAAATATAGATTTTTACATTTTTAACACTCCTTAACCACTTAGGAAAAGCTGACATAAAGCATTTTTAGCAAATTAAATTAAACTTATCCATCTGCATCTGTGTTTAAAATGAAGGCAATCATCACTGAATTCATGTTTCAGACTGGGCTGACAGACAGAGCTAATACTCTGTGGACTTCAACATCTCCAGTGGTTGTGGAATAATACTGTGAGAACTGAAACAGAATCTAAAGACTGTGGCCTGGTGCTCATTTAACTCAGCAGATCTTGAGTGCTCTTTTTTCTTGTATGTGCAGTGCAATAAAAATATTATTTTCAGAGAGGTCTGGAAGCCCTACCTTCATGGAAGTTTAATGTTTGTTTTCCAGTGTCTGAATACCACAGCAATGCCTGAGGAAAAAACTGTGCAAGACTTATTTTCCTTTTAATTAATATCTGCTCAACACAGATTTGGAGCATTTAAGACGTTGCAAAATGTCATCTTTGTTTTAAGTTAACTGAAATAAATCCAGGGCATCAGGCAGAATTTAGATAAATTATTGCACTTTTGAATCACCTGCATATAACATGATTCTATATGCCTTTGGGGATGTCATTCAATAGTTCTTTATGAAAATTGACTTACACTGTTTCAAGTTTTCTTGGTCTTTTGTCAGGTACTGATTTGGCATTTCCTGATATTACAAATTACAAAATAAATTATGTAAAAAACACGAAGTGAAAAATACAGCTAATTTTTTCTGAAATAATAAATTAACTGCTAATGGGAAATTATTATCCAGTTGCATCCCATTCTTGGCTGGAAAGTACTAAATAAATTCGGGCAATTAACTAGAAAACATATGAAGTCATTGTTTATTTTTCTCAAAGATGAGAAAAAACATAGGAAAAAACAGGGAAGGTCATTCAGATGAACAACCATTACTGATATATCAGGTTCAGTCACTCAGCTATTGTTTTGAAAATTCTATGAAAGTGATGAAATATCTGCATCTGACCTTTGCAACTCATAAAATAAAATAATGTTTATTTTTCTGACAGAAGATTGTCCCTAACAATCTACACAGCAATATTTCTGCATATTTCTAAATATTTATGTAAGGAAATGTTTATGTATTCACAGCTTCAAGAGGATATATGGGCAAACATTTTATTATCAGCATTTTTTAACATGATATTCATCAACACCTACTAGTGGTGGCACTGTTTGTGAAGTACAAATTCTATTTGTTCTACATAAATATATTTATTCTGTATGCTGTAATTATTGAAACATTATTCCAACTGATATTTCTGTGTATTTTAAGTTTTGTAATTCCAGAAAAACACTGAATCACATTGCAAGAATGAAAGCAGGTTAATTCTACTTCAGATTATAGCTCTTGAATGCACAGATGTTTTACAGAGCAGTATTCTGTACAAGTTCTGTCATTCCCATCTACATCTTTTCTTTTTTTTCTAACAAAAAACATGACACATTTTCAGGTTCAAGAACATGAATTTCAAGATTTCCTTGCCTGGATCCTTCTTCCTTTTTTTTTTTTCCCTTTTTTTTTTCCTTTTTATTTCATTTTTGGGCACAGCAGCCAGGAATCTTAGACTGCTCCCTTAATAAATGATCAAGGTCTTGTAAAATACTCCAGCTTGGCAGCCACAGAAATGGAAGAATTCAAATTACTTCTTAAAACCCTTGATTATGACACACTTTATACTCTGGAAGGTCAGTTAAATTTTTCATATGGGTTGTTTAGTGAAAAACAATTTTCATTAGGTTTAGGTTTTTGCTTTTGTTCTGTATTGGAGAGGATCTTCATAACACCCCTATAAGTAAATCCCTAAAAATTAATTCCTGTTGCTCTTTTTTCCAGTTATGTAGCTCAGTATGCAAATCAGTTCTGCTCCTCTCTCTCTCACACATGCATACTCACACAAATATTTCTGCCTCTTTCTCAGCAACCAGGGCTCTCTGCTATAAAAAGAAAAGAGGGATTCTGAAATGGCTTGTTATCAGAAGCAATCAGATGAACTTATTAATATTATTTATAATTGCTGCATTGTTGCCTGAGGAGCCAGTTGCCAAGGGAATTATTAAACCCACTGATTTCCACTTTTGTAGAGGATTTGAGAAAATTGCTTTTAAAGGAAACATCTTTCATTTTATCCACAAAGTAGAAAAAAAGCTAAAGTAGGCAGAACAAATAGAACTTCTTTATGATGTCTGATAGAAAATTCCCCTGAGTGGAAGCTTCAAATGGATATAATAAACCTTAATTTTTAGAGGGTTTTTTGGTATCCACAAGGGAAGAAGGATGAGGGGTTTGAGTCCCCATCTTGCTAATATGTCTACAATAGAGTGCTAACAATAATCAGAGATATTGTAACCAGCTGTTCATGAGGAATAACAAAAAAAATACCAGTGTAAATGTGCTAATTCATTACTGACATACATGTGGTTAGGAATATAAAAGAAAAATCACACCATACCACCATCTTTTAACATCCTTATTAAACCCTTGCCTGTGCATCCTCCTTGCTGTCCTCTATAGACTCCATGTGTGCCACACATTTGATTCTGTTTCTTTCTGATGCTGCTCCCAAGGCACATAGAGTAAATTTCTAGTTTTCAGTGTACTAAGAGCCAAGTTAGCAGAGAGCAGCTTCCAAAAGCACCCTTCAGTTAAAACAGCAGCCCCATCAGACTCTGCTTGCATCATCCTTTGTACCAAACATTAATGAGTCCTTTCCTCAGTTCTAGTCCCAGTCCCACCACTGACCCTGAGAAGACACTTGGGAATTGGGATTTGGCAGAAAAATCTCTGCAACTGAACAAATGACAGTTCTATTAATTTAGTGAAGGCACTCACTTTTGAAATACTCCATTAGCCCTGCACCACATGTCACAAGAAGGAAAAAAATAGTTTCCTGTGTACACCTAAATCCCATCAGCTACTCCAAAGGACCAGCTAGTTTAGAAAGAATAAATGATGAACCAGAATATAAAAACACTCAGACATGATTAGCAGTTTGAACATTGCTGAGGAGGTTGAATCCAAGAATCAATACATTCAACAACAGAAAAAAGCACAGATAGGTATGTTTTTCCCCTTGTAGCATTTCTTCTATTTTCAGCATTCCTGTTTATCTTTACACACTCTTTTCCAGTCTGTGGTTGTCTTCCACTTCAGATCACCTCTTCTGCTTCAAAACTGAAGATTCTAACATAAAGAGCTTTTGTTTGGTTTGGGAGGGGATTTGTTCATAAGCAGCTTCAAATTTTATTCCCATTTTAAATTCTAACTCTTCAAATTCAGACTATGTTGTGACCAGCAGTTGCCCTTCCTGAAAAGATATTTCACATTACACCACCCAGATTTCCACATTCTAAAATGTCAGCAGGCTCTGCATCTCTACATTGAAACATTTTCATTTTTGCCAAAAAGTGATACCCTTTTCCTTTGTCTCATGGCTGGATGCAATGACTTGAGGCATGGTCCAACATCAGGTCTACTGGTGAATCACTTCTACACAAGAAAGTGGTAAAATTTCTGTCTGGAAACACTCAATCTTAGCAGAAAATATGTAAAATAAGCCACAAGTATCTTTTCTTTAAATTGTGTTCACTACTGAAGGACAACTACTATTAGCAACAACTGTGTGAAAATTAATTAAAAAGTATTATAGAAGTGGATTTACCAATATGTAAATATATATTTAAATCACATCATAAAATTATCATTATATTTCATCATTGAAACAAACCAAACCAGTTCAGGCAGGTTTGCAAATGTAACGTCTCTTTGTCTAGTTATTAATTTTTAAAATTTAAAAAATGGAAATATCAATTATTTCATTCTGTTAAAACTGTTGCAATAAGCAGTGGGAGTATGTTAAAACACATTACTCAAGCCATCTTCAATGAATGTCATGTAAATCCACAAATATCACATGTCTTATTCTATAATCATCTTATTCTATAATCACAGGGTAACAAGGATTAAAGTTTAGAAAATGACTGCAAAAGCATTTGAAATTATGGTAGATTACAAAATATTTTGAAATTATGATAAAA
Organism: Muscicapa striata striata; assembly: GCA_030060385.1. Classification (NCBI taxonomy): domain Eukaryota; kingdom Metazoa; phylum Chordata; class Aves; order Passeriformes; family Muscicapidae; genus Muscicapa; species Muscicapa striata. The sequence continues at coordinate 4,210,698 of JAREIS010000097.1, read as the reverse complement.
TAATAGATTTTTACCTAAAGAATTACTATAACACAGAATATGCAATATCAACATAGGAGAAAAGATGATGATAGTATGCGTGACAGAAAACTTTAAATATTTTCATGAACAGTTGTTAGTTTGGGAAAGTCAGTGAAACAAACACTGATTTTCTTTGTCCTTTTGTAAATTAACATAGTATTAAAGATGCATTTATTTGCCTTCCTATCCTCTTCCTTATATCAGCATCTCTGAAATGTAATAAAAAATCTTCGTTCCATATCATGAAGCATTAAGCAATAAAAGGATATGAAACTTCTCTGCTCTTCATTCCATAAATTCCATAAAGAACATTTGCACCAAAAGGTAAGTTCGTATTAGTCCTAAGATGGATCATAACAGAGGAGCTGTGCTGAAGCATGGATAAAAAAATGTCTATAAAGACCACAGGCAAAGTGCTCATAGAAAATTATTTCTGGAACCTTGAAGTGTATACAGACTTCCAGGTATCAATTTCACTATATCCTCAATTGGATCTGCATGATGCAAAATCCTTGTTATTGCTCTGAGATGGCCTCAGCAGTTTACAACATTTAGAAACTTTTTAGTCTTAGCAGTAAAAAGCTTCTTTTTGCTCATGGAAAAAATGGTCCTTGGTAGCTGAGGACTTCAAAGAATATACTTCTGTGTGTGTGCTAAACTTTCTTGCCTCTTATGTATTTGAACTTTTTCTTTTTCTCAAATTTTTGAAGCTGAAACATCATTAAGAAAAGACAATTTAAGTACTTCAAAAAGACAAATGTTAAATTATTCTCACTGCTCTCAGAATCTTCTATTAACACAGTTATGATCTCTGATAGCTCAAAGCCAGATGTTTTCCAGTTGGATGAGAGTGAGCACAAAGTGGAATTTGATGTGACTAATTAATCTTACAGAGAATATTTCTAGATCTTCCAAGATGCTGAGAGAACTATTTCAACAATTTAAATAATTTCAACAATTCAATCTACTGAAAACTTCTCTTTTGCATCTGCTTCCCCTAAAATATTTGACCTTTTTTATACAACTATTTCTCCACTTCCAGCAAAATCCCTCTACAGGGCAAAACACATACCTCACAGAGCAGCACATGAGTTACTTAAATATGATTTGTGCCACCACATGTTTCTTTTTTTTGCCCCTATTTTGGACCAGTGATATTTACTGGAGATAAACATGATTTTCTTGGAAGCTTTTGATTTGGAATTTCTTCATCCCATAAGAAATGGTCAAATCACCTAGAAAAATTTTCATTGGAAATACACTGGTTTTGCCCAAGACTGCGTAGGGAATGCTCTCAAAGTAAGAAAGGATAGCAAGCAGCTCTGGGTTATTTATAGATTTTTTTCTTTTTTTTTTTTTTTCAGAGAATTATCAGGATTATCAGAGAATGGATGCAAACTTTTCACAATTCAGAGTTTTATTGAGGTTATTCAGATTATTCACTTTTGCCATTAACTGTCCTGGACAGTGAGTGACTTTCTTCTAGCACCACCTGAAAAGACAAGCAAAGCTTCACAGTATTGTGGGACAGAATCAAACAATGAAGCCATAGCAGGAACCACTGAGCTCCTGTTTTCAGGTTGTTCCAAGCAATAATAACAATTATTGGAAATTTCCTTTCCGTCACTGGAGCAATAAGCTCAATGCTTGGGTTTTCTGTCCTCTTCTCCAGCAACATGGACCAGAACTTTGTCATATTTCTAGCAAACTGCCCAGTGACTCTCATTCTGAGCTATATTTTATGTAGCTAAGGCAAGTTTTTGTTTTCTACTTCCATCTGTCTAGAAAGTTTCATGAAATATTAATGCCGAAGGATTTTGCTTCAAAGGAAGGCTACATGCCATACTTCTGAGTCGCTAATTTTAGCAGAAGCTGGAGTGTCATAAATGAAGCTCTGCCTTAAGATTATATTATCTAAGAGTGCTATCTTTGTTGCTGCAAAAGGAAAAGCAGTGGCACTCCTTCCAGTTATCACCTATAAAATAGAATTTCCCTTATTGTCTCTAATTTCTTTTTTTTTTTGTTTTTAGCTCACAAAGCAGAAAACGTGCATTATAGGTCATCTGAAACAGCTCTTTGTTAGGAAAATGCATAATCTTGAATAAACAAGGACACCCTCTCTCTTTTATCTGTTGAGCCTTTCACTGTATGCCAACATGAAACCCAGAGGACAAGCGATGACTTCCCTGTATTTACTGTGTACACACACTCACAGAGTTTCCCAGACCTTCTATAAAAGTTTAACTCCACCAAATTTTCTATGTTTATTTCCCATAGAGTGTAATCCAGGTTTGGAAAGAGTACAGATGTTACCTCTTCTATCACTTAATCTCAGTGGGTAAAATGCCAAAGACCCAAAAAGAAAACAGATGGGTGGAAAGCCTTTCAAATCTCAGATGGAACAGGCCTGTTTGTTGGAACCAGCTAAGAGAAAACTGTCTTGACCACTTTTAATTAGATTTCAGATATTTTAGAGAATGAGCAAGGAGGAAATAAAACACTTCTAAAAAATTTAAATTATTGATTTAAGAAAATTTAAGGAAATAATTGCTGTAACCATAGTAAAGGTATATCTACAGGCCCTTAGATCTTCCAACATTTTGCAGAAATTCGCTATATTTTTTATTTTGTCAACATTTACAGGGTTTTTCCATGCTCTGAAGAACAGGAATTACCCTGATAAGAAGCTAGAGAAACATCCATTCCACTAAGTGAACATCTTAGAGTGTCTTGTATGTAAGACCCCTTGACCGCAATTAAAACAAACATGAAAACACTAGTTTCATAAAATATTTAAAACAATCTGTCTCTTAAAATACATTGCTTACTATTTTCATCAGAGTAGCCCCTGAACATGCTGTGAGAGTTGAGGTTATAGCTCATGAGTTATGGTAACTTGTGTTAAGCAGTCCATGAACACAGAAAAAATACCTTAAAAAAACCCCCTGACACTACCTGATGGTGCATGACATATTGCAATATTTGATTTCAATAACACTTTGAATAATTTAAAAATACATGTTCAGGCTCAGCAGCATATGTTTTCATACCAAGTCCAAGAGGAGGAGATTTTAACAAAGATCCTGTGCTGTGCCAGCAGCTCCATCTAAAATGTGTGTTAGAGTGTGAGCTCACCAAGACACGAGCGGTGACTTTGTGTGCACATCTTGTCTGGCACAGCAGGCTCTGAAGCTGCTTAGGCTCTTTTAATGCCTTCTGACAGCATGATGATCTCCCTGGCAAACACGTTCCTGTGCTGCTTATCTTGCCAGCAGCTCCAAAGTGGAGAAAGGTTTTGTGTTTCTTCTGTCAGCTTGCAGTTATTTTGCTGAAAAGCGAGGGCAGCATCCGCTGGCTGGTACAGACACACGGGGCTGTGGCAGGGAGAGCTGCTGGCAGGGCTGTGCCTGGTGGGATCACGGTTTGTGGGCTTCAGGGGAACTCACTGGTGACTTGCTGAGAAGGAGAATGAGCCCATAAATCAGAAAAATCCATTGCAAATCTCTTTAAAAACTGAAAAACTTGAATTCCCTGACAGAAAAATTAGGGTCACAGATGTTAGAAGACTGCCTGTGGGGATAACAGGGTCTTCTTCTCCTGGGCATTATGTAAACCTGTAACATATCTTCAGCCTGGGCACTGCAAGTCTTTCTAATATGACTGCTCTTATCTCCCTCACATATCAGCAGCATCCTTTTAAAAATGTATATACACAAAAATAGTCTTCTACAAGCATTTCTTTGAAATCTAACACTTTTCCTGGAGGGTCATTGCACTGAAACAAAAGACACACACACAAATTCCTGTTGCTCCAATTTGACAATGCTGTGCCCCTTCTGTGACTGCTGATTCTTTGTGATGTCTCTGAAACAGCACACATGGCATAGCTCATCAAACCATTGCAGGCACTAAAAAAACAAACATGAAGGAAAACAAAACCCAGAGCAACTCTAGAGCTCGATTATGCTGACCTAAAAAGCCTCCTACTATGTAGTTCTCGCATTAAGATGTAACTTTGCAAAAATCATTCCTGCTGGGTTATAATGTGCTTATTTTTTATTATTATTTTTTTAAATCTCCCACTTGTCAGGGAAAAAGCCATGATGTGGATGTTGGAACATTATGAAAATGGAATAAGTCTATCTGCCAGACTGCTCTTACTAAATTCTGCAATGAGTGAGAGACTCAGCATGTAGCCAACCAAACTGCTTCAGAAAAGACAGTAAGGAGAAAAAAAAAAAAAAAAAAAAAAGCAAGATATTAAGGTATTAAGGGAGAGAAAACATTTCTGACATCTATTTAATGATCATGGAATTACATAAATGCAAAATCCCCGAGGCCAAGACAAGGTCTTGATTCAAATGAGTGTCCAGTCTGGGAAAGCCAAGACAAAGAGATTAATATCAGTCTCATGGTCTCCTCACCACAAATATCAGATGACAGCAGGACTGTGAACCATGAGCCCAGAAAGATATTTCATCTTGTGTGCTCACAGCCAGCATCCATGACTGCTGGAGCCTGGGCAAGGGCAGGAAATAAGATACAGCCATAACTGTGCTCACAGTGTCAGCAAAGATCCACATGACCTTACACTGACTGTAAAACCAGGGGTAGAAAGCCTTCTGTCCTAACCCTAACTGCACCCCTTTAATGTTTCATTTAGAGCTTTTCTGGTGGGGTTGGTGAGCTTCATCTCTGAATGCTCCTTCTTGCACAAGGTACCTGCTGCCTGGTGGCAGAGCACCCTGCAGATCTCCATTGCTCACAGCTGGTTTTGTGCTTCTCTTGTAGCACACTTTGGCAATCCATTCACTCTTCAAAACTGTGTATCAAAGCAATTAGTCCCTTCTTTTACCCCTTCTTACAGTAAAGGCTTTGGCATTACTGCATTGTCTCATCTCAGACAAAACCCTGGTCTTACTTATAGTGACCACAAAGAGCTTTCTTTATTCTGAAAATGCTCTTGAAGTGCTGCTAATTTGTCATCTGTTTACCTTCAGCTAAATTTCTCTATCCAACACAACAGTACAATGATAGGTAGACTTTTAGATCAATCTGAAACAAGGAACAATAAATCCAGAAGTAGAACTGAGACTAGATTAGAAAACTCTGAAAAATGAAACTGGACCAATGAGTTGGCAAAAGATCAACATAAATGCCCATAGGCTCAATTTAGAGGACACTGGAATGTGTACAGTAAGATTTATAATGCCTGCAATATACTGTAGCTTAATTAATGCTTGGGATAAAAAGCAAAATATAAAGAAGGGCCACTCCCTCCCAATTAAGTTGGAAATAAGCTGTGTAATATGCTGGAAACTGCAAAGTACATCTCCAAGCACAAATATGACAAAGATAAGGTGAGGAGAAACTTCACACTGTATTTGATCTCTAAACCTCAGTGAAATTCTAATTGGACAAACCCTGTTCTGAAAGTTTTCATTCTCTCTCTCTTAAGTGCTGTTTTGCATTTCAGCACAGCTTTTTGTGTTCTCATTCTCCGAGTGCATTCCTTGTTTATAACCCTCCTTCCTGCCTATAAAGGAAACTGATCAGTGGTGATTTGCCAGCAATGTCACAGAGCTTCCCATTAGCCACTTTCCTCGATGGTAAAACACCTGAACAAACGTGGCAATGTTACACCTTACTAAATGCAAACCACGTGTAAGTCAGACCTGTAACTAACAATAGCCCCACTTCCATTTCTTGAAGACTCTTAAGAGCAGAAGCTGGCAGAGAAACACAACAGTATCACCAGCTGATCCTTTTTTTCCATCAAAGTAATGAACCAGAAGCACGAGTGAGTGTGCCATTCCAAGAGTGTTCTAGATAAAGCAAGAAATCTGGGTTCACTACTCATACAGATAGCAGTGGTGACCAATGCTTTAAACCTACAACCAAGCTTTCCTTGTGGCCCATAAGTCCTGCATTCTTTGTGCCTATTAGCAGTGATGCATTTTCTCCCCCAGCTTTGCTAACCTCCCTCTAGGTCTGAGACAACACCAGACAACAGTACCACCTTCACCTTATCTCAGGGTCCCACTGTGGGGGCTTAGCTTACAGTCCAAGTTCCAGGTATCAGGGAGTGTAGCTTTAAAAAGACTAGGGTTATTCTAGCCTTTAAGAGCTACTTGAACACAGATAGCTAAGAGGGGTTCAGATAGCTACTTAGCTACCTGCCAGCAAGGAAACAAAGGCTGAGACCTGCAGCTGAATTGTTCCAAAGATAGTTTATTCTTCGAAAGGAGTTTCAGCTACAGAGTCCGATTATTACAGGTAGGTAGGGATATTTATACATTTCAAAGGGATTGAAAAAGTAACCAATAAAACTACTAGTTAAACACAGTATCCAATTACTTTTCAACTTAACACTCTAAGAAAACCAATCACTTAGCTAACTTAAAGACCAATAAAAATCCTAAAAGATAAGGGGTCTTCAAGGCGGGAATTATATCATCTTAAAGGAATTTTCTTTGTCTCTAAGGGGTAGAATTCCAAGGGTATACTTCTGGGGGTTTCATATCATCCACAATGGAGGCATGTTCAGAGGGGCTGTGGTGGTCTTTGGTGATCACTGATGCCCTCTGTCCCATAACCTGGGGTGATCTTTGTTTGACTGGTGATAGGTGTGTGGGCAGTTGCTTCTTTACATGGCTTGTCACCATAGGAATTTTTGTCTGGATGCATTACCCAGGATGTGCTAACCAGATCTCACCTCCATCAGGTATGGAGTTAGTGCCATCCTGTAGCTCTATTCTATGCTTATCTCATGGCAAAGTCCTTCTGGGACCAGTGTTTGAGACAGGCCACTGTGGTTCATTGTCCTTACACTGCATGCAAGTTGTAAACACTACTGTCATCTGCCTTCCATCAGCTGTGTCAGGTGGGAAGAATAGGCATCGAATGGGAAAGACACTTCTCTGCCACAAATCTTAGGCACACCATGTTAAAAGACACTTAAATACAGACTTGTTTTATACTTCTCCCCATGATATTATTTTACCAGACTTCCCCACATGAGCTCTCCATGCAGTCCTTCAGAACATGTGACATTGCACCTCCACTAAGTTTTAAAACTCCTTTATGCTGTCTATACTCTGATGCAAAATGCTAAAAAGTCTTATCAATGTGTCATTGAGCACTTGCCCCACTTCTCTGCCGGCAAGTTTTAGAGCAAGAAGACACAGCCTGGTGATCTACCAGAGGAGAGGCACTTTGGAGGAGCACCTACATCTCTTCATCACCCAGGGTCAGACTCCTCTACCAGCCCCACCATCAAGAGGTGATCAGTTATCCCAATCTGTTCAATTCTCAGTCACACTCCACCATAGCACTCTAATTATTCCTCACATCCATCAGTTCAGTGGCATTTCAGAGTACAAGTATCTGTATACTCCAGACAACCACCACCATCTTCTACCAGCTCTTTGTCTTGTGTCCCATGAATTTGGTTTTGTGCAACTTGGTAAATGGCCCAGAATGACCTCAAACCATTTTAATTCTACATTAATAAAGTTAATGGTTGTCTAGGACTAGGTTTTCAGGGTTCTTTTCATACTTTTCTGTTCAATATAATATTCATTTTATTGACACTAGAGAATTTTTGTCATTATAATAACCCTCATAATGATTTTTATATCAAATAATCACTTTCTAAGAAGTTCCCCACTTCAATTTTTTTATGTCCATTGACATCCACTTTTAGTATATATTACTTATGATCAAGTATTCAGAGTTCTTTCATGTAGTCTCAAGCTAAAAGCCCTGAGCAGAGCTACTTATTCAGAGGATTTTGCACTGAGAGCAGAGACAAAGCTGTTTAAGTAGCATAAACTAATCCAAGAACTCAGAAGTGAGATGAAAATGCTTGTGATGACCTTTCACTTTGTACAATAATTTATCTAAAACAAATGTTCCTTTAATTTGTATTATAATGGCAATCACAGGAAATGACTGGCCAACTCTCAGAAGTTTATCTGCAGTAATTAAACATTTTCAACCCCAAAATTTCTCATTTCATTGATGAAGCTAAAAGTTTAATTCACTTCATCTGGAAATGCACTTCCAGAAGGTCAAAAAAATAAACTTGTGCCATTTCCTTCACCTTCTATTAAAGATGTATCAAACTATCCATGAGCATTCATACTGTATATCATTGAACATGAATGGGCTCAATGACCTGTGCAGAACAAGGGTATTGAGCAACCTATTAGACATGCTGACAAAAACACAATATTTGGGTCATATTATACAACATAAAAACAATTACCTCAAAGTTACACTCAAAGATACAGCTTACTTAAAACTGCAGACAACTTTTGTTCTTCAGGAGTCATTTTTCTACTACAGAGGAATAAATGCATTTTTGTTGGGTTACCATTACATTTAAATGTAGTCATAGAATCTGTCTTATAGCCACAAGCTACAAGCTGTATTTATAATTTAAAATTAAGAGTGCTTACAACAATAACTTTTTTGTCTTTTTCTTTTCATTGTGCCCTTTTTTTCTACTGAAGAACATTCTGAGTATTTAAACCTTCCAAAAAAGATTTTTTTTTTTTTTTTTTTTTTTTTTTAATTTGCAGATTAAGCAACAATCTGATATTAGGAAAAATCTAGTTTTCTCATAATTTATGATAGAAACGTTATCATGGAAAAAATGACAACCCTCCCCCTAGAAATGTTCTCCATTCTAATCAGGCTCAGATAAGGTTTGGGACATGAACAGACTCCACTATACAAGAATTCTGCATTTAAGAAACTGTTTCATGCCAAAATATCTCAACCTTTACCAATCTAACTGCTTAAGGACATACCTGAATGAATGAATGAAAGCAAAAAAAGAAATCTCATTAAATGTTCCCAGCAGCTCCAAATTGTTATGAATTTTCCTATAGAGCATCCGATAATTATATTAGTTTTCCAATAATGTAGTCAAATGTCTTTCACTGCAACTAATTGAGAAAGTACAACAGATTACCCAATCTCACTGTTTTATGAAAAGAAAATCTTGTTTGGTCAGCTCTGCAAACTGTTAAATGTATTGACATACACAAAAAGTCACAAATATGTCAAGACTTACCTTTCTGTGGGCTGGAATTCTATTATTGGATAACTCTTTCTATATAAACTCTCAAAAGTGACCTGCAAAAAGTTCACTAGGCTTTATATCCCAAATAATTCTTTGATTACATTTATAAATATTTCTAGCCAGCAAGTCTAGATACAGTGTTAATTTTCTGTAAGCAGCAAACTCAGAAACTTTACTGGTACTCCTGAGACTCAAACTGTCTCTGACCCTAAGGGCCACAGTTCTCATGACAGCCCCATTAGCTGCATACAAACATCTCTCTGACAAAACCTGCAGGCAGCAGAATGAGGAATAATCAGAGCTGCACAGTCTTTGCCACTGGCATTGAGGAGCATGCTGGAGGAAATCCAGATGAAACTTGCAGGGTTGGCAGCCAGTCTGGTTTCTCCCCAACAGAACAATAAAATTCACATTACTATTGTTATCATCATTACTGTGGTTATCCAGCTAAGTAGAGCTATGGCTTGTGTGAAGCACTGGGGTGGTAAAACAGAGCTCACAGAACCTACTGTGCTGGCTGTGGCAAAGTTTCCCTTTCAGCCTGGGCATTGGGCATTTCTGCTCAGCAGAGCATCAGCCTTATGAAATCCCATCAGAACAACAAAGCCTATTTGAAGGCATACAGCTAATAACCATTTAATTCTGAACTCCTGTATAGTCCTCAGCAGTTTATTTTTACAAGATTAAAAAACAAATTGACAAAGAGAAAGCTGAGGCAATAAATGAATACGGGGGTTTAAAATGCCTTTAATATGTCTTCACCCAGAGGCTCCAAACTCATAATTGTTTAAAACTGGACACAGAGGGGAGTTGCAACCCCAGGTGGGATCAAATTATTCACAGTAACATTTGGAGTCACAAGCATGAGACTAAAGGCCTGCAACCAGAGAGAGTGTACAGTTACTGCTCCAGCTCTGTTTTGACACCATCTCCTGGACATTGCCCATGTGTTTCAGAAACTTCAGGGCTGGAGGCCACGAGGAGCATATGCTTCCTATTGCTTCACACACTTGTGCCTATGGGCTACAGAGCAGTGGGGTCACTGCTCAGCTATTTGGTGCTGAAGTCGTACCCTTCATGTGTAGGGCAGCAGGAACATCTCTGTGCAGCTAAGCCCAAATACATCCCACTACTTCAAATACTTGGCAAAGAAAGCAGTAGAAACTTTGCCTTCACCCATGAAACAGGCTCCCATCTAATAATCACAAGGCTGCAATAATAGGATGCCTATAGCAATATCAATAACAATAATAATTATGTTGCTAAAGGAGACAGTTCTGCAATAAATATTACCATGATTAATTTTCCAGAACATTCAAATGGCCATTTCAGACCACTGTCTTTATACATTATAGATGCTGCATATATGGTATCATTGATTTTTTTTTTTTAAACTTTGAGCTTTTTAAATACTTATGGCTTAAATCAGCAACAGACAGAAAATAAGTATAGAATAATAAAGCATCAGGGACACTGGTGATAATTTGAGAAGGGCTTCATGGGAAGAGGTACAATTATTAAAAGTGGCAAGATGTGAAGACATCACAAACAATCACACTCTGTGAGAGAAAAAAATATTTTGCAAA